>JAGFNQ010003410.1:0-75015 GCA_024364735.1 Boesenbergia rotunda | reverse complement strand
TATCATGGATTATGAGTTTATGTATGATGAAGGCTAAGGCCTAAAGTAATGCTCCCTTGAAAGGAAGGGACTAAGAGCATGCTAAAAAGGGAAATGTACATAATAACTATGTTACTTTATGATTGGCTTGTACCACAAACTCTTAAATGAGTTCATGATGGGTCCTAGGCTGAAGGACTTTTTGAGAAGGCCTAGAGACCCCCAGGCTGAAGGATTTTCAAGAAGGCCTAATAAGGAACCCTTCTGGGTCAAGGCTAGCTACCTTGTGCCTAAATAGGGTTCATGTGCACAAAACTAAGGGTACAAGCCGGGGATCCCAAAAGATGACTATGTTATATTCAAGTACTATGTATATGTTTTCAAAAGGAAATCTTTTCATAAAATTACTATGCTCACTATGTCTACCATGCTTAATGATCCCATGTCTTTACACGTTATGTTTACCATGCTTAATGACTTCTATGCTTAACATGTTATGCTTCTATGCTATACTTGATACGCTTACGAATTGACGACGTTTTGTGAGTAGGACAAGGCCTTACTAAGCGTTGCTTATAGTTTTAGTGTTCTTATGCTACAGGACACTAACTAAGGAAGCTGCAGGAAGAAGAGCAAGGGAAATGTGATAGTGACGGTGGATTAAAGATCTTGCTCGCTCTATGTTTTGTTTTCAATTTTGAAACCTAAGGATGTTATACACCTTCTTCTGCACACTACTCTAAGATTGCTCTTATGTTTGGCATTACTCTACTTCATGATAAGTTTTTGTTATACTTGTGAACATATGATGTCTTCATCTTGACTGTATGGATACACCACTCTATTTGATTATGCTAAAGTAGTTGATATGATACTTCCCTCATAACATACTATCTTGTTTATGCTCATGATCCACTAAAACTCTGTCATACTTGCCATGCCTAGTTATGCTTAGATTACTTATGATATTCGGCCATCACTTGCTGGTTTGAGTCCTCTCATGTTCAACACCCTTATGCTCCCCATGTTGCATGTCACGATCATGTTAAAACCTTCCATATGTTTAGATCCTTACTTGTCAATATTGTATCATGCGCATGGACTCTACATACATTATGCATTTCATGAAACTTGCTCCTAAATGCTATGATGCCCATACATGTTTCGGCCTACTCATGTATAAAATTTGTTTTTAAACCCTAAGCTTCATGCTCTCACGTACATGCATGATCTACATGCTTTCAAGTCTTATGCTTCCGCTCTTGTATGATCGCATGCCTCTAAAGCTTAGATGGAAATGAATACATGAAGTAGTCATGATTAACATTACATGAATGATGTTATGCTTCCGCTATATGATGCATAAAGTAGTATAAATATAAGCATGAGTAAAGATGTTATGAATGTTAAAGTAACGCCACAAATCCTTAGAGGATTTAGGGCGGGGACTTTACAGTTGGTATCAGAGCAAAGTCTACCTCACCACTATCACACTCCTCAAAGCTCTCGACCTGCTGCTTCCAAGTAAGATTCTAAACCTACTCTTTCTTTTATGCTTGGTAATATGTGCATGCATGGATATAGGAATAACCCTTACCTTATACTAGTCCTATCTCTTATGAAGATGGCTAGAAGACGTAGTACCCGTCTTAACGGGACTGCCCCTCCACCACTCACTGAGACGGCGCTACCACCGCTCAATGAGAAAGTACCCCGAGTTGTTTTAGTTCGAGGACGAACTTTCTATAAGGGGTAGGGGATTGTAACGCCCCAAATTTTTGGGCTTGTTTTTCTTTTCTCAATGCAATTGTACGACTTTATTTGATAAGAAATAAAAGTCCCAATATGTGATTTCATAAAACCCCTATATGCGATTGCATAAATTTTAATTGATGATTTCATGTGATTGCATAAGAGTATGATTTCATGTGATTACATTATGATGTGATTATGCAAAATGCGAAGTATGTAATTTCATGATTGATTATAAGATTTGATTAAGAGGGATTATGAAATTACATAAGGAGTGAAATGTGATTCATGAATCACATATGTGATTCCATGAATTCGAATTCATGAAATCATATGGAATGGAATGGGCTTAGTGGGCTTATGCTTGATTAAAACCAAGAGGAGCAAAAATGTGCTCTCACCAAGGATTGAACCTTGGTACTCTTGGCAAGCAAAGCCTTGAGGAGTAGACTTGGTGACCATCTCACCAGGGGAGAAGATGTTGAGAAGGAAGTAGGGAAATCCTTGTTAAGGGTTAAGGAAGGTGAAGAGGTGGAAGAAAACTCTTGGTGAAACACCCCTTGGTGAAAGGGTGCTTAGTGAAGAGGCACCATGCCTCTTCACTAAGTATAAAAGGGGGAGGAGAGTGTGAGAGCACAATCACTCATTCCCTCCTCTTGCTATTGCCGAGAGCCCCCTTCCACTCCTCCCTCCAAACACTAATCTTCCTCCCCTCCCCCAAGTGGCCGAAAGCCACCTTCTTCTCCCCTTCTCCACCGAAGCCAAGCAACACTCTCCCCTTGTGGTTGCCGAAACCCAAGGTTAGGGTTGACACTCCCTAAACTCCCTTGAGTACCTCTTGCAAGACAAGGAGCATTCAAGGATCTCAAGGGCAAGGACCAAGGGCACCACCCTCCAAGTTAAGGGTACCATCCCTCCAAGTTAAGGGTACCATCCCTCCAAGTTAAGGGTACCATCCCTCCAAGTTAAGGGTATACCCTAAGGATTTAGCGAAAAAGGTAAGTGCCCCTCGCCTGTAGCATAATTGTTTGCGAATAAGTTGCATGATGCCCTCTTAAGTTTCGGCCACTACCCTAACCAAGGGTTAGGGTGTGCCATATGCTACTACATGTTTGATTAAATGCTACACAATGTATGGAATGTTGTATGATAAATTCTTGATGACATGTATGTTTCGGCCAACCCTAAACTAGGGTTAGGCCTTGGACAAAACCCCATGCTATGATTGCTTCCATGATGCTTGATATGATTATGAGGAAATACAACTCAATGCAAGAGGTCCAACCTCTTTACAACATTCGGCCAACCCTAGAATAGGGTTAGGTCCTAAACCTATTTACATGCCATGCTACCCTAATGAATGCTTATGATATTGCATGCTTTGAATGACATGAACCATGCTTGTATGATCTAGGAAAGTGAAGAATGCATGATGATGATTTTCGGCCAAGGGAACCCTTGGACCTTATTTATGTTCACTTTTCATGAAAGCATGTTATACTATGATATGAATGAAATGCATGAATAGTTATCATGGATTATGAGTTTATGTATGATGAAGGCTAAGGCCTAAAGTAATGCTCCCTTGAAAGGAAGGGACTAAGAGCATGCTAAAAAGGGAAATGTACATGATAACTATGTTACTTTATGATTGGCTTGTACCACAAACTCTTAAATGAGTTCATGATGGGTCCTAGGCTGAAGGACTTTTTGAGAAGGCCTAGAGACCCCCAGGCTGAAGGATTTTCAAGAAGGCCTAATAAGGAACCCTTCTGGGTCAAGGCTAGCTACCTTGTGCCTAAATAGGGTTCATGTGCACAAAACTAAGGGTACAAGCCGGGGATCCCAAAAGATGACTATGTTATATTCAAGTACTATGTATATGTTTTCAAAAGGAAATCTTTTCATAAAATTACTATGCTCACTATGTCTACCATGCTTAATGATCCCATGTCTTTACACGTTATGTTTACCATGCTTAATGACTTCTATGCTTAACATGTTATGCTTCTATGCTATACTTGATACGCTTACGAATTGACGACGTTTTGTGAGTAGGACAAGGCCTTACTAAGCGTTGCTTATAGTTTTAGTGTTCTTATGCTACAGGACACTAACTAAGGAAGCTGCAGGAAGAAGAGCAAGGGAAATGTGATAGTGACGGTGGATTAAAGATCTTGCTCGCTCTATGTTTTGTTTTCAATTTTGAAACCTAAGGATGTTATACACCTTCTTCTGCACACTACTCTAAGATTGCTCTTATGTTTGGCATTACTCTACTTCATGATAAGTTTTTGTTATACTTGTGAACATATGATGTCTTCATCTTGACTGTATGGATACACCACTCTATTTGATTATGCTAAAGTAGTTGATATGATACTTCCCTCATAACATACTATCTTGTTTATGCTCATGATCCACTAAAACTCTGTCATACTTGCCATGCCTAGTTATGCTTAGATCACTTATGATATTCGGCCATCACTTGCTGGTTTGAGTCCTCTCATGTTCAACACCCTTATGCTCCCCATGTTGCATGTCACGATCATGTTAAAACCTTCCATATGTTTAGATCCTTACTTGTCAATATTGTATCATGCGCATGGACTCTACATACATTATGCATTTCATGAAACTTGCTCCTAAATGCTATGATGCCCATACATGTTTCGGCCTACTCATGTATAAAATTTGTTTTTAAACCCTAAGCTTCATGCTCTCACGTACATGCATGATCTACATGCTTTCAAGTCTTATGCTTCCGCTCTTGTATGATCGCATGCCTCTAAAGCTTAGATGGAAATGAATACATGAAGTAGTCATGATTAACATTACATGAATGATGTTATGCTTCCGCTATATGATGCATAAAGTAGTATAAATATAAGCATGAGTAAAGATGTTATGAATGTTAAAGTAACGCCACAAATCCTTAGAGGATTTAGGGCGGGGACTTTACAGGGTTTCGGTCGGCGCCAAGAAGAAGAGGAGGTTTCCTCCTCTGTTCTTCTTCTATTCTCCACCAACCTTCGGCTGGGACTCTCAGAGACAAGAGAGAGTAGCTCTCTCCCTTTTGTGGTGCTTAGCAGGGGCGGAGAAGCTAGCGGCGGCTGGTGGGAGGTGCCGTAAGCAAACTTGCGGTGGCGCCGCAAGGTTGGAGGTGGGAGCTTGGTTTCGGCCGGTTGGGTGAGGAAGAAGGAGAACTCTCTCATTCTTCATCTTCTTCTCCTTCCTCTTAAGGTCTTCAGATGGTCCGGTGGCCCTTGAGCAGCTTCGGCAGTCGGCGGCACAAAGGAAGAGGAGGGGAAAGTCGACGCAAGGGAAACCCTAGATTCTAGGGTTTCTTGTTTCGTCCAAGACAAGAAGAATAGATCGGTTGCAACGCCTTGGTGATCTTGGTTCTTGGTAGCTCGTCGCCCACACGACGTCCGGGAAGGGTGGGACATAAGGTAGAAGGCCGCGAGGTAATAGGGAAGGTATAATCTCTCCCTAAGCTCCTTATGTTTTTATTGTGCCATGTTAATTAGTCTCGTTATTTCATGTGTGTTAATTAGTTATTTTGATTTTGTGTCATAGATAATAATTAATTAACTGGACCCCGACCGTAAACACAAGAACCGGTGATCCACTCCTCGCCTTTTCCGTGGTCGTTCGGTAAGGAGAATCACAAGGCTCGATCTTTGTGATTGGTCGAGTTGTAATTCGTACCGAACGATACGACGACGAGATGGTCGTTGGGAGATGGGTCTCCATTCGGATTAATTTTTAATCCGTAGACATGGAGAGGTCTTCCAAGGACGACCAAGTATTCATTTAGGAAACCCGCCAAGCCATACCCAACAATTGGTATCAGAGCTGAGGTTTCCGGTTTTGTGTGTTTAAGATTGGTTAATTTTTTACATTTTTCATACATTATATTTTGTTAGATGATATGCGGATGTGCATAGGCTAACTTTGTGTTGTAGGCATTGGATTCCAACTTATCATTGTGGGGGTCGGTGCCGTCGAAAGAGGGGGGGGTGAATATCGATCGAATAAAAACTTCACGGAAACTTCGTAATCTTTCATTCATTCATTCTGGACATAGAGTTAGTAGCACAGCGGAAAATAAAAAGGAACGAAAAACAGATCAACAAATTGCACAGGGATTTTTACTTGGTTCCCAACCCCCCAGGGCCAATACGTCCAAGGCCTAAGTACGGGAAATGCCCGTCCACTAATGGTTTCCTTTCCAGACATTCCGGAGGCAGAGAAACCTGTCTTATAGTGCAAGATTTACAATAAAAAATATTAAAGAAATTAAGTACAGAAAGTAAATCAAACCAAACAGAAAGAGTTGAAGACTCGGCCGATCTGGAACTCCGAAGTGCCGCACATTTCCTCCCGGATCTTCCATGGTCGCAGAGTTTCGTTGTTAGCGCTTTGTCGTCACTTGGAAGGCTCAGAATGATCTTCAAATTGTTGTATTGAGATGAGGGGTCGAAGCCCTTTTTATAGGCTTGTTACTGGGCACCTGTGATGAAGGAGGCACCTCACAAGGCTTGGTCAAAGCTTATCTTCGCTCCGAACTCGTAGCAGTAGATAACCCTTTGATCCAGGGTGCTTGCGTTGAAGGAGGCACCTGATTCATTCAGGCGCCTGACCCATTGAGGTGCCTATTTCATTAGGGCGCCCTGGTTAATGGGGGCGCTTAGCAGCCAGGTTTCCAGCCCTATTGTGTGTTTGTTTGCCTGCTTTATCTTCAATTTTAGGTACCTGCAAGATACATAAATACAAGGCAAACACATGTATATCCTTAGCCTTAAGGGTTTGGTTCTGACTTCAGATTTCCACGAAACCCTAGGTCGAACCGACGCCTAAGTTCCCATCCCGGGGAACATGCCTTTCACCTACTCCTCTCAGGAGACGGTTGCCACCCGGCCCATCCGGTTGGACTTTTGTACAGCTTTACTCACCAGGACTTTTGCCCAATCCTACGACCAGGACTTATTACCCAACTCTCGGCCAGGTCTTAGGTGCCAGCCCTTGGCCAGGACTTAGTGCCCAAATCCATGAACCAAGACTTAGTGCCCAACCCTCGGTCAGGTCTTAGGTGCCCAGCCCTCAGCCAAGACTTATTGCCCAATTCCATGAACCAAGACTTAGTGCCCAACCCTTAGTCAGGTCTTAGGTGCCCAGCCCTCGGCCAGGACTTAGTGCCCAGGTTAACTAGTGTAACACCCCAAATTTTCAATGTAAAATCATGACAATGTATGAAAAAATGGTTATAATGAAATGATATAAATTTCATGCAATCACATGCTATGAAATGTCATGAATGCATGAAATATCATATTCATGAATATGAAATATTAAAAATATTATGAAATAATATTTATAGGATATTATGAAATATTATGAATCCATGAAATATTATTAATATTATGAAATTGCATGATGGGCTTGGCTTAATGGGCTTTGGTATGGATTAGTGCAAATTGTGATAAAAAGAAGAAGTAGAAAGGAGGAAGCAAGAATTGAACCTTGAACCTCCTAGATGCACTCACCATGTCATAACCAATGAACCAAGCAATATTTCATATAGAGAGAATAAGAAACATTCTCGTTAAATCGAGGGAAGCGAAGAGACATGCCTCTTCATGAGAAGAGTATAAATAAGAGAGGGGGAAAGGAAGTTACACTTTTTCCTTCTTCTTCCCCACATCATTTTCGAAAATCAAGAAGAACTCTCTCCCTTTCCATTTTCGAAATTCCAATCCTAGGGTTCTAACCTTAGGGCAATTGCAAGAAGGAGAGTCCAAGGCCATTGCTCTCTACCAAGACCAAGGAATCCTAGAGAAAATTTGGAAGAAAAGGATTTTCACATACCCTCCAAGTCTAGGGTACCCTACGGTTTAAGAGAAGGCGAAATTCCAGCGCTAGGATGTAAGTGTCCTCTCGCCTGCAGTGTAATCGTTCTTGTGTGATTTCCATGCTTTGATTGATTTTGAAATGGGTGTTTTCCTTCTTGTATATTTCGGCCAACACCTTCAAGGGAGGCTTTGGTTCCTTCCTTGATGCATGGGAAGACCTTGAGACTTAAGGTATACATGTAGATGGATTTTTCTTCATGGTGTCAAGAACAAAACCTAGGGTTTTTCCTTGTAGAGGGTTTCGGCCACCCCTTGTAAGAGGTCCAAGAGAAGGGTTTTTGATCAAACTTTGATGCATACTAGTAACCTTAGGGACTTTATACTCATATGTGTTGTTTCCCAATTTTTGAGAAGACAAAATTAGGGTTTAGCACCCTATATAACTTTCGGCCAAAGGTAGGAAAGTTAGGGTTCTTGTGTGGCTTGCTATCCTATTATGTTTCCATGATTAGTATTGTAGATAAAATGGTTGTATAAATGTTTGTGTGAAGATGGGATGTCAAAAACCTAGCCTACCCTACCCTACCCTACAATGTTTCGGCCACCCCTTGTAATTTAGGGTTAGTGGATGCTAACCCCACTTTGAGGTTTAAACCATGTTTCAATTGTTAACATGAAAAGTACTTGAGGTGTTTGTAAGAATGCTTGAATGAATGCTTGATTGGAAAACCAAACTCCTTTACTTGTGAGTTTCGGCCAACCCTAGTTCTAGGGTTGGGAAGTACCTAATGAGACCATGAAGCATGCTACTACATATGTGATGTGTGTATAATTTATGTGACCTATCTTGTTAGGTATAAAAGCATGCCTTATAGCCCATGGGGCACCTTGATGATATGAACATGATGTGTTTGATAATATGCTTGAAAAAGGATACTCTATTGAAATTGGGATCAAGAGCACCCGAATGTGTGGTGTGTCCCTAGGGGATCAAGAGCACCCTTGATGAGTGGTGTGTCCCTTTAAGATGTGATTAAGAGTACCTTTAGGCATATACATATATGAGTAAATTGCATGATAAATTACTTTACTTTGAAAGTTGTGTACCCGACTCGGAAGGGGGTCGTTAAACAAATCCAATGTGCATATTAACTGAAGGTCATGGCATTGGTAGGACGGAAGGGTCCTGCTCTAATTAGATTGGTGGCTCGCTACCCCAATTTATTAGGGAACGCGCTTGATGTGGTACTACAACTGGGCCCTGGATGATATGATATTTTTAAGTACTTACCTTTATGGAACTTTTTGAAAAGCATATTTTTCCCATTATGTGATGATCTTGTTCTGTAAGTACTTAGTGATATTTGATGTGATGCTTATGATGCTTTGATGAGATGCTTATGATGCTTATAATCTTGTTCTATCTTGATTACTGAGTACATGATATGATGTATCGATATGGTTTTGCGAGTAGGCCCGGATTCTTACTAAGCATGTTTTGCTTACTAGTTCATGTTGTTTTTCTTATGCTGCAGATAGCGGTAAGAAATACTTGAACTAAAGGAAGAGGCAGAGGGAAGGCTAGAGGATGTGTGTGGTGATGGCTCGGGAAAGGACGAAAGATTCTTATCTACCTTATTTTTGTCTAGAATCTAAACTGCTTCCAGTAAAAGATTGAAATTGTATTACTATACTCTGAATGTGTGACGATTATGACCACTCTACTGTTGATTAAGTTAGAGATATGGAACCTATGTCATGTTAGATAATACTATCATTAATGTCTAATTCTTGTAGTATGCATGCTAAGTAAAATGCTAGATATTTACTATTTTCTGTTGCTTATGAATGCTTCTTTTGCATGTATCTAAGACTAGATAACTCTTGCTATATTCTACTTGAGATTCCATGCTATAGTGTGTTAAATGATCTTCCTATTAGGTTGTAAATGCATGTAGATATAAAAGAAATGAAAATACCTTGCTTGGTAAATTAGTCTTCAATAAGCATGCTTACTACACTTCTTGTATTGGAATTGTTTTGTTTGGATATACATGCTTAACATGATATATGAGATGAATGTATGGACCCGTAACCCCGCCTTTAGGGTAGATATAAGGTCAGGCGTTACAAGTTGGTATCAGAGCAGATTTCCCCTCCACCACACACACATCAAGCTTCCTCCTGCCGCTTCCAAGTAAGAAATTCTAAACTCGCTTTATTTATTTCATGTACAGTATAACTATAGAGATGAATTATGCTTGCATAATATGGAGATGATTAATACTTGCATAACAAGTGAAGGTAGAATTAAGGTTTACGTAGTCATTTACTGTCTATATGATAGATATGGCTAGAAGGCGTAGTACTAGGGGTAACGAGACAGCACCCCCACCTGACCTGATGCAGGTGATCACTGAGCTGCAGCGCCAGGTCACTGAGCAGCAGCAGATGATCAACACTCTGATGACCCAGCAGACTAACACTGCCACCCTTGCAAGTTTCTGACTACATTGCCCTCGGGAGAGGTGATGCCCTCTACCCAAATGCTGCGGGCCGCATCGATCAGCATCGCAGATAGGGAACTCTACTGCGATCTGATAGTGCTTGATATGGCCGATTATGATCTGATATTGAGCATGGATTTCTTAAATAAATACGGCGCTTCAATCGAGTGCCGTAAACGAAGGGTTATCTTCCGACCCGAGACGGGAATTCTCTTTGAATTTATCGGCGAGCCGAAGAAGAAGACTAGCAAATTCTTATCGGCTCTGAAAGCAAGGAAAATGTTAGAGAATGGATGTTATGGATTTCTAGCTCATGTAGTTGATACTCGTCCTACTGAGGACCCGAAGCTAGAAGACGTCGAAGTCGTATGCAACTATCCAGAGGTATTTCCTGACGACTTACCTGGGTTAGCACCTGAAAGAGATGTTGAATTTGCTATTGATTTGATCCCTGGTACTAACCCCATCTCGAAAGCACCATACCGAATGGCGCCGACTGAATTGAAAGAATTGCAAGGACAGCTACAAGAGCTACTCGACAAGGGACTTATCCGCCCTAGTCATTCCCCCTGGGGAGCTCCCGTACTGTTCGTCAAAAAGAAGGACGGGTCGATGCGTATGTGTATCGACTATCGGGCATTAAACAACGTGACCATAAAGAACAGGTACCCTCTACCCAGGATAGATGACCTGTTCGATCAGTTGAAGGGAGCTACGGTTTTCTCTAAGATCGATCTGAGGTCTGGTTATCACCAAGTCCGGGTGAAAAATGAGGATATACCCAAAACTGCTTTCCGGACGAGATACGGACATTATGAGTTCGTAGTGATGCCGTTTGGAGTTACAAATGCTCCGGCAATATTCATGGACCTTATGAATCGGATTTTCTCGGCACTTCTCGATAGATTTGTGATCGTCTTCATTGACGACATCCTTATCTATTCGAGGACTTCCGAAGAGCATGCGGAGCACCTGAGTATAGTATTACAGATTCTTCAGAAGGAACAACTGTATGCTAAATTTTCGAAATGTGAGTTCTGGCTGAATCAAGTATCATTCCTGGGACATGTTATCTCCAAGGACGGAGTAATGGTGGACCCAACTAAAATTGAGGCCGTAAGTAACTGGTCCAGACCCAAGAATGCCAGCGAGGTCAGAAGTTTTCTGGGGTTAGCAGGCTATTACAGAAAATTCGTAGAGAATTTCTCTCGGATTGCAGCCCCTATGACAGCTCTTACAAAGAAGGACAAGAAATATGTATGGACCGACGAATGTGAGAAGAGCTTCTTTGAACTGAAAAGGAGGCTGACTAGCGCTCCTATATTGACTCTTCCCGAAAGTGATACGGGTTTCGATATGTACAGCGACGCATCCAAACTGGGACTCGGAGCTGTGCTTATGCAGAATGGGAAGGTGATTGCCTACGCCTCTAGACAATTAAAGGAACATGAAAAGAATTATCCTACCCATGATTTGGAATTAGCAGCGGTGGTGTTTGCGCTAAAATCATGGAGGCATTACTTATATGGCACTCAGTGCAAGGTCTTTACTGATCACCAGAGTCTGCGGTATTTCTTCACCCAGAAAGACCTGAATATACGACAACGCCGATGGCTCGAGTTTGTCAAGGACTACGACTGTGAGATCTTGTACCATCCGGGAAAAGCCAACAAGGTAGCCGATGCTCTTAGTAGAAAATCATGTGCTACTTTAATATCGTTGTCGGCTTTGTCACAACCCTTAGGGGAAGAAATTATGAACTTCGGAATTGAAATGATATCAGGACAGTTGTCCACCCTGATGATTGCGCCGACATTGTTCGGCGTCATTCTGGAAAAACAGGATCAGGATCCGAGTCTTCAGAGAATCAAGCAAGAGATTCTTGAAGGCAAGGACGAGGGATTCCGGATTTCCGATAGTGGAGTCTTATATCTCCGGGATCGATTATGCGTTCCCGATGACTCCGACTTACGGACGAGGATACTCGAGGAAGCTCACGGCACACCTTATGCGATGCACCCTGGGTCTACCAAGATGTATCAAGATCTGAAGGGCAAATTTTGGTGGTCCGGCATGAAGAAAGATGTAGCCGATTATATTAGCATGTGTTTGACCTGCCAGAGGGTCAAAGCAGAACACCAGAGACCTGGGAGAGTTCTGTAGCCTCTACCTATTCCCAAGTGGAAATGGGAGGACATATCTATGGATTTCATATCAGGGCTGCCTCGGACTACGAATGGATATGATAGTATATGGGTTATTGTGGACCGACTGACCAAGTCCGCGCATTTTCTGGCTATCAGGATGACTTATTCTGTTGAGCAGCTGGCTCAACTGTACGTCAAGGAGATTGTCCGACTACACGGGGTTCCCAAGACCATCGTCTCTGACCGAGATGGTCGATTTACTTCTGATTTTTGGGGACACGTGCAGAAGGCCCTTGGCACGAAGCTGAAGTTCAGTACAGCCTTTCACCCCCAGACTGACGGGCAGACTGAACGAGTAAACCAGATACTAGAGGATATGTTACGAGCTTGCACCTTGGACTTCAAGGGAAGCTGGTGTCGATACCTGAGCCTGGCAGAGTTTGCTTATAATAACAGTTATCAGGCTACTATCGGGATGGCACCATATGAAGCACTATACGGAAGGAAATGCAGATCTCCTTTATGCTGGCATGAGAGTGGTGAAAAGAGGGAGATGGGACTCCAGACCGATATTATTGATGAGACCACTCAGGCTATAAAGAATATCCGCCAGAGAATAGAGACTGCTCAGAGTCGGCAGAAGAGCTACGCTGATAAACGACGTCGACCACTCGAGTTCGAGGTTGGGGATTCGGTATTCCTGAAGGTAGCCCCTATGAAAGGGGTGATGAGATTCGGAAAGAAGGGGAAGCTGAGTCCGCGATACGTGGGACCCTACCGGATTTTGAGACGAGTAGGCAAGGTGGCCTACGAGCTGGAGCTACCGCCAGAAATGGCGGCTATCCACAACGTCTTCCATGTGTCGATGCTCAGGAAGTGTACCCCTGATGCGAGACAAATGATAGAACCCCCATCCGTGCAAGAACAGGGGAGCCTTAGTTCCGAACGCCGCCCGATCCAGATCCTCGATCGGGGAGTCAAAAGGCTAAGGAACAAGGAAGTGCCCTTAGTGAAGGTTCTGTGGCGGAACGAGCAGTTGAAGAAGTCACCTGGGAACAGGAAGATACGATGCGATTAAAGTATCCGGAACTGTTTTAAAGTTCGGGACGAACTTTTTATAAGGTGTGTAGGATTGTAACACCCCAAATTTTCAATGTAAAATCATGACAATGTATGAAAAAATGGTTATAATGAAATGATATAAATTTCATGCAATCACATGCTATGAAATGTCATGAATGCATGAAATATCATATTCATGAATATGAAATATTAAAAATATTATGAAATAATATTTATAGGATATTATGAAATATTATGAATCCATGAAATATTATTAATATTATGAAATTGCATGATGGGCTTGGCTTAATGGGCTTTGGTATGGATTAGTGCAAATTGTCATAAAAAGAAGAAGTAGAAAGGAGGAAGCAAGGATTGAACCTTGAACCTCCTAGTTGCACTCACCATGTCATAACCAATGAACCAAGCAATATTTCATGTAGAGAGAATAAGAAACATTCTCGTTAAATCGAGGGAAGCGAAGAGACATGCCTCTTCATGAGAAGAGTATAAATAAGAGAGGGGGAAAGGAAGTTACACTTTTTCCTTCTTCTTCCCCACTTCATTTTCGAAAATCAAGAAGAACTCTCTCCCTTTCCATTTTCGAAATTTCAATCCTAGGGTTCTAACCCTAGGGCAATTGCAAGAAGGAGAGTCCATGTGCCATTGCTCTCTACCAAGACCAAGGAATCCTAGAGAAAATTTGGAAGAAAAGGATTTTCACATACCCTCCAAGTCTAGGGTACCCTACGGTTTAAGAGAAGGCGAAATTCCAGCGCTAGGATGTAAGTGTCCTCTCGCCTGCAGTGTAATCGTTCTTGTGTGATTTCCATGCTTTGATTGATTTTGAAATGGGTGTTTTCCTTCTTGTATATTTCGGCCAACACCTTCAAGGGAGGCTTTGGTTCCTTCCTTGATGCATGGGAAGACCTTGAGACTTAAGGTATACATGTAGATGGATTTTTCTTCATGGTGTCAAGAACAAAACCTAGGGTTTTTCCTTGTAGAGGGTTTCGGCCACCCCTTGTAAGGGGTCCAAGAGAAGGGTTTTTGATCAAACTTTGATGCATACTAGTAACCTTAGGGACTTTATACTCATATGTGTTGTTTCCCAATTTTTGAGAAGACAAAATTAGGGTTTAGCACCCTATATAACTTTCGGCCAAAGGTAGGAAAGTTAGGGTTCTTGTGTGGCTTGCTATCCTATTATGTTTCCATGATTAGTATTGTAGATAAAATGGTTGTATAAATGTTTGTGTGAAGATGGGATGTCAAAAACCTAGCCTACCCTACCCTACAATGTTTCGGCCACCCCTTGTAATTTAGGGTTAGTGGATGCTAACCCCACTTTGAGGTTTAAACCATGTTTCAATTGTTAACATGAAAAGTACTTGAGGTGTTTGTAAGAATGCTTGAATGAATGCTTGATTGGAAAACCAAACTCCTTTACTTGTGAGTTTCGGCCAACCCTAGTTCTAGGGTTGGGAAGTACCTAATGAGACCATGAAGCATGCTACTACATATGTGATGTGTGTATAATTTATGTGACCTACCTTGTTAGGTATAAAAGCATGCCTTATAGCCCATGGGGCACCTTGATGATATGAACATGATGTGTTTGATAATATGCTTGAAAAAGGATACTCTATTGAAATTGGGATCAAGAGCACCCGAATGTGTGGTGTGTCCCTAGGGGATCAAGAGCACCCTTGATGAGTGGTGTGTCCCTTTAAGATGTGATTAAGAGTACCTTTAGGCATATACATATATGAGTAAATTGCATGATAAATTACTTTACTTTGAAAGTTGTGTACCCGACTCGGAAGGGGGTCGTTAAACAAATCCAATGTGCATGTTAACTGAAGGTCATGGCATTGATAGGACGGAAGGGTCCTGCTCTAATTAGATTGGTGGCTCGCTACCCCAATTTATTAGGGAACGCGCTTGATGTGGTACTACAACTGGGCCCTGGATGATATGATATTTTTAAGTACTTACCTTTATGGAACTTTTTGAAAAGCATATTTTTCCCATTATGTGATGATCTTGTTCTGTAAGTACTTAGAGATATTTGATGTGATGCTTATGATGCTTTGATGAGATACTTATGATGCTTATAATCTTGTTCTATCTTGATTACTGAGTACATGATATGATGTATCGATATGGTTTTGCGAGTAGGCCCGGATTCTTACTAAGCATGTTTTGCTTACTAGTTCATGTTGTTTTTCTTATGCTGCAGATAGCGGTAAGAAATACTTGAACTAAAGGAAGAGGCAGAGGGAAGGCTAGAGAATGTGTGTGGTGATGGCTCGGGAAAGGACGAAAGATTCTTATCTACCTTATTTTTGTCTAGAATCTAAACTGCTTCCAGTAAAAGATTGAAATTGTATTACTATACTCTGAATGTGTGACGATTATGACCACTCTACTGTTGATTAAGTTAGAGATATGGAACCTATGTCATGTTAGATAATACTATCATTAATGTCTAATTCTTGTAGTATGCATGCTAAGTAAAATGCTAGATATTTACTATTTTCTGTTGCTTATGAATGCTTCTTTTGCATGTATCTAAGACTAGATAACTCTTGCTATATTCTACTTGAGATTCCATGCTATAGTGTGTTAAATGATCTTCCTATTAGGTTGTAAATGCATGTAGATATAAAAGAAATGAAAATACCTTGCTTGGTAAATTAGTCTTCAATAAGCATGCTTACTACACTTCTTGTATTGGAATTGTTTTGTTTGGATATACATGCTTAACATGATATATGAGATGAATGTATGGACCCGTAACCCCGCCTTTAGGGTAGATATAAGGTCGGGCGTTACAACTAGGACTTTTCATCACTTCAGTCTAGTTTTTTTGACAACCCTTCCCTTGTTCAATGTATCACTGACGTACGCATATTGTCAAACATTAAAACACTTAGAGGAGAACATCACTGATGCATCTTGCACCAACAATCTCCCCCTTTTTGATGTTTGACAATATCTTAAGTTAGATTGGATGAAAGGGCTAAATTATAATCCTTGGGATAAAAAGAATGATCTAAGTTTTGAAAATACATTTTGATATATTTGGAAAGCTCTCTATCTTTTGGGAGAAAGAAAACAATTTCTAACTTAAACTCACTCTCCCCCTTTTTGAAAAAAAAACATTTTGATTTTCATTTTTATCCTTTGGGAAGAAGACAAAAAAAAATTCTAACTTGAGCTCACTCTCCCCCTTCGTCATACATCAAAAATGACAAAAATAGCCTTGCACCAACAATGAAAAATTAAAAAATATCTTTTGAAAGTGCTTGGTTTAATTCTTTTGAAAGCATAGCAAACCGCTAGTTAAAAAACTAGGTACTTAAATTTGGAAAAATTTTGAAAAATATTTTGAACTTTGAAAATTATCCACCTAGAAAAAATATTGCCTTAGAAGAATTTGAAAGTTTTTCAAAAAAAAACTTGCACTCATAAAAGATGTTTAAAAGAAACTATGCACTTTAGAGGAAAAATTTCACTTAGAGAAACACAGTGCATTTGTACTTTGAAAAGAAATTTGCTCTTAGAAAAAACATGCCTTGCACTAAAATTTGTATTTTGGAAAATATGGTGCACTTTAGAAAAATATATTGATCTTTTTGAAAATATTTGTACTTAAAATTATTGTCCTTAGTATTTTGAGAAATATTGTGCAAAAAAAAATTTGTACTTTGAAAAAATTATTTTTCAATTTGAGAGAATTATTTTGCACTTTTTGAAAAACATAGATACTTTTGAAAAATATTATGCAATTTTTGAAAAATATAAGTACTTTTAAAAAATATTATGCAGTTTTTGAAAAATATAAGTACTTAGAAAAATATTATGCAATTTTTGAAAATATAAGTACTTTTGAAAAATATTATGCAATTTTTGAAAAATATAAGTTCTTTTGAAAAACATTATGCAATTTTTGAAAAATATAAGTACTTTTGAAAAATATTATTCAATTTTTGAAAAATATAAGTACTTTTGAAAAATATTATGCAATTTTTGAAAAATATAAGTACTTTGAAAACACTAGTACATTACTTGACTTGGTTGATTTTCTAGTCTGACACAATCCTAGGAAACCTTGTTAACTACAACGACATTTTTCTAAGTATCCTGGAAAATTTTCCAAATTCAAGTAAGTATTATTTCCAAAAGTATTAAAAAAACAAAAAAAAAATTGAAAGTGAAAAAAATGATAGTATTTAAAAAAAAATTACTTATGTTTTTAAAAGAATTTTAAAAATACAGTGCATGCAAACATATTATTTTGTTATTAAATAATTCTTTTAATTTGACCTCCTCCTAAACTTGACCCAGTCCTAGGAAGGTTGTTGACTAGAAGTGATCTTCCTCTGAGTCTTAAGGTTTGATTCAAATTATAAGGACTGTCTAATAATTTTGAAAAATTATTTGTTAGAAATAATAACTTTTTCGATTTAGACTCCCCCTAAATTTGACATATCCTAGGAGTCCTTATAGATCATGAAGTAGACCTCCTCTGTGTCTTTAGGGTTTATCAAAATCAAAAGAGTGAACGACATTTTGAGTGTGGTAATTCTCAAGGAGAAATTTTTTGAAAATACAATTTAGAATCATGATAATTTTAAAGCATAAACCTTTTTCGAAAAACCTACGTGATAATAATTTTTCATGCACGGTTTTCAAAAAACCAAAAAAAAATCTTTTAAAAGAATAAAACACTCCCCCTATATCCAATACCGTTTGACTCTATCTATGTGCCTTAAGGGACTTTAGTATTGACCTAAGAGGCTTGTGTCTAATTGTGTATGTCAAACAATTTTCCAAAAAGATATAATTTTGAAAATGTATAATATATAACCACTCAGACAAGCATGAAATCCATAAAAATATTATTATGTTAAAGCACTATTTTGAAAATAGATTTAAAAAAATATTCTAAGAATTTTGGAAAACCATTTTTCAATTAATTAGTCCTTAACATCTCACCCATTTTAGATGACTTAGTACAAGCAAGCATGGTTGCCTTATGGGTGCATTGTAAGATGATTGAATAATTTTTCTCAATTTATTGTTAAATCTAAGAGTTAATCAAAACTTGTGTTAGATTCAAATTTATCAATAGTAAATTGAATTTGAGTTTCGATAATTAGCTTCCAGGTCTTGGCGAGGCATAAATTTATCATGCATAAATTTAAATATGAATGTCATGACATATATATATATATATATATATAAAATAACAAATGCATGAGCATGGTAGTTATGCATGAGACAAACAATTCAAATCATTTTACTTAAGTTTCTAATAATGTATCAAATTCTCGATTTGATACATATCGTGTGAACCCGCGAATACGCTAACCCACTTTGACATATTTAATTTTATTAAATTAATTATTATAGTTTGTGTAAGATTTTATTTAATTTGAGTTTAAGTTATTTAAGAATTAATTGGAATTAAATTGATTAAAAAATAATTAAGGATTAATTATAGTTAAATTAATTACGAATTAATTAAAGTTAGATTAAGAATTAAATTAAAATTGAATTAATTAAAGATTAATTAAGCATTAAATTAAAATAAAATTAATTAAGGATTAATTAAAATTAATTAAGAATTAAAATATTTAATCAATTAAAATTAAATTAATTAAGGATTAATTGAAATTTACATTAATTAAGGATTAATTAAGGTTAAATTATTTAAGGATTAAATTATGGTTAAATTAATTAAGAATTATCTAAGGTTAAATTATTTAAGTATTAATTAAAGTTAAATTAATTAAGGATTAAATTAAGTAAAATAATTAATTAAGATTTATTTAAGGTTGAAATAATTAAGGTAAAAATTGTTAAGATTTACTTTGATTTAGGTTTCAAAATTTCTGGGTTAATTAATAGTTGTGGGTTTAGCTGCATCATTTTCATTATTTCAAAAATATCTGATTTAATCGCTATTTCTTCTTTATTTAATTTTTCAAATTTTTCTAACAATTCTGATTTGTTTGAATTTTTGTAAATTTTATTAACTGTAGCCTTGATCCTAGAAATTTTGCCTTCCTCCTCATCCTCATCATCAAAGTCATATTCTTCTACATCTTCATATTAGGTGGAGTAATTTTCAGTAGGGGTGGAGTAATTTTCAGGGCTACTGGTTAATGTTTTATAATTTTGGCTACTAGTTAATGTTTCATAATTTTCTTCAAGAATATCCTCAAATTAATGATTAAATTATTATCTAAAGATATTTTAACTTCAATATCCTCAAATTATCCTCAGCATTTTCTTTAATATCCTCAAGAATATCCTCAGAAAAATCATTCTTATCCTCAGGATTAATCTCAAATTTTTAGAATTAATTTTAGAATTATCATTAACATTTTCAGATTTAATTTCAGAATTATCAGTAAAATTTTCAGAATTAATTTCAGAATTATCAATAAGATTATCATAATTAATTTTAGAACTATCAATATGATTATCAGAATTAATTTTTAAATTATCAATAAGATTATCAGAATTATCAATAAGATTTTCAGAATTAATTTCAGAATTAATTTCAGAATTATCAATAAGATTATCAGAATTAATTTTAGAATTATCAATAAGATTATTAGAATTAATTTTAGAATTATCAATAAAATTATCAAAATTAATTTCAGAATTATCAATAAGATTTTCAGAACTAATTTTAGAATTATCAATAAGATTATCAGAATTAATTTCGAAAATCATTGCATTGATATTAATAATTAAAGAATTAATTTATGATAATTTATTATTGTCCATCTTTGGTAATTGATCATGCAATATCCTAAGTTGATTATGCAACGATCTAGTTTCTCAGAAAAATCAACAGGTTTATCTAAATTATTAACATACTATGCAGTAATTTGGAAATTTTTAGAAACATAAATTTTTCTTACCTTGAACGCACACTGATTCCTGTAGTGTCCGTGCATTTGACATTTGAAACACCTTATTTGACTTTTGTCCCTCCGGACACCGGGCGTTGGTGCCTCCTTTACTGCCGGTGGTGAAGTTTGACTCTTGTAAGTAGGACACTGATTTTTATAGTGTCCTCTCTCCCTGAACTTAAAGCATGTGACAAGAAATTTAAAAATTGGCATTTAAAAAAATGTACCTAATTCACCCTTGGGCGCCCCCTCAACTCCTGGTGTCTTTACTCCGTCGGCTGTTAGTCCAGTGAAGAGCAGCCAGGCTCTGATGCCACATGTGGGGACCGATGTCATCGATCGAGGGGGTGAATATCGACCGAAAAAAACTTTGCGGAAACTTCGTAATCTTTCGTTCGTTTATTCTAGACACAGAGTTAGTAGCACAACGAAAAACAAAATGGAACGAAAAACAGATCAAAAAATTGCACATGGGATTTTTTACTTAGTTCCCAACCCCCCAAGGTCAGTACGTCCAAGGCCTAAGCTTGGGAAACGCCCGTCCACTAATGGTTTCCTTTTCGGACTTTCCAGAGGTGGAGAAACTTGTCTTATAGTGCAAGATTTACAATAAAAAATATTAAAGAAATTAAGTACGGAAAGTAAATCAAACCAAACAGAAAGAGTCGAAGATTTGGCCGATCTGGAACTCACGCACTTCCTCCTGGAGCTTCCTTGGTCGCAGAGCTTCGTCGTTAGCACTTTGTCATCACTTGGAAGGTTCAGAATGATCTTTGAATTGTTGTATTGAGTTGAGGGGTCAAAGCCCATTTTATAGGTTTGTTACTGGGCACCTGTGATGAAGGAGGCGCCTCACAAGGCTTGGTCAAAGCTTATCTTCGCTCCAAACTCACAGCAGCAGATAACCCTTTGATCAAGGACGTCTGTGTTGAAAGAGGCGCGCCTGATTCCTTCAGGTGCTTGACCCATTGAGGCGCCTATTTCATTAGGGCGCCCTAGTTAATGGGGGCGCCTAGCAGCCAGGTTTCCAGCCCTGTTGTGTGTTTGTTTGCCTGCTTTGTCTTCAATTTTAGGTACCTGCAAGATACATAAATATAATGCAGACACATGTATATCCTTAGCCTTATGGGTTTGGTTCTATCTTCGGATATCCATGAAATCCTAGGTCGAATCGACACCTAAGTTCCCATCCCGGGGAATGCGCCTTTCACCTACTCCTCTCAGGAGACAGTTGCCACACGGCCCATCCGGTTGGACTTTTGCCCAGCTTTACTCACTAGGTCATTTGCCCAATCCTACAACTAGGACTTATTGCCCAACCCTTGGTCAGGTCTTAGGTGCCCAGCCCTCGGCCAGGACTTAGTGCCCAATTCCACGAACCTGGACTTAGTGCCCAACCCTCAGTCAGGTCTTAGGTGCCCAGCCCTCGGCCAAGACTTAGTGCACAACTCCACGAACCAGGACGTAGTGCCCAACCCTTAGTCAGGTCTTAGGTGCCCAACCCTAGGCCAGGACTTAGTGCCCAATCCATGATCAGGACATAGTGCCCAAGTTAACTAGGATTTTTCATCACTTTGGTCCAGTTTTCTTGACTACCCTTCCCTTGTTCAATGTATCACTGACTTAAGCATATTGTCAATCATTGAAACACTTAGAGGAGTACATCACTGATGCATCTTGCACCAATAATCATGGCCAAATATTTGACGTGTGTGAATGTTTATGCATTTTTTGTAAATTAATTAATCCTCGGGGTTGATGAGGCTAGATAGTATTTAATTTTTGAAATTGAATACGCCACATGTTTAGCCGAGCTTTTTGTTTACATTTGATCAAATTTTATGTACACTCTTTTGTGGAGTATAGGATCAATGATGTAAATAATTAGCTAATCATCTCGGCTCGGAGATCCCTCAAGGTGGCTTGCGCATAAGGAAGGGAGGAGCGGACGAGGTGACAACACGACTGGTGGCGCATTGGAAGACCAAGGCCATGAAAAGTTGAAAAATCTAGGATTTTCTTTTTCATTATGTTGGTTATGTGCTTGTTGTGTGAGTGCTAGTTAAAATTCCTCATAATAAATTACTAAGTGGGAGAGGGACCCTAAGGGTCCCATGGCCTCCATTGGAATTTGGCATGTGATGCGAACAAGCCCACGCGTTGGCTCTGAGTGCCTTCCTCCATAACGGATAGGCTTGTTCTGCGGATCACAAGGTCAGAAAAGATTATAGGAAATTATTGAAGAGTCTATGTACTTCCCCAATGAAAGGCACATAATCTTAAATAATTTTCTTAGTGTCATGCAATGGTAAACACTTTGATACAGATATTAGTATCCTCCCCAACGGGGTCACTGCTAATAATTTATAGGGCCGATGTGAACCAACTATTGATCTTACTTGTCAAAAAGTTAGGTTGACAAGATTGTAAGATTGATGGATAAAACCTTCTCTAACGAATGTAGGGTTCGTATACGTCCACACTAACGTGGCATGAG
Source organism: Boesenbergia rotunda (assembly GCA_024364735.1). Classification (NCBI taxonomy): domain Eukaryota; kingdom Viridiplantae; phylum Streptophyta; class Magnoliopsida; order Zingiberales; family Zingiberaceae; genus Boesenbergia; species Boesenbergia rotunda. The sequence continues at coordinate 52,281 of JAGFNQ010003410.1, read as the reverse complement.
AATTCTCAGTGTTTGAGGTGTTGGTTGATTTCGAAAATTTAATGTTTTGAGGAATCAATTTATTTTCGATTTCTAAAGTAGTGTATGTTGTGATTCTCAGGATTTTCAAAATGGCCTTTAACCCACTAGCAACAATACTTAAGGAGAATAAACTTACTTGACCCAACTATATTGACTGGAAGAGAAACCTTGACATTGTCCTTATAGCTGAAGAATACAAATTTGTACTCACCGAAAAATGTCCTAATAGGCCTAGCGACAAATCTAGTGAAGAGCAGAAGGAGCATTACAAGAAATGGATTAAGGCAGATGAGATGGCACGGTGTTACATTCTGACATCCATGTCAAATGTATTGCAACATCAACATCAGGTTATGCCCACTGCTTGTGACATGATGCTAAACCTTCAGGAGCTCTTCGGGCACCAGAGTCGTGCCGCTAGGCAGCTGGTGATGAAGAATCTGATGACGACCACTATGGTCGAAGGGACACCCGTAAGGGATCATGTCCTGAAAATGATGGTCCACCTCAATGTGATTGAGGTTCTTGGTGGACAAATCGACGGGGAAACCCAGGTCGATATAATACTCTAATCTCTGCCTAGGAGTTTTGAGTAGTTTCGGCTCAACTATAACATGAATAAGAATGAGTATACGTTGGGGGAACTGCTAGGAGAACTCTAGGTGGCAGAGGGCCTCTTTCGTCAGAGCTCGCAGGCCTTGGTTACTCAAAAGATTTCTACTTCTATGCCGAAAGGTAGGAAGAAGAAGAAACAAGGTGTATTCATGAAGGCAATAGCAGCAGCATCGCAAGGACCTCAGACTGGCGTGAAGAAGCCGAAAGGCAAGTGCTTCATTTGTAAGCAAATTGGACACTGGAAGGCGGACTATCCCCGTCGTCAAGACAAAGGTATTTTTTCATATCTAGTCATTGAAACATGTTTAGCGGTGCTATCTACCAGTACCTGGTGTATATATACAGGAGCCACTGATCATGTCTGCAATACTCTACAGGGGTTCCAGGAAACCCGACGGCTGGCTGATGGAGAAATCGTGGTCTACATGGGCAATGCTACGGAGGTGGCAGCAGTTGCAGTGGGAGATTTTTATTTGTCTTTTGAGAGGAATAAAGTGTTGGTTCTGAGAGATTGCTTACATGTACCCTCATTTAGAAAAAATTTAATTTCAGTTTCTTAATTGATAAAGGATGGATATTCTATTGCTTTTAATAACAGAGTTGTTATAAAGAGAAATAGAGAGATTATCTGTTCGGGTACTATGGTTGGCAATCTATACACTTTAGAACCAAAGACTCCCATGATGCAAACAGAAGTGAATAGCACATCGCCTAACCTAAATAAGAGAAAGGAGCCTTCTAAGATGAATCAGTTTTATCTTTGGCACCTTAAGCTTGGTCATATTAACCTTAGTAGGATTTAGAAGTTGATAGCCGATGGTGTAACGACCCGAAAAATTCTCTTAATATTTCCTTAAAATATTAAGCATGTCTAGATAATTTTCTGAGGAACCTAGAAATATTAATGCGAACTTTGGCCTAGAAAATCCATGTTTTCTCATTTAAATTGGGAAAAAGGGCGCTAATGGGCCTTATATAGGTTTTTTAGTACCATAATTATTGATGGATTTTAGGTGAAAATTTATATAAATATAAAGGGATTTTAATGAGAAATATTAACATAATTATGGGGGAATTTTTAAGGGATTTTCGAAAATACTAGGAAAATAAAATAAAATAAGTGGAAAAATTGTGCATCTACCAAGGATTGAACCTTGGACCTCTTGTACAACCATGTATGCTCTAACCAACTCACCTAGCAAGGAAATGTTATGCAGGAATGAAGTGGATATTGGTTAAGGCTTAGAAGAAGATGAAGGGTCATGGAGAGACTCTTCATTTACCTCCTTGATGGGCTATAAAGAGGGGGGGTTTGGGAGTTACCTTTTCTTTCCATCACTTTGCATTTTCTTCCTCCTCCTTCCCTCATCCTAGCCGAACACCATAAGGAGGAATTGTCCTTGGAAAAGCTTCACAAGAGGGTCTCATCTCCAAGATCTAAAGGCTTCCCAAGGATACAAGGACAAGGGGGTTCAAGGGTCCAAAGATTTTACAATTTCCTTCTCTTTTAAGGTTTAAAAATCAAGATCAACCAAGGTAAGACTCCCTCACTGTGGTATAATAGTTCCTTATGATTTTAGCAAAATATATTGGTTGGTTATTGGGATTTGATGTTGAAAGAAACAAAACCAAGAACCCTAGTCCTATGGGTTTCGGCCACTAGTGTTTTAGGGTCCATGATGATGCCAAAAATCTTCATAATGTTGTATAATGTTCTCTCATGATGTTTGGAGATTAAATATAATTTTTAAGAATTTTTGGGGTACCCTAGGATACCCTAGGGTTTCGGCCAACATCAAGAACCCATGGGTAGGGTTGGGTCTAAAACCTCAAGTATGTGTTTTATGTATTATCATGATATAAGGGAGATGGAGAGTGATTATGTGAATGTTTCACATGGCCTAGAGACCCTATAGGTTTCGGCCAAGTACCCTAATAGGGTGGAAAGTTATGACTTATTTCAAGTAAGGGCCCCAATGGCCCTAAGGTAAGGTATGGTTGGTGTTTAGCAATTGATTTGGGGTTTTAATGAATTTCTCCATGCCCCCATGGACTTGAAGTTTCGGCCAAGAGCAAGACTAGGGTTAAAGGATTAGGGTTGGTCTTAAGTATGGAATCAAATGTTTCCTATGGCCTAGTATGTATGTATGGGATGTTGTTTGGGAAGTTATGTGAAGTTTCATGGACCTATGGTTCCTTGGGGCTTTCGGCCAAGGACCTAACCTAGGGCTAGGGTTAGGTTAAACCTACAAAGATGCTTGTGTATAGGTTACCAAGATGTACGTTTAAGTAAGATGGAAGAAGTTCTATGTTAACCAAACCCTTAGTTATATGTCATGAATTATATGTTAGGTCATAAATGTTTAGACATGTGCCATGATTTATGAATGATATGTATGTATGCCATGTCTTATGAATGATATGTATGTATGTCATGCTTTATGAATAATTTGTATGTATGCCATGCTTTATGAATGATGTGTACATATGCCATGTTTAAGAATGAAAATGAAGAAGGAAGTTAAAGTTCATGTCTTTAAGGCATAACGATGATGTCAAGTATGATGAATGAATGAATATGCTATGAATGATGATGAATAAAAAAGCATGTGAAAGCATTTTATTTTATTTTAAGGGCTTGTACCGGACCTAAGTAAGGTCCACGGTTCTGGACTACCGATGAAGCTGTCGACGGTTCGGGACTACCGATGAAGCTGTCCTTACGGTTCGGGACTACCGATGAAGCTGTCCTTACCCTAGTAGGTCGAGATTAGCTACCTCGTATTTACTTAGGGATGCGCGCATATGATGTATGAATGTGGTACAAGCCAGGGCCCAATGAATGTTATGATTATGTTCAAGTATTTAAAAAGCATGTTTTAAAGATTAAGCATCCTTATATATATATGCACAATTGCCACATGCATCCATCCATGTTATGCATTATATCTATGATAAGTATAGTATGCAAAGCAAGTTTATGCAAGGTATGTTTATGCAAATGATTTAATTGTGTTTATGCTAAGTTAGGATGCCATGATTTTATTTATGTTCATGCTAGTTTAGGATGCCATGATTTAATTATGTTTATGCTAAGTTTCGGATGCCATGATTTAATTATGTTTATGCTAAGTTAGGATGCCATGATTTTATTTATGTTCATGCTAGTTTAGGATGCCATGATTTAATTATGTTTATGCTAAGTTAGGATGCCATGATTTTATTTATGTTCATGCTAGTTTAGGATGCCATGATTTAATTATGTTTATGCTAAGTTAGGATGCCATGATTTTATTTATGTTCATGCTAGGTTAGGATGCCATGATTTAATTATGTTTATGCTAAGTTAGGATGTCATGATTTTATTTAGGTTCATGCTAAGAATGTTTATGAGGTGATGTTTATTGTGTTTATGTCTAGGCCAAGTATGATGCTATGCTATGAATATTTACGATGTTTATGTCTATGCCAAATTTTATGCCATGCCATGAATGTTTCATGTTCATGTTTACGCCATGCTACGAATGTGATTAAGTTATGTTCATGCCATGTCGAATGTATGCTAAGTGATCATAAAGGCTTATGCTCCAAGTAGAGCACCAAGTATGTAATGTTTCATGTGCTCATGATGAAGTGATGAATGGTTTTTGTGAGTAGGAAAGAGTCTTACTAAGCCTGTGTGCTTATAGTTTTATTTTCTTATACCGCAGATCACGCAAGGGGACAGTAAGGAAGCAGTAGGAGGGCCTTAAAGCATGTGTGTGATAGTGACTTGGCCAAGGAGCAATATGTTTGCTCGTCTTATGATAGAACTTTACCTTTACTATTATGTGCTTGAATGTGACTCTAGGACATGATGCTAAGTATGACATGATGCTAAGTATAGAGTTAATATGCCAAGTTCCCCTGTCATGATGTTAGGAATGGTAGTAAGTGCACGTAGGTGTAAGTTAAAGGTTTCCGCTGCATTATGATGTCTACATGCCTAAGTATGTTAACGTAACGCCGCCTTATGAAAAAAAAAAGTGGGCGTTACAGGTTGGTATCAGAGCAGTAACCATCTCACTACACACACATCAAGCCCTCTTCCTGCCGCTTCCAAGTAAGTACCTCTTTACATATCTTATAGTAGTAAGCACTTTTAGGATGTTTTATGGTTCTAGAATATGCAAGTATGAATGATGCTTATGATGAAAAGTAAGTTACGATAGGTAATGATGAACGATATTTTATCTTCTTTTATGAATTAAATATTTAGAATAATATAGGGGTAGAAAAAAAACTATAATTTATGATATTATGTATAATCTATAATATAGTCACATGTAGAAAATTTTCTGATAGCCTACATACATGAGATTATAACACTCACACCTATGTTAGCGTATAACATTACTTCCATGATATTAATACTGATATAGTTAATGGTATAAGTCATACGGTATAACTTAGGAAGGGACGCATAGGGTAGGGTCCTAATTATGTTAACACTTATTATAGATTATGGGTCACTGTTATCTTATATATAATATATAAGATTACCTTAAATTATTTTATGGTAATATAATAAATAGGATCTCACCTATTCTATGATAACCATACAACTAATATGATTCGTAACTCAGGTTGAGAACTAATATTTCGGAAGCATACTATTATTAGGTTTACCCATAATTAAAATACATATATAATTATGATATATCCATATAATTATGTCATGGAGTTATTAATGACATTAGCCCAATTATATTCCAAGGAGACTTACAAGTGCTCCAATTCTTACCCTTCCGGAAAGTAACCAGGGCTTTGACATGTATAGCGACGTCTCCCGACGGGGACTTGGGGCTGTGCTTATGCAGAATGGTAAAGTCATTGCCTACGCCTCTAGGTAACTTAAAGAACATGAACAGAATTACACCACCCACGATCTAGAATTAGCCGCGGTGGTCTTCGCACTTAAAATATGGAGGCATTATCTATATGGAGCGCAGTGTATGATCTATACGGACCACCAGAGTCTGCGATATTTCTTCACTCAGAAAGACCTGAATATGAGACAACGCCAATGGCTTGAGTTGGTGAAGGACTATGATTGCGAGATCTTCTACCATCCAGGGAAGGCAAACAGAGTAGCCGATGCACTCAGCCGGAAGTCAAGTGCCACCTTGATGTCCATATCTAAATTATCCCGACCACTTGAAAGAGAAATTATGAATTTTGGGGTCGAAGTCATCTCCGGACGACTTTCCACCATGACAATATCACCCATGCTGTTTGAGGACATAGTGGAAAAACAAGATGGAGATCTGAGTCTTCAAAAAATAAAACAGGAGATCCTAGAAGGAAAGGGCGATGGTTTTCATATCGCCGAAGGGGGAGTACTCTACCTTAGGGATCGTCTATGTATCCCTAATGATCCGGAGCTTCGAAAGGAGATACTGGCAGAAGCTCACAGAACCCCTTACTCGATGCATCCCGGATCCACCAAGATGTATCAGATCTGAAGGAGAAGTTTTGGTGGTCCGGTATTAAGAGGGATGTGGCCCAGCATGTCAGTACTTGCATGACTTGCCAGCAAGTGAAAGCAGAACACCAGCGACCCGGAGGAGTTCTGCAGCCACTTCCAATTCCGGAATGGAAATGGGAAGATATCTCAATGGATTTCATTTCAGGACTTCCCCGGACTACAAAAGGATATGATGCGATATGGGTCATTGTGGACAGATTGACTAAGTCTGCTCACTTCTTAGCAATCAAGATGACTTATTCGATTGAGCAACTGGCTCAATTATATGTTAAGGAGGTAATCAGACTTCATGGAGTTCCCAAGACCATCATCTCAGAGAGGGATGGTCGCTTTACTTCGCACTTCTGGGAGTGTGTTCAGAAGTCTCTCGGCACTAAATTGCGATTTAGCACCGCCTTTCACCCTCAGGCTGATGGACAAGTTGAACGGGTGAATCAAGTACTAGAAGACATGTTGCGAGCTTGTACCTTGGATTTCAAAGGAAGCTGGTGTCGATATCTATACTTAGAGGAATTTGCGTACAACAATACCTACCAAGCTACTATTGGAATGGCACCTTATGAAGCGTTGTATGGGAGGAGATGTAGGTCTCCGATCTGTTGGTATGAGGGTGGTGAAAAGAAGGAAATGGGGCTCACAACGGATATCATCAATAGCACCACCCGAGCTATACAGAATATTCGACAACGGATAGAAACTGCTCAGAGCCGGCAGAAGAGTTATGCCGATGTCCGGCGTAGACCACTGGAATTTAATGATGGCGATTGGGTGTTTCTGAAAGTGGCTCCTATGAAGGGGGTGACAAGATTTGGGAGGAAAGGAAAACTAAGTCCGCGCTATGTGGGGCCGTACCTAATTCTGAAATGAGTTGGTAAAGTGGCATATGAGCTAGAGCTGCCTCCAGAGATGTCAGCTACCCATAACGTATTCCATGTGTCCCTGCTTAAAAAGTGTATCCCAAATATGGACCAAGTGATCGAGCCGCAGACAGTGCAGGTGCAAGAGGACCTAAGTTATGAGAGCAGACCCATCCGAATTTTGGATAGGGAGGTCAAGAAGCTGAGGAGTAAGGAGGTACCCTTAGTCAAGGTCTTATGGCAAAGTCAACGGTTCGAGGAAGCTACCTGGGAACGCGAGGACGAGATGAGGCGCAAGTACCCGGAGTTGTTCTAAGTTCGAGGACGAACTTTCACGAGGTATGGGGGATTGTAACGACCCGGAAAATTCTCTTAATATTTCCTTAAAATATTAAGCATGACTAGATAATTTTCTGAGGAACCTAGAAATATTAATGCGAACTTTGGCCTAGAAAATCCATATTTTCTCATTTAAATTGGGAAAAAGGGCGCTAATGGGCCTTATATGGGCTTTTTAGTATCATAGTTATTGGTGGATTTTAGGTGAAAATTTATATAAATATAAAGGGATTTTAATGAGAAATATTAACATAATTATGGGGGAATTTTTAAGGGATTTTCGAAAATACTAGGAAAATAAAATAAAATAAGTGGAAAAAATTATGCATCTACCAAGGATTGAACCTTGGACCTCTTGTACAACCATGTATGCTCTAACCAACTCACCTAGCAAGGAAATGTTATGCGGGAATGAAGTGGATATTGGTTAAGTCTTAGAAGAAGATGAAGGGTCATGGAGAGACTCTTCATTTACCTCCTTGTTGGGCTATAAAGAGGGGAGTTTGGGAGTTACCTTTTCTTTCCATCACTTTGCATTTTCTTCCTCCTCCTTCCCTCATCCTAGCCGAACACCATAAGGAGGAATTGTCCTTGGAAAAGCTTCACAAGAGGGTCTCATCTCCAAGATCTAAAGGCTTCCCAAGGATACAAGGACAAGGGGGTTCAAGGGTCCAAAGATTTTACAATTTCCTTCTCTTTTAAGGTTTAAAAATCAAGATCAACCAAGGTAAGACTCCCTCACCTGTGGTATAATAGTTCCTTATGTTTTTAGCATAATATATTGGTTGGTTTTTTGGGATTTGATGTTGAAAGAAACAAAACCAAGAACCCTAGTCCTATGGGTTTCGGCCACTAGTGTTTTAGGGTCCATGATGATGCCAAAAATCTTGATAATGTAGTTTAATGTTCTCTCATGATGTTAGGAGATTAAATATAATTTTTGAGAATTTTTGGGGTACCCTGGATAACCTAGGGTTTCGGCCAACATCAAGAACCTATGGGTAGGGTTGGGTCTAAAATCTCAAGTATGTGTTTTATGTATTATCATGATATAAGGGAGATGGAGAGTGATTATGTGAATGTTTCACATGGCCTAGAGACCCTATAGGTTTCGGCCAAGTACCCTAATAGGGTGGAAAGTTAGGACTTATTTCAAGTAAGGGCCCCAATGGCCCTAAGGTAAGGTATGGTTGGTGTTTAGCAATTGATTTGGGGTTTTAATGGAATTTCTCCTTGCCCCCATGGACTTGAAGTTTCGGCCAAGAGCAAGACTAGGGTTAAAGGATTAGGGTTGGTCTTAAGTATGGAATCAATGTTTCCTATGGCCTAGTATGTATGTATGGGATGTTGTTTGGGAAGTTATGTGAAGTTTCATGGACCTATGGTTCCTTGGGGCTTTCGGCCAAGGAACTAACCTAGGGCTAGGGTTGGGTTAAACCTACAAAGATGCTTGTGTATAGGTTACCAAGATGTATGTTTAAGTAAGATGGAAGAAGTTCTATGTTAACCAAACCCTTAGTTATATGTCATGAATTATATGTTAGGTCATAAATGTTTAGACATGTGCCATGATTTATGAATGATATGTATGTATGCCATGTCTTATGAATGATATGTATGTATGTCATACTTTATGAATAATTTGTATGTATGCCATGCTTTATGAATGATGTGTACATATGCCATGTTTAAAATGAAAATGAAGAAGGAAGTTAAAGTTCATGTCTTTAAGGCATAACGATGATGTCAAGTATGATGAATGAATGAATATGTTATGAATGATGATGAATAAAAAAGCATGTGAAAGCATTTTATTTTATTTATGGGCTTGTACCGGACCTAAGTAAGGTCCATGGTTCTGGACTACCGATGAAGCCGTCCACGGTTCGGGACTACCGATGAAGCTGTCCTTACGGTTCGGGACTACCGATGAAGCTGTCCTTACCCTAGTAGGTCGAGATTAGCTACCTCGTATTTACTTAGGGATGCGCGCATATGATGTATGAATGTGGTACAAGCCAGGGCCCAATGAATGTTATGATTATGTTCAAGTATTTAAAAAGCATGTTTTAAAGATTAAGCATCCTTATATATATGCACAATTGCCACATGCATCCATCCATGTTATGCATTATATCTATGATAAGGATAGTATGCAAAGCAAGTTTATGCAAGGTATGTTTATGCAAATGATTTAATTGTGTTTATGCTAAGTTAGGATGCCATGATTTTATTTATGTTCATGCTAGTTTAGGATGCCATGATTTAATTATGTTTATGCTAAGTTTAGGATGCCATGATTTAATTATGTTTATGCTAAGTTAGGATGCCATGATTTTATTTATGTTCATGCTAGTTTAGGATGCCATGATTTAATTATGTTTATGCTAAGTTAGGATGCCATGATTTTATTTATGTTCATGCTAGATTAGGATGCCATGATTTAATTATGTTTATGCTAAGTTAGGCTGTCATGATTTTATTTAGGTTCATGCTATGAATGTTTATGAGGTGATGTTTATTGTGTTTATGTCTAGGCCAAGTATGATGCTATGCTATGAATGTTTACGATGTTTATGTCTATGCCAAATTTTATGCCATGCCATGAATGTTTCATGTTCATGTTTACGCCATGCTACGAATGTGATTAAGTTATGTTCATGCCATGTCGAATGTATGCTAAGTGATCATAAAGGCTTATGCTCCAAGTAGTGCACCAAGTATGTAATGTTTCATGTGCTCATGATGAAGTGATGAATGGTTTTAGTGAGTAGGAAAGAGTCTTACTAAGCCTGTGTGCTTATAGTTTTATTTCCTTATACCGCAGATCACGCAAGGGGACAGTAAGGAAGCAGCAGGAGGGCCTTAAAGCATGTGTGTGATAGTGACTTGGCCAAGGAGCAATATGTTTGCTCGTCTTATGATAGAACTTTACCTTTACTATTATGTGCTTGAATGTGACTCTAGGACATGATGCTAAGTATGACATGATGCTAAATATGACATGATGCTAAGTATAGAGTTAATATGCCAAGTTCCCCTGTCATGATGTTAGGAATGGTAGTAAGTGCACGTAGGTGTAAGTTAAAGGTTTCCGCTGCATTATGATGTCTACATGCCTAAGTATGTTAACGTAACGCCGCCTTATGAAAAAAAAAATGGGCGTTACGGATGGGCCCTTGGGTTCATTGTTGGTCGAAGACTTCCCGACCTGTGAGTCTTGCTTGGAAGATAAGATGACCAAGAGGCCTTTCAAGCTAAGGGGTATAGGGCCAAAGATGTGCTAGAACTGATTCATTCTGACTTGTGTGGTCCTATGTCAATCCAGGCTAGAGGTGGCTTTGAATACTTTGTCACTTTTATTGATGACTATTCAAGGAATGGATACATTTACCTGATGTACCGCAAGTCTGAATGCTTTGATAAGTTCAAAGAATTAAAGGCCGATGTGGAGAAATGTCAAGGTAAAGGTATCAAGACATTATGACCAAATTGTGGTGGCGAGTACCTCGTAGGAGAGTTTAGGACTTACTTATCAGAAGTTGGGATTCAGTCCCAGCTCACTGCACCCGGTACGCCCCAACAGAACGGTGTAGCAGAAAGAAGGAATAGGACTCTTATAGGGATGGTTAGGTCAATGATGAGCTACTCTGACTTACCTGATTCGTTCTAGAGATATGCTCTGGATACGGCTGTGTATATTCTGAATATGGTACCATCTAAGTCAGCCCCTTCTACTTCCATAGAATTGTGGACTGGGCGAAAGCCTAGTCTAGGACATATTCGAATTTAGGGTAGTCTAGCACATATGCTGAAGGGATATACTGATAAGTTGGAATCACGTACAGAAATACTCTTGTTTGTGGGTTATCCTAAGGGAACGAAAGGTGGTATGTTCTATTGTCCTGAGGATTAGAAGGTAATTGTTAGCATGAATGCCAGATTCTTAGAAGAAGACTATGTGATGAACCACAAGCCCAAGAGTAGACTAATGCTTGAAGAGTTAAGAGGGACGTTCCGACCTTAGGACTAACTGTACAAGAGGATACACCACAAGTCACTGCACCGCGTGTCACAGAATGTACACAGGTGGTACCTCGTCGAAGTGGGAGGGTTATTAGATAACCTGAAAGGTTTCATATTTTTGGGAGAGTCGTCGGACTTGGTCTCAGGTAAACATGAACCGCATCCCTGGACCTATGACGAGACCCTCCAAGATAAGGATGCAGATTCTTGGCAAAGGGCAATGAACTCTGAGATAGAATCTATGGATTCTAATCATGTCTAGGAGCTTGTAGAACCACCTGATGGTGTAAAAGCCATTAGATGCAAGTGGATCTACAAAAGAAAGAGAGGATCAGATGGGAAGGTTGAGACCTTCAAGGCTAGGCTTGTTGCGAAAGGGTACACTCAGAAAGAGGGTATCGATTATAAGGAGACCTTTTCGCCGGTAGCCATGCTTAAGTGTATCCAGATTCTCTTGTCTATTGCTGCTCATACGGACTATGTGGTATGGCAGATGGACGTCAAGACAGCGTTCCTTAACGAAAGCCTAGAGGAGACCATCTACATGAAGCAACTAGAAGGGTTAATTGCAAATGGCAAAGAGCATCTAGTGTACAGGATTAATCGGTCCATTTATGGATTGAAGCAAGTTTCACAATCTTGGAACATCTGCTTTGATGAAGTAATCCAGCCATATGGATTTATTCAAAGCCCGGATGAATCATGTGTATATAAGAGGTGTGACGGAAACGTAGTGGTGTTTCTTTTACTTTATGTTGGATCGAGAAAACGATAGAGGGGGGGTTAATATCGTTAAAACTTTTTCGGATAAGAGTAAGAGAAAATGCAGCGAAAATAAAACAATCACACAAAGAACACAAGTATTTTACTTGGTTCGGAGTCGCGGTCGGCTCCTACTCCAAGGCCCACGGTCCATGACCGTTTACTACGGGCAATTCTATAATTGCGCAAAGGTTTACATATTTCAATACAAGAATCTTGCAATAAATAAAAGAAACTACACTTTTCGTTACCGACGCCCGATGTGAATCGTACTTCGGAGCAGAGGGTCGTCATCGATGTTGGAATCTCGAGATCGGAGTTTACTGGAGCAGAGTGCTTGAACAAAAAGCTTTTGAGCATTGGAAAAGTGTTGTTGAAGCCTTGGGGGCCGAGCCCCTTTTATTGTGCTCCTGGGGGCGCCTGATTCGCTGGGGGCGCCTGACACGTGCCTTCAGATCAGAGAACCTTCATCCGCAGCTTGGTCAACGCTTATCCTCTCCGAATCGGCCCCTGGTCAGACTGGAGCTCCCGGGACCTCCTGGCCGCCCAGGACCTCCTGGGCGCCCGGGACCTCCTGGGCACCCGGGACCTCCTGGGCGCCTTGCTTGACTTGGTCTGCTAGCTTCGTGGCTGATTTTCTTCGATTACCTCTTTGGCTTTGACCTTGGGCGCCTAGCCCAATGTGATTTCGAAGCGTTCTTGCTTAATTGCAGTTTTGGCCTTTCACCTTAGGCGCCCGGGACCTCCCGGGCGCCTAGCCCAGCTGCCTGTCCCTCTCCTTTGGGGCGTTCTGAGCTACAGAAACACACTCCTTCGGTCCTGCAACCAAGGTTAGTTCCAAAACAACTAAAGCATGAATATTAGTCAATATTTACAATCGTAGCTGTATTGGTTTTGACTTTGGGTCTCCCAAATGGAACCCTAGCTCGAACCGATGCCTACTGTTCCCTTGACGTAGAACCCGTCCTCACCTACTCCTCTCAAGAGAGTTTACCTTTTGCCAACCGGCACCTCCGGTTGGACTTTTGCCCAATCCACCTAACCAGGTCTTCGTGCCCAACTTCTGGTCAGGTCTTCGGTGCCAAGCCCCTTGCCAGGACTTCATGCCCAGTCCTCGACCAGGACTTCTTTGCCCGACTTCCGGTTAGGTCTTCTTGCCCAGTCCTTAACCAAATGTTCTTGCCTAGTGTACCTAGGGCATCTTCCTGCACACTCAGTTTAACGCCCGCTTTTTTTTTTCTTACCATAAAGCGGCGTTACGTTAACATGAGTAGGGCATGTAACATCATACTGCAGGGGAATAACTTTAACTTTACTCATACATGCACCTACTACCATTCTTAACATAATGACATGGGAACCTGGCATATTGACTTCATACTTAACATCATATCATATCATACTTATCATCATATCATAAGGTCCCATAAGTCATTATTCGAGCATATAAGTAACAAAAGTAAAGTTCTAGCATAAACGGGTAACATATGATTTCCTGGGCCAAGTCACTACCACACACATACGTTCTTGCCCTCCTGCTGCTTCCTCATTGTCCCCTTGCATGATCTGTGGTATAAGGAAATAAGACTATAAGCACACAGGCTTAGTAAGACTCTTTTCTACTCACTAAAACCATTCATCACTTCATAATGAGCACATGAAACATTAACATACTTGGTGCTCTACTTAGAACATAAGCATCAAGAATCACTTAGCATATACTTGACATGACATGAACATAAACATAAGTGAACATTTCTAGCATGGCGTGAGGCATGGCATAAACGTAAACATAGTAAACATTCTAAGCTTGACATGATACATGGCATAAACATAAACATAGTAAACATTCTAAGCTTGGCATGATACATGGCATAAACGTAAACATAGTAAACATTCTAAGCATGACATGATACATGGCATAAACATAAACATAACAAACATTCTTAGCATGACATAATACATGGTATAAACATATCATAATAAACATTCCTAGCATGGCATAATACATAGTATAAACATCAACATAGTAAACATTCTTCGCATGGTATAAACATGTCTATAAGGTGTAAACCAACCTTATGGCATAAACATAGGCATACTTCCTATCATAGCATATGAGCATCTTCTTAACATAATTATGACATAGATCATTTACTCTCATGCATATTTCTTAACATGAAGCATAAGCATAAACATTATTAGCATAGCATAATGCATAACATGAATGAATGCATGAGTGGAATGCATATACATAAGGATGCTTAACTTTTAAAAACATACTTTTAAATGCTTAAACATAATCATCATATCATTGGGGCCCTGGCTTGTACCACATACATACATCATAAGCGCGCAACCCTAAGTAAATACGAGGTAGCTAGCCTCGACCTACTAGGGTAAGGACAGCATAGTCGGTAGTCCACGAACTGAGGCATTCTTAAGGTGCCCATCCCTGTTGCACAGCTTCGGTAGTGCCAGAACCGTGGACAGCATAGTCGGTAGTCCAGTGTAACGACCCAGAAAATTCTCTTAATATTTCCTTAAAATATTAAGCATGTCTAGATAATTTTTCGAGGAACCTAGAAATATTAATGTGAACTTTGGCCTAGAAAATCCATGTTTTCTCATTTAAATTGAGAAAAAGGGCACTAATGGGCCTTATATGGGCTTTTTAGTACCAAAATTATTGGTGGATTTTAGGTAAAAATTTAATATAAATATAAAGGATTCTAATAGGAAATATTAAAATAATTATGGGGGAATTTTTAGAGGATTTTCGGAATTTTGGTGAAATAAAAAGAAAAATAAAATAGAATAAGTGGGGAAAAAAATTGTGCATCTACCAAGGATTTGAACCTTGGACCTCTTGTACAACCATGTATGCTTTAACCAACTCACCTAGCAAGTGAATGTTATGAGGAAATGAAGTGGATATTGGTTAAGGCTTAGAAGAAGATGAAGGGTCATGGAGAGACTCTTCATTTGCCTCCTCAATGGGCTATAAAGAGGGGGGTTTTGGGAGTTATCTCTTCCTTCCATCACTTAGCAATTTCTTCCTCTTCCTCCCCTCATCCTAGCCGAATACCCAAAGAAGGGTTTCTCCTTGGAAAAGCTCCACAAGAGGACTTATCTCCAAGATCTAAGGGTTTTTCCAAGGATACAAGGACAAGGAGGCAAGGATCCAAAGATTTTGCAATCTTCTTCCCTTTCAAGATTCGAAAAATCAAGAAACCCAAGGTAAGACTCCCTCACCTGTGGTATACTTGGTCCTTATGATTTCCACAATTTTTAGCAATATATATTGGGGGTTTTTGGATTTGATGTTGAAAAGAAGGAAAAACCAAGAACCCAAGGTTAAGGGTTTCGGCCACAATGATTTAGGGGCCTATAATTATGCCAAAAATCTTTATAATGTTGTTTAATGTTCCCTTATGATGTTTAGAATTTAAATATAAATTCTGGGAATTTTTGGAGTACCCTAGGATACCCTAGGGTTTCGGCCAACATGAAAGAACCAAAATCAACACCCAAGAGAACCAATGGGTTTCGACCACAATGTTCTAGGGTCCATAATGATGCTAAAAATCTTTATAATGTTATTTAATGTTCCCTGATGATGTTTAGAGATTAAGTACAATTTTTGGGAATTTTTGGAGTACCCTAGAACACCCTAGGGTTTCGGCCAACATGAAGGACCCAAGTGTAGGGTTGGGTTTAAAACCTCAAGTGTATGTTTTATGTTTTAACATGATATTAAGGAGATGGAGGGTGTTTATGTGAATGTTCCACATGGCCTAGAGACCCTATAGGTTTCGGCCAAGTACCCTAAAGGGGGGAAAAGTTAGGACTTATTCCAAGTAAGCGTCCCAATGGCCCTATGGTAAGGTATGATTGGTGATTAAGCAATTGTTTTGGGGTTTAATGGAATTTTTCCCATACCCCCATGGCCTTGAAGTTTCGGCCAAGTGTAGGATTAGGGCTAAAGGATTAGGGTTGGCCTTAAGTATGGGATCAAAGGGTTCCTATGGCCTAGTATATGTGTATGAGATGTTGTATGGGAAGTTATGTGAAGGTTCATGGACCTAGGGTTCCTTGGGGACTTTCGGCCAAGGACATAACCTAGGGCTAGGGTTGGGTTAAACCTACCAAGATGCTTGTTTATAGGTTACCAAGAAGTATGGTTAAGTAAGATGGAAGAATTTTCATGTTAACCAAACCATTAGTTATATGTCAAGAATTATATGATTAGGTCATGAATGTTTAAGACATGTGTCATGTTTATGAATGATATGTAGGTATGCCATGTTTATGAATGATATGTATGTATGCCATGATCTATGAATGATATGAATATATGCCATGTCTTATGAATGATATGTATGTATGCCATGTTTTATGAATAATGTGCACATATGCCATGTCTAAGAATGAAAATGATGAATGAAGTTTAAGTATGATGAATGAATGAATATGATATGAATGATGATGCCTTTAAGGCATAACGATGATGTGAAGTATGATGAATGAATGAATATGCTATGAATGATGATGAATGAAAAAGCATGTGAAAGCATTTATTTTATTTTATGGGCTTGTACCGGACCTAAGTAAGGTCCACGGTTTTGGACTACCGATGAAGCTGTCCTTACCCTAGTAGGTCGAGATTAGCTACCTCGTATTTACTTAGGGATGCGCGCATATGATGAATGAATGTGGTACAAGCCAGGGCCCAATGAATGTTATGATTATGTTAAAGTATTTAAAAGCATGTTTTTAAAGATTAAGCATCCTTATATATATATGCAATTGCCACATGCATCCATCCATGTTATGCATTATAATTATGATAAGAATATTATGCAAAGTAAGTTTATGCAAAGTAAGTTTATGCAAGGTATGTTTATGCAAATGATTTTGTTTATGTTAATGTTAATATATGATGCCATGATTTGATTGTGTTTATGCTAGTTTAGAATGCCATGATTTATTTATGTTCATGCTAGTTTAGAATGCCATGATTTTATTTATGTTCATGCTAGTTTAGGATGCCATGATTTAATTATGTTTATGCTAAGTTAGAATGCATGATTGTAATTATGTCCATACTAATTTATGATGCCATGATTTAATTATGTTATGCTAAGTTAGGACGCCATGATTTTATTTAGGTTCATGCTAAGAATGTTATGAGGTTACGATTATCATGTTATGTCTATGCCAAGTACTATGCTATGCTATGAATGTTTACGATGGTTATGTCTATGCCAAGTATTATGTCATGCCATGAATGTTGTTATAGTTATGTTTATGACATGCTACGAATGTGATTATGTTATGTTTATGCCATGACGAATGAATGCTAAATGATGAAAAGGCTTATGTTCTAAGTAAAGCACTAAGTATGTTGATGTCTTATGTGCTCATGATTAAATGATGAATGGTTTTAGTGAGTAGGAAAGAGTCTTACTAAGCTGTGTGCTTATAGTCTTATTTTCCTTATACCGCAGATCATGCAAGGGGACAGTAAGGAAGCAGCAGGAGGGCATCAAAGAATGTGTGTGATAGTGACTTGGCCAAGAGACCATATGTTTGCTCGTCTTATGATAGAACCTTACCTTTACTAATATGTGTTTGAGTATGACTCTATGACATGATGCTAAGTATGACATGATGCTACGAATGACATGATGCTAAGTATGATATGATGCTAAGTATAATGTTACTATGCTAAGTTCCCATGTTATGATGTTAGAAATGGTAGTAAGTGCATGTAGGAGTAAGTTAAAGTTTTCCGCTGCATTATGATGTCTACATGCCCTAAGTATGTTAACGTAACGCCGCTTTATGAAAAAAAAAGCGGGCGTTACAGGTTGGTATCAGAGCAGTTACCATCTCACTACACACACATCAAGCCCTCATCCTGCCGCTTCCAAGTAAGTACCTCTTTACATACCTTATGGTAGTAAGATGTTTTATGGTTTTAAGATATGCAAGTATGAACGATAGTTATGATGAAAAGTACGTTACGATATGTAACGATGAATGATACTTTATTTTCTTTTAGGAATTAAATATTAGAATGATATTGGCGTAGAAAAAAAAACTATAATTTATGATATTATATATAACCTATAATAGAGTCTCGCGTAGGGAATTATATGATAGCCTACATACATAAGATTATAACAATTCCACCTATGTTAGCGTATAGTATTAGTTCCATTATACTAATACTAATATAATCAAGGGTATAAGTCATACGGTATAACCTAAAATGATACGCATAGGGTAGTGTCCTAGTTATATTAACCCTTATTATAGATTAGGGGTCCACTATATTTTCATACTAATTATCAATATTAAATTATCAACGTATGATTCTCTATTATCTTATATATAATATATAAGATTACCTTAAGTTATTTTATGGTAATATAATAAATATGATCTCACCTATCATATAATAACTATTAACTAATATAATTCATAGCTCATGTTGGGAATTAATATTTCGGAAGCATACTATTATTAGGTTTACCCATAATTATAATATACTTATGAGATATGCACCTAATTACATCATAGAACTATTAATGACACTAGCTCAATTATACACTAAGGAGATAGATACGTCCCCACAAGTTTTGGACTGCAAGTTCTTAACGACCCTGCCTTCGGGAGAAATAATGACATCCGCTCACGTACTGCGTGTTGTGCTAGTCGGAATCGCAGAAAGAGAACTCTACTGCGATCTGATAATACTCGACATGCGGGATTACGATGTTATAATGGGGATGGATTTTCTGAGCAAATACGGTGCTTCTATCGAGTGTCGTAAGCGAAAGGTGATCTTTCGACCCGAGGCAGATCCTATGTTTGAATTTATCAGAGAGTCAGGGAAAAGAACCGGGAAATTCTTATCGACTCTCAAAACACGGAAGGGTTTGGACAAACAAGATGGTGATCCTAGCCTTCAGAGAATCAAACAGGAGATCCTAGAAGGAAAGGGTGATGGTTTTCGTATCGCCAAAGGGGGAGTACTCTACCTTAGGGATCGTCTATGTATCCCTAATGATCCGGAGCTTCGAAAGGAGATACTGGCAGAAGCTCACGGAACCCCTTATTCGATGCATCCAGGATCCACCAAGATGTATCAGGATCTGAAAGAGAAGTTTTGGTGGTCAGGTATGAAGAGGGATGTGGCTCAGCATGTTACTACTTGCATGACTTGCCGGCAAGTGAAAGCAGAACACCAGCGACCCGGAGGAGTTCTGCAGCCACTTCCAATTCCGGAATGGAAATGGGAAGATATCTCAATGGATTTCATTTCAGGACTTCCCCGGACTACAAATGGATATGATGCGATATGGGTCATCGTGGACAGGCTGACGAAGTCTGCTCACTTCTTAGCAATCAAGATGACTTATTCGATTGAGCAACTGGCTCAATTATATGTTAAGGAGATAATCAGACTTCATGGAGTTCCCAAGACCATCATCTCAGATAGGGATGGTCGCTTTACTTCGCACTTCTGGGAGTGTGTTCAGAAGTCTCTCGGCACTAAATTGCGATTTAGCACCGCCTTTCACCCTCAGACTGATGGACAAACTGAACGGGTGAATCAAGTACTAGAAGACATGTTGCGAGCTTGTGCCCTGGATTTCAAATGAAGCTGGTGTCGATATCTATGTTTAGCGGAATTCGCTTACAATAATAGCTACCAAGCTACTATTGGGATGGCACCTTATGAAGCGTTGTATGGGAGGAGATGTAGGTCTCCGATCTGTTGGTATGAGGGTGGTGAAAAGAAGGAGATGGGGCTCACAACGGATATCATCAACAGCACCACCCGAGCTATACAGAATATTCGACAACGGATAGAAACTGCTCAGAGCCGGCAGAAGAGTTATGCCGATGTCCGGCGTAGACCTCTGGAGTTTAATGTTGGAGATTGGGTGTTTCTGAAAGTGGCTCCTATGAAGGGGGTGACAAGATTTGGGAGGAAAGGAAAATTAAGCCCGCGCTATGTGGGGCCGTACCTGATTCTGAAAAGAGTTGGTAAGGTGGCATACGAGCTGGAGCTACCTTCAGAGATGTCAGCTATCCATAACGTATTCCATGTGTCCCTGCTTAAAAAGTGTATCCCAAATATGGACCAAGTGATCGAGCCGCAGACAGTACAAGTGCAGGAGGACCTAAGCTATGAGAGCAAACCTATCAAGATTTTGGATAGGGAAGTCAAGAAGCTGAGGAGTAAGGAGGTACCCTTAGTCAAGGTCCTATGGCAAAGTCAACGGTTCGAAGAAGCTACCTGGGAACGCGAGGACGAGATGAGGCGCAAGTACCCGGAGTTGTTCTAAGTTCGAGGATGAACTTTCACGAGGTATGGGGGATTGTAACGACCCGGAAAATTCTCTTAATATTTCCTTAAAATATTAAGCATGTCTAGATAATTTTCCGAGGAACCTAGAAATATTAATGTGAACTTTGGCCTAGAAAATCCATGTTTTCTCATTTAAATTGAGAAAAAGGGCACTAATGGGCCTTATATGGGCTTTTTAGTACCAAAATTATTGGTGGATTTTAGGTGAAAATTTAATATAAATATAAAGGATTCTAATAGGAAATATTAAAATAATTATGGGGGAATTTTTAGAGGATTTTTGGAATTTTGGGGAAATAAAAAGAAAAATAAAATAGAATAAGTGGGGAAATAAATTGTGCATCTACCAAGGATTTGAACCTTGGACCTCTTGTACAACCATGTATGCTTTAACCAACTCACCTAGCAAGTGAATGTTATGAGGCAATGAAGTGGATATTGGTTAAGGCTTAGAACAAGATGAAGGGTCATGGAGAGACTCTTCATTTGCCTCCTCAATGGGCTATAAAGAGGGGGGTTTGGGGAGTTATCTCTTCCTTCCATCACTTAGCAATTTCTTCCTCTTCCTCCCCTCATCCTAGCCGAATACCCAAGGAAGGGTTTCTCCATGGAAAAGCTCCACAAGAGGTCTTATCTCCAAGATCTAAGGGTTTTTCCAAGGATACAAGGACAAGGAGGCAAGGATCCAAAGATTTTGCAATCTTCTTCCCTTTCAAGGTTCGAAAAATCAAGAAACCCAAGGTAAGACTCCCTCACTTGTGGTATAATAGTTTCTTATGATTTCCACAATTTTTAGCATGATATATTGGGGGTTTTTGGATTTGATGTTGAAAAGAAGGAAAAACCAAGAACCCAAGGTTAAGGGTTTCGGCCACAATGATTTAGGGGTCTATAATTATGCCAAAAATCTTTATAATGTTGTTTAATGTTCCCTTATGATGTTTAGAGTTTAAATATAAATTCTGGGAATTTTT
Source organism: Boesenbergia rotunda (assembly GCA_024364735.1). Classification (NCBI taxonomy): domain Eukaryota; kingdom Viridiplantae; phylum Streptophyta; class Magnoliopsida; order Zingiberales; family Zingiberaceae; genus Boesenbergia; species Boesenbergia rotunda. Next base: position 30,774 of record JAGFNQ010003410.1, on the reverse strand, counting down.
GGAGTACCCTAGGATACCCTAGGGTTTCGGCCAACATGAAAGAACCAAAATCAACACCCTAGAGACCCAATGGGTTTCGGCCACAATGTTCTAGGGTCCATAATGATGCTAAAAATCTTTATAATGTTATTTAATGTTCCCTGATGATGTTTAGAGATTAAGTATAATTTTTGGGAATTTTTGGAGTACCCTAGAACACCCTAGGGTTTCGGCCAACATGAAGGACCCAAGTGTAGGGTTGGGTTTAAAACCTCAAGTGTATGTTTTATGTTTTATCATGATATTAGGAGATGGAGGGTGTTTATGTGAATGTTCCACATGGCCTAGAGACCCTATAGGTTTCGGCCAAGTACCCTAAAGGGGGGAAAAGTTAGGACTTATTCCAAGTAAGGGTCTCAATGGCCCTATGGTAAGGTATGATTGGTGTTTAAGCAATTGTTTTGGGGTTTAATGGAATTTTTCCCATACCCCCATGGCCTTGAAGTTTCGGCCAAGAGTAGGATTAGGGCTAAAGGATTAGGGTTGGCCTTAAGTATGGGATCAAAGGGTTCCTATGGCCTAGTATATGTGTATGAGATGTTGTATGGGAAGTTATGTGAAGGTTCATGGACCTAGGGTTCCTTGGGGACTTTCGGCCAAGGACATAACCTAGGGCTAGGGTTGGGTTAAACCTACCAAGATGCTTGTGTATAGGTTACCAAGAAGTATGGTTAAGTAAGATGGAAGAATTTTCATGTTAACCAAACCATTAGTTATATGTCAAGAATTATATGATTAGGTCATGAATGTTTAAGACATGTGCCATGTTTATGAATGATATGTAGGTATGCCATGTTTATGAATGATATGTATGTATGCCATGATCTATGAATGATATGTATGTATGCCATGTCTTATGAATGATATGTATGTATGCCATGTTTTATGAATAATGTGCACATATGCCATGTCTAAGAATGAAAATGATGAATGAAGTTTAAGTATGATGAATGAATGAATATGATATGAATGATGATGCCTTTAAGGCATAACGATGATGTGAAGTATGATGAATGAATGAATATGCTATGAATGATGATGAATGAAAAAGCATGTGAAAGCATTTATTTTATTTTATGGGCTTGTACCGGACCTAAGTAAGGTCCACGGTTCTGGACTACCGATGAAGCTGTCCACGGTTCGGGACTACCGATGATGCTGTCCTTACGGTTCGGGACTACCGATGAAACTGTCCTTACCCTAGTAGGTCGAGATTAGCTACCTCGTATTTACTTAGGGATGCGCGCATATGATGAATGAATGTGGTACAAGCCAGGGCCCAATGAATGTTATGATTATGTTAAAGTATTTAAAAGCATGTTTTTAAAGATTAAGCATCCTTATATATATATGCAATTGCCACATGCATCCATCCATGTTATGCATTATAATTATGATAAGAATATTATGCAAAGTAAGTTTATGCAAAGTAAGTTTATGCAAGGTATGTTTACGCAAATGATTTTGTTTATGTTCATGTTAATATATAATGCCATGATTTGATTGTGTTTAAGCTAGTTTAGAATGCCATGATTTATTTATTTTCATGCTAGTTTAGAATGCCATGATTTATTTATGTTCATGCTAGTTTAGGATGCCATGATTTATTTATGTTCATGCTAGTTTAGAATGCCATGATTTATTTATGTTCATGCTAGTTTAGAATGCCATGATTTTATTTATGTTCATGCTAGTTTAGGATGCCATGATTTAATTATGCTTATGCTAAGTTAGAATGCCATGATTGTAATTATGTCCATACTAATTTATGATGCCATGATTTAATTATATTTTGCTAAGTTAGGACGCCATGATTTTATTTAGGTTCATGCTAAGAATATTATGAGGTTACGATTATCATGTTATGTTTATGCCAAGTACTATGCTATGCTATGAATGTTTACGATGTTTATGTCTATGCCAAGTATTATGTCATGCCATAAATGTTGTTATGGTTATGTTTATGCCATGCTACAAATGTGATTAAGTTATGTTTATGCCATGACGAATGAATGCTAAATGATGAAAAGGCTTATGTTCTAAGTAAAGCACTAAGTATGTTGATGTCTTATGTGCTCATGATTAAATGATGAATGGTTTTAGTGAGTAGGAAAAAGTCTTACTAAGCCTGTGTGCTTATAGTCTTATTTTCCTTATACCGCAGATCATGCAAGGGGACAGTAAGGAAGCAGCAGGAGGGCATCAAAGAATGTGTGTGATAGTGACTTGGCCAAGAGACCATATGTTTGCTCGTCTTATGATAGAACCTTACCTTTACTAATATGTGTTTGAGTATGACTCTATGACATGATGCTAAGTATGACATGATGCTACGAATGACATAATGCTAAGTATGATATGATACTAAGTATAAAGTTACTATGCTAAGTTCCCATGTTATGATGTTAGAAATGGTAGTAAGTGCATGTAGGAGTAAGTTAAAGTTTTCCGCTGCATTATGATGTCTACTTGCCCTAAGTATGTTAACGTAATGCCGCTTTATGAAAAAAAAAAGCGGGCGTTACATCCAGAACTGAGGCGTTCTTAAGGTGCCCATCCCTTGGACCCATACTTCGGTCCGGTACAAGCCTATTCATAAAGTAAAATACTTTACATGCTTCATCATTCATAAAACATTCATGACATATTTAACATAGCATAACTTGTTACGGCTCGGCCCGTCTACCGGCCCATTTACCGATCCTCACGACCGTCGTACCGTCGACCATCGACCGTGCCATTTAGCATATTTATGCCTTAAAGACATAAGCATCATCTTTCATTCATAAACATGACATGCATCTTCTTTCATAAAACATGGCATGCATCATCATTCATAAAACATGGCATACATCTTCATACATAAAACATGGCATGCATACCTAAACATCATTCTTATTCCTAGTGCTTGCATGAGCATGGCATATAAGGTAAGCATTGCATTATAATCATTGTACATGACACGTTTTCATAGACATTTATCCTACTCCATAGAGCTTGCATTATCATGATACATAAGGTAAACATTACATTTCATTCCTAAGCATGGCATCTATCTCAAGCATACATAGGTAGGAATTCCATAAACGTGCTACCTACTATCCAAGTGCATGACATAGAACATAAGACATTCATAAATAAATCCTATTAAGCATGACATCCAATCATAAACATACAAACATATAACATGGTGCTTAAGGTTAGGGTTATAGGTAACTAAATTTCTACCACATGCTTGAACCTTGATATATATATATATGTATACTTCATGATAAAGCATAAATCATCATTCTTCGAACTCTAACTCCTTCCAAACCCTAAATTCCTTTGCTTGGCCGAAACCTATAGGGATGGGTTCCATCATTCAATTAATCATGTAAGATAGCATAAAGTAAAGAACCAACCATACTTTACTTATAAGACCATGGGAGGCCATTATGGCTCATAATTAGGGTTATCCCTAACCTTTAGCCCTCTTTCCTTGTGCTGGCCGAAACCCTACAAGGCCATGGGTGCATGGAAAAATTCCATGGAAACCCCCAATCAAACATTAACACCAAACATACTTTACCATAAAGCCATTGGGACCCTTGCTTGAGGGGGTCACAAAGCCATGTAAAAGTTCACATAAGCCCCCCTCAATCTCCCTTATATCATGATAATACACAAAACACATGCTTGAGGGTTTAGGTTCAACCCTACCCATGGATTCATGGGATGGCCGAAACCCTAGGGGATCGTAGGGTACCCCAAAAATTCTCAAAAATTATATTTAATCTCTAAACATCATGAGGACACATTAGAAAACATAATAAAGATTTTTAGCATCATCAAGGACTCAAAAATTCTAGTCGCCGAAACCTATGTGGGGTTCATGCCTTCTTTTTTTTTTCCAACATAAAATCTCAAACAACTTCATATTATGCTAAAATCCAAAAGGAACTATTATAACACAGGTGAGGGAGTCTTACCTTGGTTGATCTAGATTTTTCACCTTGATTATAGAGAATCAAAAGAACTCCTTAGACCCTAAGTCACCTCTAGCCCTTGTAGTCTTGGGAAACCTCTAGATCTTGGAGATGAGACCTTCTTGTGGAGCTTTTCCAAGGGAAGACCTCCCTTATGGTGTTCGGCTAGAATGAGGAAGGAGAAGGAGAGAAAATGCAATTGATGGAAGGAAGAAGGTAACTCCCAAACCCCCCTCTTTATAACCCATTAAGGAGGTAAATGAAGAGTCTCTTCATGACCCTTCATCTTCTTCTAAGCCTTAACCAATATCCACTTCATTTCCTCCTAGCACTCCCTTGCTAGGTGAATTGGTTAAAGCATACATGGTTGTACAAGAGGTCCAAGGTTCAATCCTTGTTCTATGCACATTATTTTCCATTTTATTTTTATTTTATTTTTCTTAATATTCGAAAATCCCCTAAAAATCCCCCCATAATTATGTTAATATTTCCCATTAAAATCCCTTTATATTCCTATAAATTTTTACCTAAAATTCACCAATAATCATGGTACTAGAAAGCCCATATAAGGCCCATTAGTGCCCATTTCCTCAATTTAATTGGAAAAGGCATGGATTTCTAGGCTCAAATTCGTGTCAATACTTCTAGGTCCCTCGGAAACTTATCTAGACATGCTTAATATTTTAAAGAAATATTAAGAAAATTTTCCGGGTCGTTACAATTCCCCATACCTCGTGAAAGTTCGTCCTCGAACTTAGAATAGCTCCGGGTACTTGCGCCTCATCTCGTCCTCGCGTTCCCAGGTGGCTTCTTCCAACCGTTGACTTTGCCATAGAACCTTGACTAAGGGTACTTCCTTATTCCTTAGCTTCTTGACTTCCCGATCCAAGATCTGGATAGGTCTGCTTTCATAGCTTAGGTTCTCCTGCACTTGTACTGTCTGTGGCTCGATCACTCGGTCCATATTTGGGATACACTTTTTAAGCGTTGACACATGGAACAGATTATGGATGGCCGACATCTCTGGAGGTAGCTCCAGCTCATATGCCACCTTACCAACTCTTTTTGGGATCAAGTACGGCCCCACATAACGCGGACTTAGTTTTCCTTTCTTCCCAAATCTTGTCACCCCTTTCATAGGGGCCACTTTCAGGAACACCAAATCTCCAACATTAAATTCCAGTGGTCTACGCCGGACATCGGCATAACTCTTCTGCCGGCTCTGAGCAGTTTCTATCCATTGTCGAATATTCTGTATAGCTCGGGTAGTGTTGTCAATGACATCTGTCGTGAGCCCCATTTCGTTCTTTTCACCACCCTCGTACCAACAGATCGGAGATCTACATCTCCTCCCGTACAACGCTTCATAAGGTGCCATTCCGATAGTAGCTTGGTAGCTATTGTTGTAAGCAAATTCCGCCAAGCATAGATATCGACACCAGCTCCCTTTGAAATCCAAGGCACAAGCTCGCAACATGTCTTCTAGTACCTGATTCACCCTTTCAGTTTGCCCATCAGTCTGAGGGTGAAAGGCGGTGCTAAATCACAGTTTAGTGCCGAGAGACTTCTGAACACACTCCCAAAAATGCGAAGTAAAGCGACCATCCCTATCTGAGATGATGGTCTTGGGAACTCCATGAAGCCTGATTATCTCCTTAACATATAATTGAGACAGTTATTCCATTGAATCAGTCATCTTGATTGCCATGAAGTGAGCAGACTTCGTCAGCCTGTCCACAATTACCCAAATCACATCATACCCATTTGTAGTCCTGGGAAGCCCCGAAATAAAATCTATAGAGATGTCTTCCCATTTCCACTCCGGAATCGCGAGTGGCTGCAGAACTCCTCCGGGTCGCTGGTGTTCTGCCTTTACTTGCTGGCAAGTCATGCAAGTACTAACATGCTGAGTTACATCCCTCTTCATACCTGACCACCAAAACTTCTCTTTCAGATCCTGATACATCTTGGTGGATCCTGGATGCATCGAATAAGGGGATCCGTGAGCTTCTGCCAGTATCTCCTTTCGAAGCTCCGGATCATTAGGGATTCATAGACGATCCCTAAGGTAGAGTACTCCCCCTTTTGCGATATGAAACCATCGCCCTTTCCTTCTAGGATCTCCTGTTTTATTTCCTGAAGACTCAGATCACCATCTTGTTTTTCCACTATGTCCTCCAATAGCATGGGTGATCTTGTCCTAATTAACTCCAAGATATAATTGCACGCATACATCCTAATCATATACTTATCGTGATTCTGGGTAAACCGACTCATATTATGCTTCCAAAATATTAGTCCTCAACCTGAGTTTATCAATTATATTAGCCCATATTTGTCGTATGGTCACTATAGGGTAGATGGGATCTTATTATATCACCAAAAATTTATTAATCAAGTCTTGTAAGTCTATATACAAAACTATCCGAACTCAGTGGGCTAGGTGGGCTGCCATCATGCCCATAATAAAGAACATCATAGCGATGACTACTGCCCCCTCGCCCATCTCCCCTTGGCCTGCCTCCCTTTGGTCTGCCTCAGGATCTTCCACCGTTTCTATCGGGTCTTCTTCTTCAATCTCGGGAACCTCCTCGGCCACTTCAAGGTCTTCCTCGAACATCCAGGGGTCTCCCTCAAACATCTCGAGCATCTCGGGATCCTCCTCGAATGGCTCGGGATCTTCCTCAAACATCTCGAGCATCTCGGGATTCTCCTCGAATGGCTCGGGATCCTCTTCGTACATCTCCGGATCCTCCTCAAACATCTCCTGATCCCTCTCTGAGTCCCCCAGATCTTCCGGGAACTCATGGCGAAGAAGTTGCTTACATAATTCCATGTATGAGAGACGACGTCCGTGCTGCCCCCAGATCTGATGAGTAACCTCTCTCGCCCGATTGGGCAATGAGCAAAGCAAAGCTCCGATCCTATGATCATCCATGACCGGAAACCCTTCCTGCTCCAGTTTCCAGAACAGCCGATCTAATAACCCCATGTTGCCTTGAATTCCACGGGTCGGACTATACTCCACTTCCTCTATTCGTCCCATCAACTCGCGGCACCTCTCAGTGTAGTTCTCATGCAATATCTGGAATTGGAAAAAAATGACATAGTTAGTACTAAACCGACCAAGTTAGTACAGACCATTTTTTTTTAAATTCGCAAATATATACAGAGAAAGACACACGCAAATCGGTTTCTTCTACCCTAGTGATTAAAACATATAGCCACCTTTCCTACCCTTAAATTCTAAATGTTTGATTCATGAAAGAAGATAAAATATCGTTCATTGTTACATATCCTAAAGTACCTTTCATCATAAACATCGTTAAAGTATCGCATATCCTAAAATCAGAATGTAACCTAAAAGTGCTTACTGTCATAAGATATGCAAAGAGGTACTTAGTTGGAAGCGGCAGGAAGAGGGCTTGATGTGTGTGTAGTGAGATGGTTACTGCTCTGATACCAACCTGTAACACCCACTTTTTTTTTCTTTCCATAAAGCGGCGTTACGTTAACATGAGTAGGGCATGTAACATCATACTGCAGCGGAATAACTTTAACTTTACACATACATGCACCTACTACCATTCTTAACATAATGACATGGGAACCTGGCATATTGACTTCATACTTAACATCATATCATATCATACTTATCATCATATCATAAGGTCCCATAAGTCATTATTCGAGCATATAAGTAACAAAAGTAAAGTTCTAGCATAAACGGGTAACATATGATTTCCTGGGCCAAGTCACTACCACACACATACGTTCTTGCCCTCCTGCTGCTTCCTCATTGTCCCCTTGCATGATCTGCGGTATAAGGAAATAAGACTATAAGCACACAGGCTTAGTAAGACTCTTTCCTACTCACTAAAACCATTCATCACTTCATAATGAGCACATGAAACATTAACATACTTGGTGCTCTACTTAGAACATAAGCATCTAGAATCACTTAGCATATACTTGACATGACATGAACATAAACATAAGTGAACATTTCTAGCATGGCGTGAGACATGGCATAAACGTAAACATAGTAAACATTCTAAGCTTGGCATGATACATGGCATAAACGTAAACATAGTAAACATTCTAAGCTTGGCATGATACATGGCATAAACGTAAACATAGTAAACATTCTAAGCATGGCATGATACATGGCATAAACATAAACGTAACAAACATTCTTAGCATGGCATAATACATGGTATAAACATATCATAATAAACATTCCTAGCATGGCATAATACATAGTATAAACATCAACATAGTAAACATTCTTCGCATGGCATAATACATGGTATAAACATGTCTATAAGGTGTAAACCAACCTGTATGGCATAAACATAGGCATACTTCCTATCATAGCATATGAGCATCTTCTTAACATAATTATGACATAGATCATTTACTCTCATGCATATTTCTTAACATGAAGCATAAGCATAAACATTATTAGCATAGCATAATGCATAACATGAATGAATGCATGAGTGGAATGCATATACATAAGGATGCTTAACTTTTAAAAACATACTTTTAAATGCTTAAACATAATCATCATATCATTGGGGCCCTGGCTTGTACCACATACATACATCATAAGCGCGCATCCCTAAGTAAATACGAGGTAGCTAGCCTCGACCTACTAGGGTAAGGACAGCATAGTCGGTAGTCCCCGAACCGAGGCGTTCTTAAGGTGCCCATCCCTGTTGCACAGCTTCGGTAGTGCCAGAACCGTGGACAGCATAGTCGGTAGTCTAGAACCGGGGCGTTCTTAAGGTGCCCATCCCTTGGACCCATACTTCGGTCCGGTACAAGCCCATTCATAAAGTAAAATACTTTACATGCTTCATCATTCATAAAACATTCATGGCATATTTAACATAGCATAACTTGTTACGGCTCGACCCGTCTACCGGCCCATTTACCGGTCCTCACGACCGTCGTACCGTCGACCATCGACCGTGCCGTTTAGCATATTTATGCCTTAAAGACATAAGCATCATCTTTCATTCATAAACATGGCATGCATCTTCTTTCATATAACATGGCATGCATCCTCATTCATAAAACATGGCATGCATCATCATTCATAAAACATGGCATACATCTTCATACATAAAACATGGCATGCATACCTAAACATCATTCTTATTCCTAGTGCTTGCATGAGCATGACATATAAGGTAAGCATTGCATTATAATCATTGAATATGACACGTTTTCATAGACATTTATCCTACTCCATAGAGCTTGCATGATCATGATACATAAGGTAAACATTACATTTCATACCTAAGCATGGCATCTATCTCAAGCATACATAGGTAGGACTTCCATAAACGTGCTACCTACTATCCAAGTGCATAGCATAGAACATAAGACATTCATAAATAAACCCTATTAAGCATGACATCCAATCATAACATACAAACATATAACATGGTGCTAAAGGTTAGGGTTATAGGTAACTAAATTTCTACCACATGCTTGAACCTTGATATATATATATGTATACATCATGATAAAGCATAAATCATCATTCTTCGAACCCTAACTCCTTCCAAACCATAAATTCCTTTGCTTGGCCGAAACCTATAGGGATGGGTTCCATCATTCAATTAATCATGTAAGATAGCATAAGGTAAAGAACCAACCATACTTTACTTATAAGACCATGGGAGGCCATTAGGGCTCATAATTAGGGTTATCCCTAACCTTTAGCCCTCTTTCCTTATGCTGGCCGAAACCCTACAAGGCCATGGGTGCATGGAAAAATTCCATGGAAACCCCCAATCAAAAATTAACACCAAACATACTCTACCATAAAGCCATTGGGACCCTTGCTTGAGGGAATCCCTAACTTTTTGCCCTAGATCCAACTTGGCCGAAACTTGTGGGAGTCACAAAGCCTTGTAAAAGTTCACATAAGCCCCCCTCAATCTCCCTTATATCATGATTATACACAAAACACATGCTTGAGGGTTTAGGTTCAACCCTACCCATGGATTCATGGGATGGCCGAAACCCTAGGGGATCGTAGGGTACCCCAAAAATTCTCAAAAATTATATTTAATCTCTAAACATCATGAGGACACATTAGAAAACATAATAAAGATTTTTAGCATCATCAAGGACTCAAAAATCCTAGTGGCCGAAACCTATGTGGGGTTCATGCCTTCTTTTCTTTTTTTTCCAACATAAAATCTCAAACAACTTCATATTATGCTAAAATCCAAAAGAACTTTTATACCACAGGTGAGGGAGTCTTACCTTGGTTGATCTTGATTTTTCACCTTGATTATAGAGAATCAAAAGAACTCCTTAGACCCTAAGTCACCTCTAGCCCTTGTAGTCTTGGGAAACCTCTAGATCTTGGAGATGAGACCTTCTTGTGGATCTTTTCCAAGGGAAAACCTCCCTTATGGTGTTCGGCTAGAATGAGGAAGGAGAAGGAGAGAAAATGCAATTGATGGAAGGAAGAAGGTAACTCCCAAACCCCCCTCTTTATAACCCATTAAGGAGGTAAATGAAGAGTCTCTTCATGACCCTTCATCTTCTTCTAAGCCTTAACCAATATCCACTTCATTTCCTCCTAGCACTCCCTTGCTAGGTGAATTGGTTAAAGCATACATGGTTGTACAAGAGGTCCAAGGTTCAATCCTTGATCTATGCACATTATTTTCCATTTTATTTTTATTTTATTTTTCTTAATATTCAAAAATCCCCTAAAAATCCCCCCATAATTATGTTAATATTTCCCATTAAAATCCCTTTATATTCCTATAAATTTTTACCTAAAATTCACCAATAATCATGGTACTAGAAAGCCCATATAAGGCCCATTAGTGCCCATTTCCTCAATTTAATTGGAAAAGGCATGGATTTCTTGGCTAAAATTCGTGTCAATACTTCTAGGTCCCTCGGAAACTTATCTAGACATGCTTAATATTTTAAAGAAATATTAAGAAAATTTTCCGGGTCGTTACAATTCCCCATACCTCGTGAAAGTTCGTCCTCGAACTTAGAATAGCTCCGGGTACTTGCGCCTCATCTCGTCCTCGCGTTCCCAGGTGGCTTCTTCGAACCGTTGACTTTGCCATAGAACCTTGACTAAGGGTACTTCCTTATTCCTTAGCTTCTTGACTTCCCGATCCAAGATCTGGATAGGTCTGCTTTCATAGCTTAGGTTCTCCTGCACTTGTACTGTCTGTGGCTCGATCACTCGGTCCATATTTGGGATACACTTTTTAAGCGTTGACACATGGAACACATTATGGATGGCCGACATCTCTGGAGGCAGCTCCAGCTCATATGCCACCTTACCAACTCTTTTTAGGATCAAGTACGGCCCCACATAACGCGGACTTAGTTTTCCTTTCTTCCCAAATCTTGTCACCCCTTTCATAGGGGCCACTTTCAGGAACACCAAATCTCCAACATTAAATTCCAGTGGTCTACGCCGGACATCGGCATAACTCTTCTGCCGGCTCTGAGCAGTTTCTATCCGTTGTCGAATATTCTGTATAGCTCGGGTAGTGCTGTCAATGACATCTGTCGTGAGCCCCATTTCCTTCTTTTCACCACCCTCGTACCAACAGATCGGAGATCTACATCTCCTCCCGTACAACGCTTCATAAGGTGCCATTCCGATAGTAGCTTGGTAGCTATTGTTGTAAGCAAATTCCGCCAAGCATAGATATCGACACCAGCTCCCTTTGAAATCCAAGGCACAAGCTCGCAACATGTCTTCTAGTACCTGATTCACCCTTTCAGTTTGCCCATCAGTCTGAGGGTGAAAGGCGGTGCTAAATCGCAGTTTAGTGCCGAGAGACTTCTGAACACACTCCCAAAAATGCGAAGTAAAGCGACCATCCCTATCTGAGATGATGGTCTTGGGAACTCCATGAAGCCTGATTATCTCCTTAACATATAATTGAGCCAGTTGTTCCATTGAATCAGTCATCTTGATTGCCAGGAAGTGAGCAGACTTCGTCAGCCTGTCCACAATTACCCAAATCGCATCATACCCATTTGTAGTCCTGGGAAGCCCCGAAATAAAATCCATAGAGATGTCTTCCCATTTCCACTCCGGAATCGCGAGTGGCTGCAGAACTCCTCCGGGTCGCTGGTGTTCTGCCTTTACTTGCTGGCAAGTCATGCAAGTACTAACATGCTGAGCCACATCCCTCTTCATACCTGACCACCAAAACTTCTCTTTCAGATCCTGATACATCTTGGTGGTTCCTGGATGCATCGAATAAGGGGTTCCGTGAGCTTCTGCCAGTATCTCCTTTCGAAGCTCCGGATCATTAGGGATACATAGACGATCCCTAAGGTAGAGTACTCCCCCTTTTGCGATATGAAACCATCGCCCTTTCCTTCTAGATCTCCTGTTTTATTTCCTGAAGACTCAGATCACCATCTTGTTTTTCCACTATGTCCTCCAATAGCATGGGTGATCTTGTCTTAATTAACTCCATGATATAATTGCACGCATACATCCTAATCATATACTTATCGTGATTCTGGGTAAACCGACTCATATTATGCTTCCAAAACATTAGTCCTCAACCTGAGTTTATGAATTATATTAGCCCATATTTGTCGTATGGTCACTATAGGGTAGATGGGATCTTATTATATCACCAAAAATTTATTTATCAAGTCTTGTAAGTCTATATACAAAACTATCCGAACTCAGTGAGCTAGGTGGGCTGCCATCATGCCCATAATAAAGAACATCATAGCGATGACTACTACCCCTCGCCCATCTCCCCTTGGCCTGCCTCCCTTTGGTCTGCCTCAGGATCTTCCACCGTTTCTATCGGATCTTCTTCTTCAATCTCGGGAACCTCCTCGGCCACTTCAAGGTCTTCCTCGAACATCCAGGGGTCTCCCTCAAACATCTCGAGCATATCGGGATCCTCCTCGAATGGCTCGGGATCTTCCTCAATCATCTCGAGCATCTCGGGATCCTCCTCGAATGGCTCAGAGTCCTCTTCGTACATCTCCGGATCCTCCTCAAACATCTCCTGATCCTCCTCTGAGTCCCCCAGATCTTCCGGGAACTCATGGCGAAGAAGTTGCTTACATAATTCCATGTATGAGAGACGACTTCCATGCTGCCCCCAGATCTGATGAGCAACCTCTCTTGCCCGATTGGGCAATGAGCAAAGCAAAGCTCCGATCCTATGATCATCCATGACCGGAAACCCTTCGTGCTCCAATTTCCAGAACAGCCAATCTAATAACCCCATGTTGCCTTGAATTCCACGGGTCGGACTGTACTCCACTTCCTCTATTCGTCCCATCAGCTCGCGGCACCTCTCAGTGTAGTTCTCATGCAACATCTGGAATTGGAAAAAAATGACATAGTTAGTACTAAACCGACCAAGTCAGTACAGACCATTTTTTTTTTAATTCGCAAATATATACAGAGAAAGACACACGCAAATCGGTTTCTTCTACCCTAGTGATTAAAACATATAGCCACCTTTCCTACCCTTAAATTCTAAATGTTTGATTCATGAAAGAAGATAAAATATCGTTCATTGTTACATATCCTAAAGTACCCTTCATCATAAACATCGATAATGTATCGCATATCCTAAAATCAGAAAGTATCCTAAAAGTGCTTACTGTCATAAGATATGCAAAGAGGTACTTAGTTGGAAGCGGCAGGAAGAGGGCTTGATGTGTGTGTAGTGAGATGGTTACTGCTCTGATACCAACCTGTAACACCCGCTTTTTTTTTTCTTTCCATAAAGCGGCGTTACGTTAACATGAGTAGGGCATGTAACATCATACTGCAACGGAATAACTTTAACTTTACACATACATGCACCTACTACCATTCTTAACATAATGACATGGGAACCTGGCATATTGACTTCATACTTAACATCATATCATATCATACTTATCATCATATCATAAGGTCCCATAAGTCATTATTCGAGCATATAAGTAACAAAAGTAAAGTTCTAGCATAAACGGGTAACATATGATTTCCTGGGCCAAGTCACTACCACACACATATGTTCTTGCCCTCCTACTGCTTTCTCATTGTCCCCTTGCTTGATCTGCGGTATAAGAAAATAAGACTATAAGCACACAGGCTTAGTAAGACTCTTTTCTACTCACTAAAACAATTCATCACTTCATAATGAGCACATGAAACATTAACATACTTGGTGCTCTACTTAGAACATAAGCATCTAGAATCACTTAGCATATACTTGACATGACATGAACATAAACATAAGTGAACATTTCTAGCATGGCGTGAGGCATGGCATAAACGTAAACATAGTAAACATTCTAAGCTTGACATGATACATGGCATAAACATAAACATAGTAAACATTCTAAGCATGACATGATACATGGCATAAACGTAAACATAGTAAACATTCTAAGCATGGCATGATACATGGCATAAACATAAACGTATCAAACATTCTTAGCATGGCATAATACATGGTATAAACATATCATAATAAACATTCCTAGCATGGCATAATACATAGTATAAACATCAACATAGTAAACATTCTTCGCATGGCATAATACATGGTATAACCATGTCTATAAGGTGTAAACCAACCTGTATGGCATAAACATAGGCATACTTCCTATCATAGCATATGAGCATCTTCTTAACATAATTATGACATAGATCATTTACTCTCATGCATATTTCTTAACATGAAGCATAAGCATAAACATTATTAGCATAGCATAATGCATAACATGAATGAATGCATGAGTGGAATGCATATACATAAGGATGCTTAACTTTTAAAAACATACTTTTAAATGTTTAAACATAATCATCATATCAATGGGGCCCTGGCTTGTACCACATACATACATCATAACCGTGCATCCCTAAGTAAATACGAGGTAGCTAGCCTCGACCTACTAGGGTAAGGACAGCATAGTCGGTAGTCCCCGAACCGAGACGTTCTTAAGGTGCCCATCCCTGTTGCACAGCTTCGGTAGTGCCAGAACCGTGGATAGCATAGTCGGTAGTCTAGAACCGGGGTGTTCTTAAGGTGCCCATCCCTTGGACCCATACATCGGTCTGGTACAAGCCCATTCATAAAGTAAAATACTTTACATGCTTCATCATTCATAAAACATTCATGGCATATTTAACATAGCATAACTTGTTACGGCTCGGCCCGTCTACCGGCCCATTTACCGGTCCTCACGACCGTCGTACCGTCGACCATCGACCGTGCCGTTTAGCATATTTATGCCTTAAAGACATAAGCATCATCTTTCATTCATAAACATGGCATGCATCTTCTTTCATATAACATGACATGCATCCTCATTCATAAAACATGGCATGCATCATCATTCATAAAACATGGCATACATCTTCATACATAAAACATGGCATGCATACCTAAACATCATTCTTATTCCTAGTGCTTGCATGAGCATGGCATATAAGGTAAGCATTGCATTATAATCATTGAACATGACACATTTTCATAGACATTTATCCTACTCCATAGAGCTTGCATGATCATGATACATAAGGTAAACATTACATTTCATACCTAAGCATGGCATCTATCTCAAGCATACATAGGTAGGACTTCCATAAACGTGCTACCTACTATCCAAGTGCATAGCATAGAACATAAGACATTCATAAATAAACCCTATTAAGCATGGCATCCAATCATAACATACAAACGATTAACATGGTGCTTAAGTTTAGGGTTATAGGTAACTAAATTTCTACCACATGCTTGAACCTTGATATATATATATGTATACATCATGATAAAGCATAAATCATCATTCTTCGAACCCTAACTCCTTCCAAACCCTAAATTCCTTTGCTTGGCCGAAACCTATAGGGATGGGTTCCATCATTCAATTAATCATGTAAGATAGCATAAGGTAAAGAACCAACCATACTTTACTTATAAGACCATGGGAGGCCATTAGGGCTCATAATTAGGGTTATCCCTAACCTTTAGCCCTCTTTCCTTATGCTGGCCGAAACCCTACAAGGCCATGGGTGCATGGAAAATTCCATGGAAACCCCCAATCAAACATTAACACCAAACATACTCTACCATAAAGCCATTGGGACCCTTGCTTGAGGGAATCCCAAACTTTTTGCCCTAGATCCAACTTGGCCAAAACTTGTGGGAGTCACAAAGCCTTGTAAAAGTTCACATAAGCCCCCCTCAATCTCCCTTATATCATGATAATACACAAAACGCATGCTTGAGGGTTTAGGTTCAACCCTACCCATGGATTCATGGGATGGCCGAAACCCTAGGGGATCGTAGGGTACCCCAAAAATTCTCAAAAATTATATTTAATCTCTAAACATCATGAGGACACATTAGAGAACATAATAAAGATTTTTAGCATCATCAAGGACTCAAAAATCCTAGTCGCCGAAACCTATGTGGGGTTCATGCCTTCTTTTCTTTTTTTTTCCAACATAAAATCTCAAACAACTTCATATTATGCTAAAATCCAAAAGGAACTATTATACCACAGGTGAGGGAGTCTTACCTTGGTTGATCTTGATTTTTCACCTTGATTATAGAGAATCAAAAGAACTCCTTAGACCCTAAGTCACCTCTAGCCCTTGTAGTCTTGGGAAACCTCTAGATCTTGGAGATGAGACCTTCTTGTGGAGCTTTTCCAAGGGAAAACCTCCCTTATGGTGTTCGGCTAGAATGAGGAAGGAGAAGGAGAGAAAATGCAATTGATGGAAGGAAGAAGGTAACTCCCAAACCCCCCTCTTTATAACCCATTAAGGAGGTAAATGAAGAGTCTCTTCATGACCCTTCATCTTCTTCTAAGCCTTAGCCAATATCCACTTCATTTTCTCCTAGCACTCCCTTGCTAGGTGAATTGGTTAAAGCATACATGGTTATATAAGAGGTCCAAGGTTCAATCCTTGGTCTATGCACATTATTTTCCATTTTATTTTTATTTTATTTTTCTTAATAATCGAAAATCCCCTAAAAATCCCCCCATAATTATGTTAATATTTCCCATTAAAATCCCTTTATATTCCTATAAATTTTTACCTAAAATTCACCAATAATCATGGTACTAGAAAGCCCATATAAGGCCCATTAGTGCCCATTTCCTCAATTTAATTGGAAAAGGCATGAATTTCTAGGCTAAAATTCGTGTCAATACTTCTAGGTCCCTCGGAAACTTATCTAGACATGCTTAATATTTTAAAGAAATATTAAGAAAATTTTCCGGGTCGTTACAATTCCCCATACCTCGTGAAAGTTCGTCCTCGAACTTAGAATAGCTCTGGAAACTTAAAAAAATTTCAAGCCAAATTATAACACTTAGACAATTTTTTAACACTGATTTTGAATTACTTTACTTTTTGAAAAAGGAGATGAAATTTAATTTTTAAAAAAATTAAATTTTAAAACCTTCTTTTCTCTCCTTTCCAATCTCTCCCCCTTTGCCATATATCAAAAAATATAGCAATAAAACTGAGTAATAGTAAGGTGTTGTACTGAACCAAATCTAAGTATAAACTGGACCAAATTAATTCAAATTTTCTCTTTCGGGTCCTGTCTAACCCAATTAGCTACTTACTGACTGTTATAAATAGTAGCTTTCGCTAGGGTTAGTCAAGTTTAGTGTTCTAATCAAGTTAGATTCTTCTAAGCTTGACACTTAACCTGATTACTGTTAATTGGTATTTATTGCCCCAATTACTGTAGATGCACTAACTTAAAGCATTTTGAATCAAGGCATAGACCTAAGCATCTCAACCAAGTCTAGGTTGTCAATCAAATGTACCCTAAGGTGCTTGTGAGATGCTGGCTTCTAGATCTATAGGTGCATGCAGTTCTAGGGTTAGGGCCTAAGCTAAGTCCATTTGCGAAAAAGCCCTAGTTTTGAAGGGGATAAGTTTTTAAATAAAACTAAGTCTAAAACTTATTTTAAAATTAAACAAGTGATTTTTCAAAATAGGATAAGAAAGAAAACAGTTAATGAAAAGAAGCATAAGTAGAGCAGTTCTATTCTACCAAGCATAACGCTAACTACCTTCTAATTAAAATAGTACTGCAGCTTATCAAACAAGTAATTAGAAAGTAAAGCTGATAGATGCATAAGAGTCACTTGGTAAGTAGGACCAGTAAGGTCAAACCATAGTCAAATACATGTTAACCCTACTAAGTAGGGGTAGTCAAATAGTCAACAGTACAACTGAAAATACCAATCTGAACTAAGAGGAAGGGCCAGGATGGTAAAATGGGCCAGGCTACCATGATCGAAACAGAGACATCATTTCATTGTATCATGTGTTGTTTGTCTCTCGATCGGCTCTGAGGGTATTCATATACTCTGTGTAACGGGCCTCATTTGCCTCCATATACTCTGCGTGATTGGCCTCTATTTCCTCCCTGAGGCTGTGAACCTCTGTCTGAAGTAGTGCTAGTCTCTCGTCAGTCGCTGGAGGTGGGGGCTCGTCCATGTGCTCCCGAATCTCGGCAGCGAGATCTGCGATGTCGACCTCTACGTCCTCGTCGGAATCGATCTAGGCTCCGGCTCTCTGTCATCTCCATGATAGACCCCCGGTAACCGAGACCTCTATGCCAGCTAGGGAAAAATTTCTACACCCAATTTCGTCAAATTCGGTCATTGTAGTCATCTCTCCATCGGTAATATCGCGACCGTGATGATGAAGAAGAGAAGTGATGATGTGGCAGTAAGGGGTGCGTACCCGACCCTGAGTCGTAACACTGGACGCATATAGAATGGTGTACAACATGTGAAGTCCAATATTTATGTCTAAGTGATGGATCAATGCATACAGCAAGAAGGTATGGAATGGTCGCATGGTCGCGATGTCCCTAGTGGTCAAGGGCAGAATGCAACGGACTAGGACTCTATAAAGAGTGTAGTCCTGGACCTGAAGATCTACCGACTGAAATCGTCTAACCAAAGGGTTTCGGGCATCTCTATAGAAATATGAATAAAGGGTGTCCAAGTCAATATGGGAGTAGGGAGGAGCAAAGGGAGGATCCATAGGAGGGTAACAACAAAACGTGGACTGGGAAGGTCGTAGTCCAAGGAATCTGTTAAACAACGAGGGTGTGATTGTCAAGGGCATCCCTTGTACTGTGGTGACATAGGTAAGGTCATCTTGTCTGACTAGGTTGTTGTAAAACTCTACACATAGGGTTGTGTTCACAAGATGGGTGCAGAAGACAAGGTTGTCAAGTTGATAGAAATTGATGACGTTCATAGCAAATGGACAGGACTGAGTAAAAAATTGCCTATTTAAGAAACTCGTTTTGATGGGTTTATAAGTCGTCCTAGCGAATTTATTGCATAGTTCTAAGGTCAGAAACCTAGGGTCAGGGCTAGGCTCGGTCCCGGGGTTGGGTTGATTAGCACTATGTATTCTAAAAGTCATAACAAGGAACATGCATTTAGGGAAATAACTAAAAGGAATTAATTATAAATGCATGAAAAATTGATACCGGGTAGCCATCCGGGGAGGCATGGTTGAAGTGGAGCGTTCGAGAGCACGAGAGGGTCGATCGGACGCCTTGGGAGGAGAAGAGTTAGGGATGTGATTTGTTTTGGGTGTGGCAAATGAAGGGGGAATCAGTGGCCTTATATAGGGGTTGGCTGGGCGCCCGGGAGGAATCGGGCGCCTGGTTCAGGCGTAAGCTGCCAAATGCAGCTTTTTCGATTTTGACACTATCCTTGGGGGCGCCCGTGAGGACCCGGGCGCCTGGAGTCAGCTGCCATGTGTGGCAGCTTTTGCTGCCTCGAATTGACTTAAAGTCCTAGGCGACCGATAGGTCACGGGCGCCCGGGTTAGCTAGGTTGTTTTGACAGCTTTTGCTATCTTGTCGAAGAGAAAGTGGGGGGCGCCCAAGGGGTCACGGGCGCCCGAGCTGGTCATTGTTTGACATTGACCAGTTTGACTGTTTGACCAGGTTTGACTCTTTTGACCTGGTTTGACTCTAATGACCAACCAACATTCAAGTCAATTCAGCTCTAAAATCAATGTTTTTATTTAACAACATTACAGAAACTAGATTTTGAGTTAAGTTATGTCCTAACTATCTCACACGGTATATAGTTATCAATTACGTTAACTTATGGGTTTTTGTGAGACAGGTTTTAATAGAGGTAAAAAATTTATTTTGAAAAACCATGATTAGTTTTGAAAAGTTAAATTAATTTTGAAGAATCAATTAATTATGCTTTTAAATTTATTTTTGAAAATAATGGTTGAATCTAAGATTAATTGAAATCTGTGTTAGATTCAAATCTGACAATAGTAAAGTGAATTTGATTTTCAATAATCGGCTTCCAGGTCTTGGCGAGGCACTAGGCCTTCTTTGGTCGTAGCCTTATTGGATCATCAACCCTTTCCTTGACAAAGCCTTTTATTGAAAATCTATCTTCAAGTTACTCCTTGAAAGATTTTGGTCTAACTAGTTTGGGTCTTGGATCGGTAGCTTCGGCTAGTTCCGCCAAAATGGCTTCCCTAACGTACTATCATCTCACCTCCAACCAATACTATGTTGTTCAAATTTTAGTTAATCGGTTTAGTCCTTAGTCTAACCAGTCCTAGGTCTAAGCATGGTTAATTGCAGAAAATAAATAAACAAGCAAGCATGTAATTTTACAATAAGAAAAAGAATTTATTTAATTATAAAAATGGTTTTTAACTTGGCTCCCCCTGGACTAAAGCCACGGTAATGATTAGGCAAGATATGAATCTTGTCCTTGGGGATCCAATACTGGTTTGGTCTAGCTTGGTTGTTTATGCAAAGTTTGGGTACCCATGCCTGAACTTTAGGTCTAGATTGGTTCAATACAACATAGTATGACCTTTTCTAGCCTTGGTTCGATACCCTAACCCGGATCGATTTAGAACGGACTTCTATTTTCCAAGGATCATGTTCAGACCCTTGGAACCCGAAGTGAATCGTTCCAAAGCTACTCTAAGGTCCTTGACTTGAGTTTTCAAGGAGGAGTTCTCCTTCTCAAGCTTTT
This sequence comes from Boesenbergia rotunda, assembly GCA_024364735.1. NCBI lineage: Eukaryota > Viridiplantae > Streptophyta > Magnoliopsida > Zingiberales > Zingiberaceae > Boesenbergia > Boesenbergia rotunda. Next base: position 9,709 of record JAGFNQ010003410.1, on the reverse strand, counting down.
CAACATGAGTAGAGGTTCCTTCTTGAACCTTCTCAGTCAAAGATCTAGAGTCAGTGCCCTCTTTCAGGAGTTTTACTTCCTATCGGAGAGACTCGACTCGGATTTTGGCTTTCGCCAAGTTACTAGATAGGTAAGAATTAATTTTGCTAATTCAGCTTTAGAATAACCACTTACAGTTATTTTGCTATCCTCTGAAATGGTGAGCATTCGTCGTCCGGATCCGATTCTGATCCGATGTTGATTTCTTTGGAAGCAGTCAAGGCGAGTAGGTTCGATTGTGAGGCCTCTTCTTCTTCTTCGGATGAAGACTCGTCTCACGTTGCTTGAAGGGCCTTCTTCCTTCTTGTCTTCTTGACTTCTTTCAGATTAGGGCACTCCGATTTGTAGTGTCCCTTCTTGTTGCATTCGTAGCAGGTTATGTTGGATTTGGTCTTGGATGGTTCGGTTGGATCTTCCTTCTTTCGACTGGCATTTCTTCTATTTGTCTAATGCTTCAGTTCCTTGTAGTAGTCCCGGGCTAGCCGAACTAGCTTGGGTCAATCTCCTTCGCTGTCTTCTGAGTCTAAGTCTGAGTCAGACTCGAGTTCAAGTTGAGGCTTCTTCTTGACCACCTTTCCTGTTTTGCTAGAAACAAAAGCAATGTCTTTCTCGGCTAAGATGTAGTTAGTCTGCTCATGTAATTCAAGTTCAGAAAATAATTCGTCTAATTTTATTTTGGAAAGGTCCCTAGAAACTTTATACGCATCTACCATAGATGCCCACAAAGTATTTCTTGGGAAAGCATTTGGGGTATACCTGATAAGGTCACGGTTTTCTACCTTGTGACCTATTGTATGTAGACCGTTCATCAGCTCCTGGATCCTGGCGTGGAACTGGGCTGCTGACTCACCTTCGTTCATTTTAATAGTGTATAACTTGTTCAGCAGTAGGTCCCTCTTGTTGATTCAGGTGTCAGAGGTTCCTTCGTGCAATTCGATCAACATACCCCAGAGTTCCTTCGCACTGTTGAAGGGTCCCACCCGGTTCAGCTCTTCTTTGGTTAGTCTGCATTGGAGTGTCTGGGTCGCCTTAGCATCAGCCTCGATCTTCCTTTTTAGTGAGGCATCCCATTCTCTGTAAGGCTATGCCACTCCTTTAGGATTTTTCGGGATTTCCAAACCAGATTGGATTATGATCCACATGTCCACCTGAGTTTTTAGGTGGACTTCCATCCAACTCTTCCAGTAGGAGAAGTCCTCCCCACTGAAGAGTGGTGGTCTGGCTATACTGAAACTCTCTTGCATGGCCATTTAGAATTTCTGAAATAACACCGAAAAAAAACTGTCCAAAGACTTGGTCATAGATTAGTAGTGCGGGAATAAGATAATTAGAAAAACGATCGAGTGGTGTTGCACCAATATCGATTAACGAGAAAAATTCGTAAGAAAAAGAAATTAAAAATTTCGTAAAAATCTGAAAAACTCTCAAATTGGTGGTTGCACCAAATTTGAGCTACCCCGCTCTGATACCACTTGTTGGATCGAGAATACGATAGAGGGGGGGTGAATATCGTTAAAACTTTTTCGGATAAGAATAAGCGAAAATGCAGTGGAAATAAAACAATCACACAAAGAACACAATTATTTTACTTGGTTCGGAGTCGCGATCGGCTCCTACTCCAAGGCCCACGGTCCTTGACCATTTACTGTGGGCAATTCTATAATCGCGCAAAGGTTCACAGATTTCAGTATAAGAATATTGCAGTAAATAAAAGAAACTACACTTTTCGTTACTGACGCCCGATGTGGATCGTACTTTGGAGCAGAGGGTCATCGTCGGCGCTGAAATCTCGAGATCGGAGTTTGCCAGAGCAGAGCGCTTGAACGAAAAGCTTTTGAGCGTTGGAAAAAGTGTTATTGAAGCCTTGGAGGTCAAGCCCCTTTTATAGTGCTCCTGGGGGCGCCTGATTCGCTGGGGGTGCCTGACACATGCCTTCAGATCGGAGAACCTTCATCCGTAGCTTGGTCAGCACTTATCCCCTCTAAATCGGCCCTTGGTCAGACTGGGGTACCCAGGACCTCCTGGGCGCCTAGACTTGGTCTGCTGGCTTCGTGGCTGATTTGCTTCGATTACCTCTTTGGCTTTGACTTGGGCGCCCGGACCTCCTGGGCGACTAGCCCAGTGTGATTTCGAAGCGTTCTTGCTTAATTGCAGTTTTGGCTTTTCACCTTGGGCGCCCGGGACCTCCCAGGCGCCTAGCCCAGCTGCCTGCCCCTCTCCTTTAGGGAGTTCTGAGCTACAGAAACACACTCCTTCAGTCCTGCAACCAAGGTTAGTTCCAAAACAACCAAAGCAAAAATATTAGTCAATATTTATAGACGTAACTGTCTTGGTTCTGACTTCGGGTCTCCCAAATGGAACCCTAGGTCGAACCGACGCCTACTGTTCCCTCGACGGAGAACGCGTCCTCACCTACTCCTCACAGAAAAGTTTACCTTTTGCCAACCGGCTCCTCCAGTTGGACTTTTGCCCAATCCACCTGACCAGGTCTTCATGCCCAACTTCCGGTCAGGTCTTCGGTGCCCAGCCCCTTGCCAGGACTTCGTGCCCAGTCCTCGACCAGGACTTCTTTGCCCGACTTCCGGTCAGGTCTTCTTGCCCAGTCCTTGACCAGGACTTCTTGCCTAGTGTACCGAGGGCTTCTTCCTGCACACTCAGTGATCATATTAGAACACAATAACAGCTTAACTTCTGCACCCTTTGCCATTATCAAAACCCAGGTTTGACTTAGGTGCTGCCTGCACCAACACTTTACGTTGATGATATTGTGTTAATTGGCAACAATGCCAAAGTGTTATCAGACGTAAGGGTCTGGTTGTCAAAACAGTTTGATATGAGGGACCTAGGAGAAGCGGGATGCATCCTTGGGATCAAGGTCATAAGGGATCACCAGAAAAGGATGTTGTGCATAACCCAAGCTTCATATATTTGTTGTTCTAAAGCTTGAAATTAAAAATATATATCTTTGAAATCTGTAAACACTTATAGTGGATTCAACGCGTCCTTCGCTGCTATTCGTGCTTGTCGTCGGAAGTATGATTACGGGTCGGAAAGTCCTTCGGCCTTCACAAATCAAATCCCACTGCCTATGGATGATCTCCTTGTTAGTGATATGAGAGAAGTGTCCTAAGGCAATCGCCTTATGATTGTAAACATTTATTCTAATAAATGATAATTCACTATTTGAGTATGCATGTTTGTGTATTTAATTGAGATCTTAAACTCATCTACTGAATGTCCGCAATACAACTCACAGCATAAGAGAATTTGTGATGGGATCACAACTAGTGATTATCTCTAAATGTGCAAATGTGAAGTATTGAAAAATATCCCTAGTCGATGAATTGATAAAAACGGATACTATCAATTCTGTTGAGACTAGCATGGGTTATTCTCTAATCAGCTGATTCTCACTGGCTGGTGACATTGGGATGTCCGGAGAAAAACATGGATGCTAGTTGAGGGAACTAGTTCATTGGAGTGACTAGCTGTAAGACTTCATATGTGAATCTACATGTAGATATGTCAATGAAGTTCTTACTGCAGCTTAAGTGCGATGTTCCTTTGACTTGCGGTATTCAAGTCATCATGGTCATGGAGACTTATACTTTAACATCTTAAGCAAGCATCTCCAAGGAGGTGTGGACCCAGGATGATTGGGTATAAGCCGAAGTGCCCGAAGATGTTTGAACAGCCTACAAAGGATTCACCACTCCTTGCGAGGAGATGTATACCCAGGCCTATCGTCGGATTGTTACTCAAAACCTCTGGCCAGAGTATATCATGTTTAGAGTGCGAGTCTCTAAAATACATGAGAGTAATTAGAAATCCAATGGACGAGAAAGACACTACTTGGGCTAGGTGTGACGTAGTCAGCCTAGTGGGGACTGACACCATAGACCATGTCCTGAACCAAGTGGGTATAAGGTGGTGAAGGGAATGGGGCACGATTCATTAGAGCTGCTGAAGGGTTTCAGAATAATTTCTTCTGAGGTCAAACGTTGATCTTTCGATTAATTGGGGATCATGATGTACTACTAGGTGCCACTCATGATCGTTCTATAATTGGTTGATTATAGACGGCCAACATAAATCGAAAGCCTATTTAGTCACACGCACTACGAGTAATCCGAGGGATTTAAAACGAGTTGAAAATTGGATTTTCCGATCAAGAGAAATAAGTCGAATCTGAGTTAATCAGAGGCGCAATGGAAGCTAAAAATGGCTAAGTCTTTTGAAGACTTTTTGGGCGAATTAAATGAGTTTAATTCGTGTTGGTTCGGCTCGGTTTGGCCGGCCAAAGAGGGTGCCAACCCTCCTTGGATGGCCGGCCACCTAAAGGGAGAAAAACCATTTAATTTTGGTTTAATTAATAAAATAAATCTAGCGCGATTTATTTTATAAATTATGGATAAATAAATTTGTATAAAGAAATTTATATAAATAAATTTATAGAAATTTATTCTTTTTATGGAAGTTAAAATAATCCATGAATTGGTTTATTTTAATTTTATAAAATCAATTATGAATTGATTTTTCCATAATAAGAAAGTTTATAAATTTCTTATAAAATTTATTTCATAATTTAAAAAGAGAAGAAGAATTTGTTTTATTATAAATTAGTTATAATAAGACTAGGCTTAACGGAATAAGTCATAAGAAATTTTATAAGATAAAATTCTTATGATAACTAATTCCGTTAAATCCGTTAAGAGGAGACTTAGCAAGGGAGAAGCAACTATATAAGGAACCATAGGCAAGCCTTGGATTCCTAATTGAGTAATTGATATAGAGCTCCCTCTCTCTCTCTCTTTTATTCTTCTCCTTCCCTTCTCCTCCCTTAGGGCCGGCGCCCTCTTCACCATCCTTAGGGCCGGCGCCCTCTTCATCATCCATAGGGCCGGCGCACACCAACCCTAGGGCCGGTGCACCTCTCTCCCAAGTGGGTTGCCGTGAGCTTCAAGGAGAAGGAGAAACGAAACAAGAAGAAGAAGAAGCGGATAGCGACTCCTCTCTTCTCGGAATTTAGATTCCGTTTCTTGTTGGTTAGTTTCCTATTTTTCTTTTGTTCTTCTTTGTTGTGCCTATAGAGAATCTAGTAGTTCTCGTCGTCACAAAACTCGTGACTTTGCGAAGTCATCCCGAAGAGAACTCGGCGTGCACGCGAATAGAGGCGGAGCTTCCAAGGGACGCTACGGTTGGATCTCGTCCCTTACTTCGAGTTACGAAAGGTATAAAGTAAATTAGTTTACTTTTCCGCAAAGTTTTATTTTATGATTATATCAACACACTATAAGGTTGCATGCTAGATACGAAGTTAAAATAATTTAGGAAATTATTTTATGCAAATTCTTCCGCTGCACGTAAAAATTTAAAATTTTACGAACTCGTATCCTTGTCAACATGCACCCGGACCCAACAGTGGTATCAGAGCCCGTTAGTGTTCGACATAATCATATAAATGTTTTGCGGAACACTTTGTCATGATCTAAATTTCGAAAAAATTTTCAATTATGGAAACTTTCCAATTATAATAAATTTTAGATTTAGGAATTTCAAAGTTTGGAAATCCTCATGAAATTTCGCAAACGTTTGAAATTTCCTAGTTTCTGAAATTTTATAATAATTGTGAAAACTTCCCATCTTTGGAAACTTTCCAATCTTGGAAATTTTCTATTTTAGAAATTTTCCAACTTTGGAAATATGTAAGTTTTCTTTGTACCAGAAACTTACAATTATTCTGAAAACCTATTTATGAAATCTCGCAATTTTGGGCACTTTCTTTTAAGAAAGTCTAGTCAAATTTATGGACGGTTAATTGACAATTAAATTTGAATTAGTTTTTAAATTGACAACAAAATTCTTTATTTTGGATTGAGCCTCGGGGAGCCGTCCAATTTAAAGTTAGTTGTTGTAATTTAATTTCCCAATTTTAAATTGAAATTGTCATGTTTGATTTGGATTGAGCCTCGGGGAGCCGTCCAATTAGATTTACAACAAATTATTTTTCTTTGTGTATCTAAGCCTCGGGGAGCCACCCTTAGAAAACGATTTGTTGTAATTAATTAAATCCATGAATAAAATATGTTTTAAGAGGTGATGCTCTTACATATTGTTGTCTCCAAAATTAATTAGGAAATGGTTTCCTATAGAGTTTTCTTAATTGAGATTTTCATGAAAATAATATGTCGTTGAATTAAGGGAATTGTCTCTTAATTTAATAAGATTTGATTTAGAGAAATCAAAGTCTTAAACATATTATTTTCGAAATTGATTATGACAATTTAGGAAATTGTTTCCCAAAACAATTCCTTTAATAAAGTATGAAATTACAATTAGGAAATCCGGTTCCTAATTCAATTCATGAGACTTGATAAATTAAGTCACATACATACTTTATTAAGGAAATCGTTAGTCATGACATAATGTCATGAATGTGCTTAGAAAAGATGAGACCCAAAACCCCTTACAAAATATTAAGGCCAACACCTTCCATTAATATGGTTAGAACCGGAGTTTTGTTTCTCGTCTGGGTTGATGGACACATCCATGCCCAGCTTGAACCTCAACATGTTCAAACCATGGAATTAGTTTATGAATAATATAGTTGGAGTCAGAGGTCAATCCTTAGTTTTGGTTGTTGGACACATCCAAGCCTAACTAAACGGTTGAATGAGCTCCAACCATATTAAAATTATTTCTTGATTAATGGGTCAGCCTTTAGCTTGGAGCATCGATTTGTTGTGCCACAGCCAAGGTCGATGCGAAGAGAGGTGCAGTTGGGTGCTATGTATAATGTTGCATACTTGTTAATGAGTTAACAACCCAATGATTTATGCAAACATTCAATTAGTTGATAGCATAAAGTGATAGTTACATATATGTGATGTGTAATCGGTATAATTACCTACCTTCATAGCTAAGAAAAACTTGATGGCCACAGTCATGGTTGTTCTTATCTATGGTTGGATATCAACCTATTTGGAGATGTTCCTACGATCTCCCGAATTGATAATAAGGGTGACTCAATTCGTAAAATAAATAGGATTTAATTTATGTATGTTGATACATTCTTTATCAATCTTCTCACATAATCTCAATTTGTATTTCTAGGTTAATCACTCGATCATGTCTTCTATAAACTTGCGTTCCATTTTGGACACCAATAAACTGACTGGGCCAAACTTCATGGACTGGCTTCGAAACCTAAGGATAGTCCTCAAGGCGGAGAAGCTTGCTTATGTCCTTGAAGATCAACTTCCCACCCATCCTCCAGAGAATGCAACTCCAGACCAATTATTGGCCTATCAGAAACATGTGACCGATTCTGAACTTGCGAGTTGCATCATGCTAGCCTCTATGGTACCTGAGCTGCAAAAGCAGCATGAGCATATGGATGCTTATACCATCATCTTCCATCTTCATGAGTTGTTTGAGGAGCAGGCGAGATCCGAAAGGTTCGAAGTCTCCAGACTCCTCTTCACCACTAAGATGCAGGAAGGCACTTCTGCCCGTAGTTTGTGTTAAAGATGTTGGGGTACATTGAGCGACTGAGCACACTCGGTTTTGCAATGGATCATGAACTAAGTATTGACTTAATTCTGAATTGTTTGCCCAAAAGTTATTCACAATTTGTGATGAACTATCGGTTGAACAAACTAGAGACCACCATTCCTGAGTTGCTCAACCTGCTGAAGACTGTGGAGCCTTCTGTAAAGCCGGATCAAAAGGCGGTACTGTTAGTTGATTCCTCGAAGAAAGGTTCTAAGAGGAAGGCCAAAGAACAGAATAAAGGGAAGAAGAAAAAGGCCAACAAGACTGAAAAGAAACCAAAAGGAACTTACCATCATTGTGGCAAGGAGGGTCACTGGCGAAGAAACTGCAAGGTTTATCTTGAGTCCTTGAAGAAGAAGGCATCCGATGCCCCATCCTCTTCAGGTATCTTCGTTATTGAATGTCACTCTATTTCCTCAGATACCTGGGTACTTGATACTGGGTGTAGCTCACATATATGTAATGACATACAGGGGCTAAGGAATAGAAGAAGACTCGTCAAGGGAGAAGCGAATTTGCGGGTTGGAATGGAGCAAGGATTGCTGCTGTTGCCATCGGAACATATTTGCTAAAGCTCCCAACTGGACGTGTCTTAGAATTGGATAATTGTTATTTCGTTCCTTCGTTAATAAAGAACATTGTATCTATTTCATGTTTGAATGAAAAAGGTTATCATTTATCTTTTAGTAACAATTGTTGTTACATAACTTTGAATGTCGTTCTTTATGGGAATGGAACTTTGTGCAATGGCATCTACACATTAGATTTATCTAGTGACGTTTTCAATATCGAAGTTAGCAACAAACGTGCTCGAATAGATAATCGAATAGACTCCTACACGTGGCACTGTCGTCTTGGCCATATAAGTAAGAAACGCATGACCGAATTACACCGATGTGGAATTTTGGAATCATTTGAACCCGGTTCATTTGATACATGTGAATCATGCTTAAAAGGCAAGATGACCAAATTACCCTTTTCCGGAAAAGGTAATCCAGTGGGAGAATTGCTTGGTCTAATACATACTGATGTATGTGGACCAATGTCAACTCTTGCACAAGGAGGCTATAGCTACTTCATTACCTTTATCGATGATCACTCACGATTCGGTTATATGTTCTTGATGAAACACAAATCTGAAGCCTTTGAGAAATTCAAAGAGTTCAGAAATGAAGTAGAGAAACAGCTTGGCAAAAGTATTAAAATACTTCGATCCGATCGGGGTGGTGAATACTTAAGTCAAGAGTTTCAAGATTATCTTAGGGACAATGGGATATTGTCCCAATGGACTCCGCCATATACACCACAGCATAATGGTGTATCTGAGAGGCAAAAACGAACCTTGATGGACATGGTTAGGTCTATGATGAATCATGCAACTCTTCCAAAATCCTTTTGGGGCTATGCACTTAAGACAGCTGTTTACTTGCTAAACAGAGTCCCGATCAAGGTAGTCTCTACTACTCCATATGAGATTTGGAATAGTAAGAAACCTCACTTAACTCAACTTAAGATATGAGGTTGTCCTGCTTATGTGAAGCGGATTGCATCAGACAAATTGGATGTTAAGTCTGATAAATGTCTATTTATTGGATACCCTAAGGAAATGAAGGGTTACCAATTCTATCATCCCTTGGAACAAAAGGTGTTTGTTTCAAGGCATGCTGTATTTCTGGAAAAAGAATTTCTTTTACAAGAAAACAGTGGGAGTGGCATTGAACTTGATGAAGTTCAAGAAACTCCAATAGACATTACAGAGACACCTAGTCGAGACCCACAACCGATAACTCATAGTGATGAGCTATCAGTTGAACCTAAAACAACACCACCTCTTTGTAGGTCTGATAGGACACGCAACATTCCAGAGAGATACGGATTTCTCGTAAGTGAATCGAACGACGTGTTACTCATAAGCGATGACGAACCTATCAGTTATGAAGATGTTCTGAAAAGTTCAGAATGGGACAAATGGCTTAAAGCCATGAAGTCGGAAATGGATTCCATGTACGTAAATCAAGTATGGGACTTGGTTAACCCACCTGAAGGGATTAAACCCATAGGGTGCAAGTGGGTTTTCAAGAAGAAAACAGACATGGAAGGTAATGTAGTTACCTTT
>JAGFNQ010003409.1:24687-40898 GCA_024364735.1 Boesenbergia rotunda | reverse complement strand
GGGCGCCCCGAGCATGTCGGGCGCCCCCTGCCCTATATAAAGAGGGGCCTCGACCCTCTTCAAAGACAACATATTCCTTCGACAATTCTACGCTCTTCTGCTTCCACGACACGCTCCAGAAAGCTGCCAACTCAAGCCGATGACGTCCCGCTGCTCCAGAACTTCAATCCTCACCGGACGTCGGTAACAAGAGTTGTATTTAAGTTTACGAGAATATTTTTATTATTATTGTGTGTAAACTTTTGCGAACTTATAGAATTGCCCGCAGAAAACGGTCAACGACCGTGGGCCTTGGAGTAGGAGTCGACCCAGGCTCCGAACCAAGTAAACCAGCTGTGTTTGCGTTATTGTGTTCTCTTTTATTTCCGCTGCGCACCCGCTCTTTTTAAATCCGAACGAATTGCGACATTCACCCCCCCCTCTCTCGCATTTCTCGATCCAACAAGTGGTATCAGAGCGGGGAAGTCAAACCTGGTGCAACCACCAGTTTGAATATTTTTCGGATTTTTTTTCTCTCTCATTTTTTTAAAATAAAGAAATTTTTTCGTTCGAGTTTTTATCTCAAGGTTGGTGCAACACCCCTTGAAATCTGTGTTTGATTATTTCTTCCCGCACTACTAATCCAAGACCAAGTCTTGGAAATATTTTTGTTGTTTACTTTTATTTCAGTAACAAATGTCTATCCAAGAAGGATTTAGCACCGCCAGACCTCCACTTTTCAGTGGAGAAGACTTTCCCTACTGGAAAAGTCGAATGGAGGTCCACCTGAAAACTCAGGTGGAAATGTGGATAATCATCCAGTCTGGACTGATGATTCCCACCAATGCTGAAGGTGTACCACAAGACTACTCAGAATGGGACACTGCCCTTAAACGAAAGATTGAAGCTGACGCCAAAGCAACCCAGACTCTACAATGTGGACTAACGAAAGAAGAGCTGAACCGCGTAGGACCCTTCAAAAGTTCAAAGGAACTATGGGCTAAATTGATTGAACTCCACGAAGGAACTTCAGATACAAGGATCAGCAAACGAGACTTGCTACTGAACAAGCTCTTCACTATCAAAATGGCAGATAACGAGACAGCAGCCCAGCTCCACGCCAGAATCCAGGAGCTGATGAATGGTCTTCACGCAATAGGTCACCAGGTTCAAAACCGTGATCTGATAAGGTACGCCCTAAACGCATTCCCTAGGACCACCTTGTGGGCATCTATGGTAGATGCATACAAGGTCTCTATGGATCTTTCAAAAATTAAGCTAGATGAGTTATTTTCTGAACTTGAGCTGCATGAACAGACTAACTCCAATTTGGTCGAGAAAAGTATAGCTTTTTTTGCAGGGAAAACAGGGAAAATGACCAAGAAGAAAATTCAAGTTGAACCTGAATCTACCTCAGATTCAGAAATAGAAGAAGAAGATCAATCAGAACTGGTCCGGCTAGCTCGAAGCTACTACAAAAAGTTGAAGAACCAAACTAACACACGGAGAACAAGCCGAAGAAAGGACGGACAAGATGAACCGGCAACTGACAAACAAAAGCCCAACATAACCTGCTACGAATGCAAGAAGAAGGGCCACTACAAGACTGAATGTCCAAGTCTAAAGGAGTCCAAAAAGAACAGAAAGAAGAAGGCACTCCAAGCAACCTGGGACGAGTCTTCCTCAGAAGAAGAAGAAGAAGCACCTCAGTCCAATCTTCTAGCCCTGACCGCTTCGGATCAAATCGAGACTGACTCAGACTCGGAACGGGACGACGGCAAGCTGACATTCTCCGAAGACGGCGAAATAAAGGTAACGGGTTTTTCAAAATCGCAATTAAATTCTCTTATTTCCTATCTATCCCGAGATTTAGCGAAAGCCAAACTCCGAATCGAGTCCCTCCGACAGGAAGTAAAACTCCTGAAAGAGGGAGCTGATTCTAATTCCTTAACTGAGAAAATTCAGGAAGAAACCCCTGATCAAGTTGAGAAACTTGAATCAGAGAATTTCTCCCTGAAAACTCAAGTCAAGGATTTAAGAACAGCTTTAGAACGATTCACTTCTGGTTCCAAGAATCTTGATATGATTCTGGGAAAACAGAAGTCTGTTCTAAACCGATCCGGACTTGGCTATAGAACCAAATCTCGGCAAAGATCTTACTTTGCTGTACTGAACCAGTCAAGACCTAAGGTTCAGGCATGGGTGCCAAAACTGTGCCTGACTAAACCAACTGGTTCAAATCAATTTTGGATCCCCAAGGACAAGATTCACATCTTGCCTAACCCATATAGAGGCTATAGTCCAGGGGGAGCCAAAATCAAAACAATTTTTATAATTAGATAGTTTTTTTTAATTGATTGATTGTGTGTTTATTTAATTTCTTGCAAATTGCCATGCTTAGATTTAAGGAATTCTTAGATTTAAGGACTAAAATTACTTGAAAATTGAAAACATAGTATTGGGAGGAGGTGAGATGATAGTACGTTAGGGAAGCCAATTTGGCGGAACTAGCCGAAGCTACCGATCCAAGACCCAAGCTAGTTAGATCAGAAAATGACCTAATTTAATTTGAAAATGAAATTTCATTAAAAGGCTTTGTCAAGGAAAGGGTGGATGATCCCATAAGGCTTCGGCCAAAGAAGGCCTAGTGCCTCGCCAAGACCTGGAAGCCAATTTCTGAAATTCAAATTCAAATTAACTTTTGTCAAATTCGAATCTAACTCAAATTTCAAATAATTATAGATTCTAAACTGTTTTTCAAAACCTCTATTTTTCAAACTTATTATCTTTTTGAAAAACACTTAATCTGGTTTCAAATTTTTTTTTCAAAAGTAAATATCTTTTCAAAATAAATGAAAATTCCCTTTCAAAATTAATTTTTACCTTTAAACCTGTCTCACAAAAACCTTAAGGTTAACATGTTTTGAAAACCCTAGATTCAGTGAGACAGGAAAATTAAGCTCAAATTAAACCACCTTGCTTGTGCTTTCATAATCATGGTCAAACTATGATTAATCTAGTCAAACATGGTCAAACACAGTCAAACGGAGTCAAACAGTCAAACCTGGTCAAAACAGTCAAAAGTCTGGTACCTAGGGCGCCCGTAACCTGTCGGGCGCCCCTGACAGCACTGAAAAGGTACCAGCTCCAGTCAAAGCAGCAAAAGCTGCATTTGCCCGACTTGACAAGGGCGCCCGTAACCTATCGGGCGCCCCTATACGCTCCTGTCCCCCACGATGATTAAAGAAGTCAAAAGCTGCAGTCAAACAGCCTTTGAGAAGGGCGCCCGTGACATGTCGGGCGCCCCTATCAAAACCTGTCTCCCACGCTGATTAAAGCAGTCAAAAGCTGCTGACAAACAGCTTTTGAGAAGGGCGCCCGTGAACTGTCGGGCGCCCCTACAGACCTTTTCCCTGCCCGAGACAAAACCAACCTCAAAAGGGCGCCCGTGACCCGTCGGGCGCCCCCCCTTCACCCTAAATGTAGGGATTTGGTACCCTAGGACTTCATCCTTTAAGTTATCAGGATACTCTGATTCTGACTATGCTGGTTGCAAATTAGATAGAAAAAGTACAAGTGGAAGCTGTCAACTTTTAGGAAATAGCTTAGTAAGTTGGTGCAGTAGAAAGCAACACTGTGTTGCTTTATCAACAACTGAAGCTGAATATGTAGCCTTAGGAGAGTGTGTAGCTCAACTCCTATGGATGATGCATACTCTTAAGGACTTTCAGCTAGACTACAATCAGACCCAAGTCAATATTGACAACATTAGCTCAATTAACTTAACCAAAAACCCAATACAACATTCTAGAACCAAACACATAGAAGTAAAACATCACTTTGTAAGAGATCACGTAGCTAGGGGTGAAATAGTCCTTAAGCATGTAGACTCCAAGTCCAACCTAGCTGACATATTCACTAAACCCTTACCTGAATCTGAGTTTAGCTCACTAAGAAGGTAGTTAGGGTTATGCTTAGTAGAATAGAATCATTTGGTTTTTGGATTTTCAATTTTAAATTGAACTTAAAATGTCTTTTAAAATTTTTTTTGTTAAAAATATTACTTTAACTTTTTTTACTTAGTTTTATTTCAAAAACTACCCCTTTCAAAACTAGGGCTTTTTCGAAAATGGACTTAGCCTAGGCTCTAACCCTAGAACTGCATGCACCTATAGACTTAGAAGCCAGCATCTCACAAACACCTTAGGATACTTTTGATTGATAACCTAGAAAGGGTTGAGATGCTTAGGTCTTTGCCTCAATTCAAGATGCTTTAAGTCAGTGCATCGGCAGCAATTGGGGCACTAAATGAACAGCAATCAGGTCAAGTGTCAAGTTTAGACAATCTAACTTGAACAATGCACTTAACTTGACTAACTCTAGCAAAAGCTACTGTTTATAACAGTTAGTAAGTAGCTAAGTGGGTTAGACAGGTCCCTAAAGGATTAACCAGACTTAGGTCTTATTTTGATTCAGTACAGCAAATGCTCTATTTAAGTATTGCAAATTTTGTTTTTTCTTTTTTTCTGCATTCTTTTTGATATATGTCAAAGGGGGAGAGTTGGAAAGGAAACAGGAAACACAATTTTTTCTTGTCCATAGTCTTTTCAAAAAGTTGAACTGAAAAATTGGTATAATTTTATTTCTAAGCTCTGAACTATTTTTTGCTTAAAATGATTTTTACTTAATGTTTCTAAGTTTGAAATTTTTCCCAAAAACTGAAAATTTTCTAAAGTCTGAAATTTTTTCAAAAATGAAAATTTTCTAAAGGTTCCCAAACTAAGAATGTTTTTTTCGAAAAACTTAGCAAAAACTGTAGAGATTTCCTAACTTATTATCAAAACATGAAATCTTCTAAGTACTTCATTCACACCACCTGTTTTTGAAAAACCTAGGGGGAGATTTCTTCTAGGGGGAGGGAATCTAACTTAGGATTTTAAATTCAGCATTTTTTTTCCTTAACTTTTTGAACTAGGTTGCCATATATCAAAAAGGGGGAGATTGTTGGTGCAGTATGCACCCAAGTCAAACCTGTGTTTTGATATTGGCAAAAAGGTTCAAAAGTTAAGGGTTAATGGTTGTCTAACGAGTTTCTTGAGTGTACAGGAAAAGCCCTAGTGAAGGAATGCTAGGCACTGGCGAAGGACTGCCAGACAGGACTAGCCCTAGCAAAGGACTGCTAGGCACTGGCGAAGGACTGCCAGACAGGACAAGCCCTAGCGAAGGAATGCTAGGCACTGGCGAAGGGCTGCCAGAAGAAAAAACCTAGCGAAGGGCTGCTAGGCACCAAGCGAAGGGAAGCTTGGTAACTCAAGACCTGGCGAAGGACTGCTGGGCAAAAGTCCAACTGGAGGATCCGGTTGGCACCAGGTAAAACTCTCCCGAGAGGAGTAGGTGAGGACGCGTTCCCCTCGAGGGAACATTAGGCGTCGGTTCGACCTAGGGCTCCATTTTGGAGATCCAAAGTCAGAACCAAGACAGCTAAGGCTGTTTTAACTAACTTATTATTTACTGTTTTGGACTAACCCTGGATGCAGGACCGAAGGACTGTGTTTCTGCAGCTCAGAGAGCCTCAAAGGAGTGAGGCCGTAGCTGAGTAGGGCGCCCCGGATGTGTCGGGCGCCCCAGAGTCAACCCAAAGTCAGCAGAGAGGTAAACGCCCCGACAGCAGCGCAATCGGGGGCGCCCCGCGTGTGTCGGGCGCCCCGAGCATGTCGGGCGCCCCGCGTGTCTCGGGCGCCCACTGTGCCACGCCACTGAAGGCGGCTGCAGCTCACCCTCGCGAAGCCTCGGTGATAAAGTTTGACCGGTCAATCGGGCGCCCCGTGCGCGTCGGGCGCCCCAGTCAACTGTTATCCCGAAGTCGAAGCGATCAGTCACGACCGAGAGCACGCCGGATCAGAAGCCACGTGGAGGGCGCCCCGAGCATGTCGGGCGCCCCCTGCCCTATATAAAGAGGGCCTCGACCCTCTTCAAAGACAACATATTCCTTCGACAATTCTACGCTCTTCTGCTTCCACGACACGCTCCAGAAAGCTGCCAACTCAAGCCGACGACGTCCCGCTGCTCCAGAACTTCAATCCTCACCGGACGTCGGTAACAAGAGTTGTATTTAAGTTTACGAGAATATTTTTATTATTATTTGTGTGTAAACTTTTGCGAACTTATAGAATTGCCCGCAGAAAACGGTCAACGACCGTGGGCCTTGGAGTAGGAGTCGACCCAGGCTCCGAACCAAGTAAACCAGCTGTGTTTGCGTTATTGTGTTCTCTTTTATTTCCGCTGCGCACCCGCTCTTTTTAAATCCGAACGAATTGCGACATTCACCCCCCCCTCTCTCGCATTTCTCGATCCAACAGGTTCGACCTAGGGCTCCATTTTGGAGACCCAAAGTCAGAACCAAGACAGCTAAGGCTGTATAAACTAACATAATATTTGCTGTTTTGGACTAACCCTGGATGCAGGACCGCAGGACTGTGTATCTGCAGCTCAGAGAACCTCAGAGGAGTGAGGCAGTAGTTGAGCAGGGCGCCCCGGAGGTTTTGGGCACCCCCAGAGTCAACCGAAGTCAGCAGACAAAGAAAAAGCCCCGACAGCAGCATTTCGGGGTGCCCCTGATGTTTCGGGCGCTCCGCGCGCTCCGGGCGCCCCGCGTGTCGCGGGCACCCCCAGTGAAGCCCCCACTGCCAGCTGCCGAAGCGCGCCCTCGCGAAACCAAATGGATGAAGCTTTGACCGGTCAACCGGGCGCCCCGAGCGCTCCGGGCGCCCCGGTCAACTGTTATCCCGAAGTCGAAGCGATCAGTCACGACCGAGAGCACGCCGGATCAGAGGCCACGTGGGAGGGCGCCCCGAGCATTCCGGGCGCCCCCAGCCCTATATAAAGGGCCCTCGACCCCAGGTTTAAATAATCAATTCCATTGAACGCAATCACGCTCTTCTGCTCCCGCGCTCTGCTCCAGAACCCTCCAGACTCGAGATACAAGCGCCGGCGACGTCCAACTGCTCTGGAACTTCGATTTACACCGGACGTCGGTAACAAAGAAAAGCTGTCTTTTTTTCTTACTGCAATTTACTGTAATCAATCTTTGTAAAATTGTTTTGCGCGATTATAGTATTGCCCATAGTAAACGGTCAACGACCGTGGGCCTTGGAGTAGGAGTCGACCCAGGCTCCGAACCAAGTAAAAATCTTGGTGTTCGCATTGTCTGATTTTGATTATTCCGCAACGCAATTGCTCTTTACGAAATCCGAACGATTTGCGACATTCACCCCCCCTCTATCGCATCTCTCGATCCAACAAATAGCATTTCTCGGACCCGTTTCTTGTACCTGCATTGTTAGTTGCACAGCGGAAACAATAATAAAGAAAACAAACAACGCTAACAAAGAGGATTTACTTGGTATCCACCCCGACCGGGTGACTAATCCAAGAATCCGTCGGTGGATCACTCCCCGAATAACCTCCGGCTAGCTCTTGTCGCTCCTTGTGGGTGGAGAAACCTCACCACAACACCTTGAGAACCTTTGAGCACAAAGACAACTGTTTGGCCCTTAACCAAGACCAAACTCATCCCTCGGATATGTCCACCATGTGTGATTCTCCAAGTCCTGTAAACTCTCACACATATCAAACATAACATAACACTCTAACCTTAAACATATTTACACACACACACACATCAAAACCATGATCTTCCAATCATTTAAGGGCCAATTGCCTCAACAATCTCCCCCTTTTTGATGTGTGACAATATGTTTAAGTTTAGAGATTAATAGCAACCAATAATAACAATAGCACAAGATAGCAATTGAAAAAGCATAAGACATAGTAACCCTAAGAGGTAACCTCCCCCTTAATCCATGTCTTCTCCCCATTTTCAATTCTAATCATAGTCCAAGTTAAGTTTCCACTTAACACTCAACAACATTAAAAATGTAAGACATATCAAAACCTAAGAGGTGACCTCCCCCTTAATCCATGTCTTCTCCCCATTTTTAATCATTCAAGGTCTAAGTGAGAAAGAAAACCTTAAACCATCCATTCCAAGTTAAAATTCTAACTTAAACCACTCATTCTCCCCCTTTGACACCATCAAAAGGACTGCCTCAAGCAACCCAACCCTATGGCATCAAATGAGAGAAAGTTGGATTTCTGAAATTTCTCACAGAAGCTAAAACTGGTCGTGCCAGTCGACTGCCCATTGGGCAGTCGACTGATACGCTATCAGTCTGAATTTTCAGCTTTTCTGTCGAATTTTAGAAACTCTCAGAAAATTCCAAAAATTGTAAAATTTTGCATACATGTTTGAAATGATATACTCTATCAAGGAAAAATATTAGTCCATATAAAATTTCAAACACGCATGACTTTTGATAAAAATCCAAAATCTTTAAAAACCACTACATTTTGTATCAAACTTACAATCTAGTTTTGCAATCATATGACTTTTAAAAGCATGACAAAGCATATAAAGTATAAAATGGTTTTCAAAGGTTTAAAATGTCTAACTATGATCTTTGGGCAAAGTGTCCATTGATTAAACACTTGCCTTCCCCATAATTGGTCTAGTTTTCATATTTTGATACTTCTAATGGTTCAACAATGTGCCACAAGCACAAGTGAGCCAAATGTATCACCCTAATGGATCAAGCACCCTTTTTCAAATCGAATATCTCCAAGTTCATCATACACTTCCACAAAACACATTCCAAGGCCTCTTCTTAAGGATGTAAACTCCGATTCGGGAAGAGGCTTGGTAAATATGTCGGTTAGGTTCGACTTTGATTCAACATAGTGTAGTTCTATGTCTCCCCTGTTGATGCAGTCTGGCCCTGATTGTTGTTTTGGTGTTGACATCGATTTTAGTTTAGGTTGATTATGATTATGATGATTATGATTAAGTCCTGGTCGGGGATCAGGCATGGTATGATAAATCCTAGTCTGGAGGGCTAGGTGTTGGAAAATCCTAATCTGGAGGGTTAGGTGTTGAAAATCTTAGCTTGGAGGGCTAGGTGTATGAAAAGTCCTAATTCGGAAGAGGTGGGTGAAAAGTCCTAGCTTGGAGGGCTAGGTGAAAAGTCCTAGCTGGAAGGGCTAGGTGAAAAGTCCTAACTTGGAGGGTTAGGTGCAAATTCCCATCTTAGAGGATTAGGTGAAAAAGTCCTGGCTTGGAGGGTCAGGTGCCTAGCTTGGAGGGCTAGGATGGATCAGGGAGCAGGCTGCTTCCTCACTGCCTTGCTCTTGATCGGTCTGGTGACCGATCAGGGAGCGAGAAGTGAGTGAGTTCCTGTAACGACCCGGAAAATTCTCTTAATATTTTATTAAAATATTAAGCATGTTTAGATAATTTTCCGAAGGACCTAGAGGCATTAATACGAACATTGGCCTAGAAAATCCATGTTTTCCCCATTTAAATTGGGAAAAAGGGCACTAATGGGCCTTAGGTGGGCTTACTAGTACCATAATTATCGGTGGATTTTAGGTAAAAATTAGTATAAACATAAATAGGATTTAATTAGACATATTAGCATGATTATGGGTAAGTAATAGTTTAATTTTCCTATTTAATTTGAGAAATTAGGTACTAATGGGCTTTAAATGGGCTCCAAAAGTGGGTATTAATTGGGTAAAATTTATATAAATATAAAAGAATTTTATTTAGGAATATTGGTATAATTATGGGTGATTTTTTGGAGAATTTTCGAAATAAAAAGGGAATTTTCGAAAATAAGAAAAAGGATCAAATAAAATAAAAATAAAGGTGCATGGGCCAAGGATTGAACCTTGGACCTCTTGTACAACAATGAATGCTTTAACCAACTCACCTAGCAAGGAATTCTTGTGAGGAAAGGAAGTGAATGGTGGTTAAATGGTAGAAGAAGATGAAGGGCCATGGAAAACTCTTCATTCACCACTTTAATGGTTGATTAATAAGGGGGTTTGGGAGTTTCATTCTTCATGCCATCAATTGCATTTGCTCCTCTCTTCCTTCTCCATTCTTGCCGAGCACACAAGGAGGAATTCTCCCTTGAGAAAACTCCACAAAAGGTCTCATCCTCCTAGATCTAAGGGCTTCTCAAAGTTTCCAAGGGCTAGGTGTGGTCAAGTCTTCTTCCTTCTTTCCATCCAAGGTCTAAAAATTTAGAAACCCAAGGTAAGACTCCCTCACCTGTGTTATAATGGTTTCATATGATTTTTATGATTTTTAGCATGATATATTGATGGATTTTGGGGTTGGAAGTGGAAAAGAAAGAAAAACCAAGAAAGGTTGGTTGATAGGTTTCGGCCACCAAGATTTAAAGGTCCATAAATATGCTAAAAATCTGTTTAATGTTATGTAATGTTCCCTTATGATGTGTAGAGGTTATGTATAATTTTTGGAAATTTTTAGAGTACTCTAGGACACCCTAGAGTTTCGGCCAACATGGAAGAAGCAAAACCCAGAACCTTAGGTTCAAGGGTTTCGGCCACCATGTTTTAAATGTCTAAAAATATGTTAAAAATCATTATAATGTTATTTAATGTTCCCTTATGATTTTTAGACACTAATTAAAATTTTTGGGAATTTTTGGGATACCCTAGAGGCCCCATATGTTTCGGCCAACATGAAAGAAGCAAAACCCAGAACCTTAAGTTCAAGGGTTTCGGCCACCATGTTTTAAATGTCTAAAAATATGTTAAAAATCATGATAATGTCATTTAATGTTCCCTTATTATTTTTAGATATTAAGTATAATTTTTTGGAATTTTTGGGATACCCTAGAGGCCCCATATGTTTCGGCCAACATGAAAGAAGCAAAACCCAGAACCTTAAGTTCAAGGGTTTCGGCCCCCATGTTTTAAATGTCTAAAAATATGTTAAAAATCAGGATAATGTCATTTAATGTTCCCTCATGATGTGTAGAGGTTAAGTATAAATTTTGGGAATTTTTGGGGTACCCTAGAGGCCCCATATGGTTCGGCCAACCCCAAGGACCCAAGGGTTAGGGTTGAGTCTTTAACCTCAACTTATGTTTATGTGTTGCCATGATATAAGGATGATGGATGGCGATTGTGTGAATTTTCACATGACCATGGGACTCCACAAGTTTCGGCCATATAAGGGTTAATAGGGTAAAAGTTAAGATTTATTTCAAGTAAGGGTCCCAATGGCCCTATGGTAAGATGTGATTTATGTTTATGAATGATATGCTATGTTATGAATGATATGCCATGTTATGAATGATATGCCATGTTTACGAATGATATGCCATGTTTATGGATGATATGCCATGTTATGAATGATATGCCATGTTTATGAATGATATGCCATGGTTATGCATGATAAGAATGAAAATGATGAATGAAGGTTAAGTATGATGAATGAATGAATATGCTAAACGGCACGGTCGATGGTCGACGGTACGACGGTCATATGGACCGGTAAATGGGCCGGTAGACGGGCCGAGCCGTAACAAGTTATGTTATGATAAGTATGCCATGAATGACTTATGAATGATGAAGCATGCAAAATATTTTATTTTATTTTATGGGCTTGTACCGGACCTAAGTAAGGTCCACGGTTCTGGACTACCGATGATGCTGTCCATGGTTCGGGACTACCGATGATGCTGTCCTTACGGTTCGGGACTACCGATGATGCTGTCCTTACCCTAGTAGGTCGAGATTAGCTACCTCGTATTTACATAAGGATGCGCGCATATGATGAATGAATGTGGTACAAGCCAGGGCCCAATGATGTTATGATGATGATTTAAAAGCATGTTTTAAAGATTAAGCATCTTTATATATATATATATGCACAGTTGTTACATGCATCCATTCATGTTATGCATTACGTTATGAAAAGTATGTTTATGAAAAGTATGTTCATGAAAAGGATGGTTATGCCATGATTTATTTATGTTTATGCCATGATTTTTATGCCATGATTTTTATGCCATGATTTATTTATGTTTATGCCATGATTTTTTTATGCCATGATTTATTTATGTTGATGCCATGATTTTTATGCCATGATTTATTTATGTTTATGCCATGATTTTTATGCCATGATTTATCTATGATATGCCATGATTTTTATGACATGATTTATCTATGTTAATGCCATGATTTTATGCCATGATTTTACTTATGTTCATGTTAGTTTAGGATGCCATGATTTTATGCTAGTTTAGAATGCCATGCTTTGATTATGTTTATGCTAAGTTAGGATGCCATGCTTCTATTTATGTTCATGTTAGTTTAGGATGCCATGATTTAATTATGCTTATGTTATGTTAGAATGCCATTATTTTATTTATGCTCATGCTAGTATAGGATGTCATTATTTTAATTAGGTTATGCCATGATTTTATGTCCATGCCAAGTATTATGCCATGCTATGAATGTTTACGATGTTTATGGATTGTGTCTATGCCATGCTATGAATATTTATGATGTTTATGTTTATGCCATGCTATGAATGTTTATGATGTTTATGTTTATGTCAAGTATGATGCCATACATGAATGTTTATGGTTATGTTTATGTCATGCTATGAATATGATGAAGCCATGTCCATGACATGTCGAATGAATGCTAAGTGATGATAAGGATGACGATCTAAGTAAAGCATTAAGTCTGCTAATGTTTCATATGTTTATGATTAAGTGACGGATGGTTTTAGTGGGTAGGAAAGAGTCTTACTAAGCCTGTGTGCTTATAGTCTTATTTTCTTATACCGCAGATCACGCAAGGGGATAATAAGGAAGCAGCAGGAGGGCATTGCAGAATGTGTGTGATAGTGACTTGGCCAAGAGACCATATGTTTGTTTGTCTTATGATAGAACTCTACCTTTACTACTAAGTACTTGAATATGACTCTATGACATGATGCTAATGTATGACATGATGCTAAGTATGATATGATGCTAAAATATGGCATGATGCTAAGTATGATATGATGCTAAGTATAAAGTTAATATGCCAAGCTTCCAGGTTATGATGGTAGGAATAGTAGTAAGTGCATGTAGGTGTAAGTTTAAAGTTTTCCGCTGCATTATGATGTCTACATGCCTAAGTATGTTAATGTAACGCCGCTTTATGATGGTCTATAAAAAAAAAAAAGCGGGCGTTACAGTTCCCTTGCTGATCAAGTCCTGAACGGTCCTGTGACCGATCAGGGACTTAGGAGCTGATTTAAAAATCACTATTCATCTGTCCTGATCGGTCTGGGTGACCGATCAGGCTTCACTCTGATCGGTCTGGTGACCGATCAGGCTTCACTTTGATCGGTCCGGTGACCGATCAGGCTGTGTTGCCGTAAGAGCTGGGAATCCCAGCACAGCAGTAGATCGGTCTGGTGACCGATCCACAAGTCCTGGATCGGTCCGGTGACCGATCACTTTAATTCAAATTGCACTGTCAAACGCGGTCAGAGCGTCTGATCGTGTCCGATTCGCTGCTGTTTGCCTCTGATATTTGATTTACTATATGATTTACTGCTCTAACAGTCTGATTAAGCTGCAGGTGACAGGGGAGGATTCAAACACTCAAGGAGAGGTCAATGGAGGCTTTCCTTGGAGAAGGTTTGTCCGATTCTCCATTTCAGGTTGCAACGGCCGAGCTACAGACTGGAGCCGAGACTGGGGCTTGGCTGAGGGGATCTCAGGAAGACCAGAGAGGGCTCAGTGGTAGCTGGCGTTGGCAGTGAGGTAGTTGGAGGCTACGGAGGATGTTGTCACCTGGTGCTGTGTGGAGAATCAAAAGGGCGGAAGTTGGCTTCGTGGAAGCAGAATTCGAAAACTTGTGTTCTTGCCGCGCCTTATGTTCTCCACAACTTGCTTGCTGTGTTCTTGAAGTTTTCATCACTTTGAGCAAGCGATCGAGAAGCAATCATCCATTACTTGAGCGCTTGAAGGAGAGAACAAGGAGCTTGGAGTCCGACAGTGGGAAGACACAAAGAAGAGTTCTTGCGTGAGATCGCCACTGGGTGGAGCTCAGGGAAGCTTGCTGTGTTCTTGTCCTTGCTAAGTGTTTGAGTAAGATCCTTCTTGTTGTTTCTTTGTGCTTAAACTTTATCTGTGATTGAAACGCTGTGGAGAGGTTTCTCCACCGAGAGGAGGTTGCGTTATATCCGGTGAAAGCCGGGGCTTGATCTGCCGACGATCAAGGGATCGCCCACCTTAAGGGCACGCCAAGGAGTAGGGGCAAGTTATCCCCGAACCTTGTAAACCCTCTTGTTTGCGATCTTGGTAGTTGTCTTTGTTTGCTTTCATTTATGTTTTCGTTTACTGCACTGCTTCATTTTATTTTACATCTTCCGCTGTGCTACTGATAAGTTGAGTGCAGAAAACTTGTTAAGTGCCAAGAAAAAGTGATTGACTATTTCACCCCCCCTCTCTAGCCATCTCGTTTCCAACAAGTGGTATCAGAGCTTGGGGCTCTGTTTATGGCTTAACATCCGAGAGTTATCAACAAGATGGCTTTGAGGGAAGACTTCTCCACCACCCGACCTCCATTCTTCGATGGCGCTGATTTCCAATATTGGAGATCGAAGATGGAATATTACTTGAAGATAGACATCCATACTTGGTTCGTGGTGAAGGAGGGATTCACCCCTCCTAAGGATGATGAAGGCAAAGAACTCGAATCGTGGAGGTGGACTGCTGAACAAACTCGGAAGAGTGAAGCCGACGCGAAGGCGGTTGTCACTCTATAATGTGGCATGAACAAAGATCAACTCATCAAAGTTGGTCCTTTCACAAGTGCAAAGGACTTGTGGAACAAACTCATTGAGCTTCATGAGGGCACCCGGGATTCTAGAATCGCAAAGAGGGACTTGTTCCTCAATCAACTTCAAAATCTCTCCATGAAGGAGAATGAATCCATAAGTGAGCTTCATAGCCGGTTTAAGGAAGTCCTTAATGGGCTTCATTCAATTGATGAAAAGGTCGAGAATTGCGACCTTGTGAGGTATATCTTGAAAGCATTTCCAAGGAATGCTTTGTGGTCATCCATGGTGGATGCCTACAAAGTATCCAAGGATTTATCTATTGTAAAGTTAGATGATTTGTTTTGTGAGATGGAATTGCATGAAATGACTAACAAAGGCCCCAAGGAGAAGGGGATTGCTTTAGTTGCAGGGGACCGAACCAACAAGAAGAAGAAGGAGAAGAAGAAGGAGAAGGAAGTCTCTTCATCTTCATCCTCTTCCGAATCCGAGTCCGATTCTGAAGAAGATGACAGCGGCTCCTCTTCATCCGAAATGGCGAACTTCGTGCGAAGGATGATGAGAAGGGATCGACGCTTCAAGAATAGAGGTAACCCTAGTGAATCCAAACTTGATAAGACTAATGCATCTTGCTTTGAGTGTGGTAGAAAAGGGCATTTCAAGAATGAATGTCCAAAGCTTAAGAAGAAGGAGGAGAAATCCAAAAAGAAAGAAGAAAAATCCAAGAAGAAGAAGAAGGCATTGAAGGCCACTTGGGGTGAGTCATCCTCAAGCTCATCCGATGAAGAGAAGGAGGAGAAGAGCACAAGGCATGTAGCTCTCATGGCTCTTGGAGAGGAGAGCAGTGATGAATCTTCAAGTTCCTCAAACGCGACTTCATCATCTTCGGATGATGAAGAGGTAACTTCTCCCGAGCTTGAAAAGTGTTATAGAGCAATTGCATGTTTAACTAGTATGCTTAAAAAGTCCAAAATAAGGTTAAAGCATTGCAATTAGAAATTGATCAATTGAAGACATCTAGAGATGATAACATTGATGATTTGCATGTTGAATTGCTAGAAGATGAAATTAAATCTTTGAAACATGAGATTATAAAGTTGAAATCCTCTAAGGTTGAGGAAGTCAATGATTTGCATGATGAATTGCTAGTAGAGGAAAACCGATCATTGAAGAGTGAAGTTGAGAAGCTCAAGAATATTCTTGGGAAATTCTCAACTAGCTCTAAAGACCCTAGACATGATCCTAAATGCCCAAAGGGCAGTTTACAATAGGGCCGGTATTGGTTACCGACCCAAGAACCTCATTCGTGTCCTTGATGTCTAGGACTGATATGAGACAATCTAGGACACCCAAAATCCAAAAGAAAGTTGTCAAGGCATGGGTGCCTAAGTCATGTTTAGTTGATGCTTTAGGTCCCAAGGTTTGGGTACCTAAAACTTCTATTTTTCGAATTGTGTAGGTTATGATTGAGGGGGAGCATCTATCAACTTGGTTCGTTGATAGTGGATGCTCCAAA
>JAGFNQ010003409.1:0-13829 GCA_024364735.1 Boesenbergia rotunda | reverse complement strand
TCTTAATCAATTCTATCTTCTGATTAAAATGTGTTCTTTTGATCATTGTCATTCTCTGATTGGGTCTTACCTTTGATGATCAATTCTTGAATTTTTGATTCAACCTATGTCCATCCTGATCAATCCATTCAAACCGTGTGTGATCACTTCTCTGGTTAAATCATGATTGTATGATCAATTCAATTCTTTAGAAAGTCTTCTAAGGGCAAGGAACCTATGGTGGAAAGCTCAAAGGGCAAAGGCCCTTCAATATCTACACCTCCTCCAAGGCCTCCACCACCTCTCCATACTCGTTTTCAAAGTGTCACTCTTGCGTTAAATTTTGAGTGGCACAATTTCAAATTAATGCCATGTCGATCTATAGACCAATCCTTCATCTATGAAATTGCCCGGCCATCCGACAAATTATCACACATTATAAACTTTAATCCATTCTTTACCTTGAGAGGCCGATCAACCTTGACTTGGTCTCTGAGTTCTATAATAACATGGTGAGTGGAGAGGGCACGGGGTGGAGGACCCGTGTTGCCAGTATCGACCTTGATTTTAATCGATCTATTTTCACTGATTTTCTCGACGGTCGCTGATCAGAAAATGATTTCTTTCTCTACCCTTATCCTCCTAATCCCCTTCCGGTTACCTTCGATGGAGTGACTCCTGATTCCATCTACGAGTACTTTCTAGGTCATCCCAGGACAAGGGGTTCCGGTGAGCGCACCCGTGATTTTCCTACATTTCCTACTCTTTGCCTTTCTCCTGTTGACTATGTTTTGTTTAAAATCATCACCAATTATCTCCTTCCAACTACTTCGAAACACCTTGATGAGATTCAACCGTTCCACTACTTGATGCTCTACGGGATGCATCAGCAGTTAGACTTTGACCCAGTAGCTTCGGTCTATTTCTCTATCATTGTCCACAGTATGTCGTCCTTCCAGTCAGTCTATATGCTATTCGGCCATATTATCACTGCCTGGCAGGAGTCGGTTGCCATCGACGTTTCACAGGGCCGCATTGTGCCCATGATTAGACAGGACTGTCGTCTGGATCGTCGCATGCTCGCTCAGTCCGGCATTGTTCTCGGGCCCCGGGGGCTATGGTGGAAAGATCACAGACGCAAGGGGGAGCTACCGAGAGCAGTTCATGACCAGGAGCCACCAGCTGCTACCGCAGATTACGATGAGTTGGCTCCTGACCTATGCTGGCAGGTTGCGGAGATAGAGCGGATGATGGAGCACGAGTTGCATATCTCCGAGCTCTGGCAACAGGAGGTCCGCTCAGAGTGTCAGTCCTTCAATCGCCGTCTCGATGCTCTAGAATCTGATGTCTCTGCAATTAGCTCATTCCAGGATGCTTGGTATGAGGAGTGGTACCATCATGCGTATCCTGGTGGTGGGTCCCCCAGCATTTCTTTACCAGAGGACGTTATTTACATTGCTGATTCCTCAGATGATGACCACGGAGGGGATTGAGGATATTTATGATGAGTGACATCTTTGTTTGTACTTTGACTTTGATGCATCTGTCATGCATCGTATTATTTCTCTGGATGTTTTATAACTTAGTCTTTCTGACTTTGATGCATGTCTATTCTACTTTAGTATGCTTCTTGTTGATGCTATGATGGATACTGTTTGCATATTTGATCCATAGCTATGTTTATGCTTATTGTTGATGTCATGCTCATATGATACATATGCCTGTATTGTCATGCCTATATCTTTTTGCCATATGTGATCATATGCTTATCAATATTCAATCATATCCTTATTGTTTTAGGATACCCCTAGAGTTGAGGGGGAGTATGCGTTAAACTTAACAGCCCTTCTCGCCCCTTTTCGGTGTTCGACAAAGGGGGAGAGTGTTGGTTGGTTAAGTTTAGGATGATCATATTGTAGGGGGAGGATTTGGATTCCCCTATGATTCTAAATTTGAAAAACTTGATTGAGAATCCCTAAACTTAAAATCGGGTTGTCAAACAACAAAAAGGGGGAGATTGTTGATGCAGTCTGGCACAGATTGTTGTTTTGGTGTTGACATCGATTTTGGTTTAGGTGGATGATTATGATGATTATGATTAAGTCCTGATCGGGGATCAGGCATGGTATGGAAAATCCTAGCTTGGAGGGCTAGGTGTTGGAAAATCCTAATCTGGAGGGTTAGGTGTTGAAAATCTTAGCTTGGAGGGCTAGGTGTGTGAAAAGTCCTAATTCAGAAGAGGTGGGTGAAAAGTCCTAGCTTGGAGGGCTAGGTGAAAAGTCCTAACTTAGAGGGTTAGGTGCAAATTCCCATCTTGGAGAATTAGGTGAAAAAGTCCTGGCTTGGAGGGTCAGGTCCTAGCTTGGAGGGCTAGGTTTGGAAAGTCCTAATCCGGAAGAGTTGGGTGAAAAGTCCTAGCTTGGAGGGCTAGGTGAAAAGTCCTGGCTTGGAGGGTCAGGCGAAAAGTCCTAACTTGGAGGGTTAGGTGCAAATTCCCAACTTGGAGGGTTAGGTGAAAAATCCTTAGCTTGGAGGGCTAAGGTGGATGAAAACTTAGCATGGAGGGCTAAGTTTGAGTCCCTGGATCGGTCTGGTGATCGATCAGGGAGTTGGCACGGTGCTCCTTCGTGGATCGGTCTGGTGACCGATCCAGCGATGACTGATCGGTCTGGTGACCGATCAGGGAGTATGCGTTTCACCCACTGCTTGGCTCCTGATCGGTCTGGTGACCGGTCAGGGAGCGAACAGTGAGGTTGAGTTCCCTTGCTGATCTGCTCCTGATCGGTCTGGTGACCGATCAGGATCACTGTGCAGATCGTTCTGGAGAACGATCCTGCGTCAGAGGTTCCTCACTATAATCGATCAGGACGGAGCCTGATCGGTCTGGCCATGGTCTGATCGGTCTGGTGACCGATCAGGAGGTTGCCTGATCGGTCCGGTGACCGATCAGGAGGTCTGGACTGTGAAGCTCAGAAATCGCCCATTAAAGGGGTGGATCGGTCGGGTGATCGATTCACAACCTGGGATCGGTCTGGTGATCGATCCAGGAGAGTCCAAAGAAATCGCGATTTCTAATCGAGCGTTGGGGACCGATCAGGACGGAGCCTGATCGGTCTGGACCCAGCCTGATCGGTCTGGTGACTGATCAGGAGGCGCTCTGATCGGTCCGGTGACCGATCACTTTAATTCAAATTGCACAGTCAGACGCTCTGATCGCGTCTGAACATATCCGATTCGCTACTAGTTACATCTGATACTTGATTTACTGTGTGATACGCTGCTCTAACACTTTGATTAAGCTGCAGGTGACAGGGGAGGATTCAAACACTCAAGGAGAAGTCAATGGAGGCTTTCCTTGGAGCAGGTTTGTCCGATTCTCCATTTCAGGATGCAACGGCTGGGACTGCAGACTGGGTTGCCGACTGGGGCTTGGCTGAGGGGATCTCAGGAAGACCAGAGAGGGCTCAGTGGTAGCTGGCGTTGGCAGTGAGGTAGCTGGAGGCTGCAGGGGATGTTGTCACATGATACTGAGTGGAGAAACAAAAGGGCAGAGGGAGGCTTCGTTGGAAGCAGAGTTCGTGAACTAGTGTTCTTGCTGCGCCTTGTGTTCTCCACAACTTACTTGCTGTGTTCCTGAAGTCTTCATCACTCTGAGCAAGTAACTACAATCGAGAAGCAACCAACTCTTACGTGAGTGCTGGGAGGAAAGAACAAGGAGCTTGGAGTCCAACAGTGAGAAGACACGAAGGAGGGAGTCCTTGCGTGAGATCGTCGCTGGGTGGAGCTCGGGATAAGCTCGCTGTGTTCTTGTCCTTGCTAGGTGCTGAGTAAGAGTATTCTCTGTGTTTCATTAAGCTTAAATCTATATCCTTGTTTGAAACGCTATGGAGAGGTTTCTCCACCAAGAAGAAGGTTGCGTTATATCCGGTGAACACCGGGGCTTGATCTGCCGACGATCAAAGGATCGCCCACCTTAAGGGTACGCCAAGGAGTAGGGGCAAGTTATCCCCGAACCTTGTAAACCCTCTTGTTAGCGATCTTGGTAGCTGTCTTTGTTTGCTTTCATTTCTGTTTTTAGTTTACTGCACTGCTTCGTTTTCCTTTGCTTCTTCCGCTGTGCTACTGATAAGTTGAGTGCAGAAACTTGTTAAGTGCCAATGATAAAAGAGATTGGCTATATTCACCCTCCCCCCTCTCTAGCCATCCGGTTTCCAACAGATACGCTACAAGAGGAAAAGAAAAAAAAACTGATACGCTACAATTAAGCAGGAATTAAACTGAGATTAAGCCCGATTGTTCACTAAACAAGATTCCTAGTTACTTAACTTGAAGAAATGAAACTTAATTAAGCAAAAACAATTAAGAAAACGAAGTTAACTAATCTGATGCAAAGACAGTAACAGAACAAAGTGCAGAAATGAAGATTACAGCTAAAACTTGAAAATTCAATAAGAAAACTATCCTCAATCAGTCTCCTAGCTCAAATCCTCCTTGTTCGTCACTCAAGGGCAAGCCTCGAACCTGTAAGCTCCACAAACTATCAAGAAATTGTCTCTGCGATTCAATCCCAGCTCATCTCTGCTCAAATCCGAAAACCCATCCAATTCCTTCAACCCAGCTGCGATGATGATTTGAGATTGATCCGAGCACTTCAGGGAACCCCTCTGAACTACTCAGGTGGATGAAATGGTGCGCAGCTGATGTTGACGAAATCAGATGGAAGAGCTACGGAAACCTCACAACAGCTCTGTTCTTGGGCAGAATTCGAGCTGGACCTTCACCGAGAATCCTTCCCAATGACCTAGGATTCGATCTAAACAAAGAATTGAGGGGTCGCGCCCCTTGGATTGAAGAAAACTACTAAAGAAATGAAGAACTCGCGAAGAAGGAATGTTGCGGCGAAGAAGACGTGACGAGGCTGAAGGCTGTGGAGAATTTGATTAAGTACTTAGCATTGGACGGCTCAGATCAATTTGAGAAAATCCAACGGCTGATCTTGCTCTGATTTAATCCAAACTTTGATGATGATGATCAGGGGTCAGGATCTGCCTCGTTGTAGCTCAGATCCTCCAGATGTGCAACGGATGGTCCAGATCAACCTAATCTTTGAATGGACGATCTAGAACCTTCTGAGCTTGATCCAACGTTTGAATGAGCTCTGATTGGGATGAAACCTTCAGTTCTTGATCAGAGTGTTTGATCAGCCCTAACCCTAGCTCGGATTGCTTCAGATGGTTCCGGATGGCTCAGATCTAACCGCTTTTGAATCGGACGGCCCAGATTAATCCGAAGCTTGATAACTCGATCTGGGTCATCTTCCGACTCAAGTTTGACCCAGTATGCCCTAGGTCCATGATCCTTCATGCCTACAAAAATAGATCAAAAATTCAGTAGCCAAATTATCCAAATATATACAAATTTGCAATTAAGTCCAAAATAGCAATAATTTCTAGAACCTAGGGTAAATTCACAATTAAGCAAGAAAAACATGGATCAAACATGGATTTTAGCAGCTGAAATAATCAATAAAATGGTACTTATCAGTGATCCACCGACGGATTCTTGGATTAGTCACCCGGCCGGGGTGGATACCAAGTAAATTCTCTTTGTTAGCGTTGTTTGTTTTCTTTATTATTGTTTCCGTTGTGCAACTAACAACGTAG
The DNA here is from genome assembly GCA_024364735.1 of Boesenbergia rotunda. NCBI lineage: Eukaryota > Viridiplantae > Streptophyta > Magnoliopsida > Zingiberales > Zingiberaceae > Boesenbergia > Boesenbergia rotunda. The sequence goes on along the minus strand of JAGFNQ010003409.1, from coordinate 8,187 downwards.
GTACAAGAAAGATCTGAGATTCGCTATTCACCCCCCCTAGCGTACCGGAAACGATCCTACACCCAAGTCCAAGCATGGGTCCCCAAGCTTTGTTTGAACAAACAAGCTGGACCAAACCAGTATTGGATCCCCAAGAACAAGATTCACATCTTGCCTAACCATTATCGAGGCTATAGTCCAGGGGGAGCCAATATAAAAACCATATTCATAATTAGATATTTTTTTTTAATTATGATTATTTTTAATTGCGTGCTTGCTTGTTTATTTCCTTCTGTAAATTATCATACTTAGACTTAGAACTGGTTAGTTTAAGGACAAAATGATTTAATTGAAATCTGAATAACATAGTATTGGGTGGAGGTGAGATGATAGTACGTTAGGGAAACCATTCTGGTGGAAATAGCCGAAGCTACCGATCCAAGACCCAAACTAGTTAGACCAAAATTTCTCAAAAAGTAACTTGAAGATGAATTTTCAATAAAAGGCTTGGTCAAGGAAAGGGTTGATGATCCAATAAAGCTACGACCAAAGAAGGCCTAGTGTCTCGCCAAGACCTGAAAGCCAATTATTGAAAATCAAATTCACTTTACTACTTGTTAAATTTGAATCTAACATAAATTTCAATTAATCTTAGATTCAACACAATTTTTCAAAATAAACTTAAACTTTATAAAACTTTTTCAAAATTAATTAAAATTTTAAATTAACCATTCTTTTTAAAATTAAAATCTTCATTTTTTTTTAAAACCTGTCTCACAATACCCATAAGGTTAACGTGATTGATAACTCTAGATTGGGTGAGACAGACTAGGTTGTGAACATCAATTTCAAGCTACCCTTTGACTCTAATTGGATTCAAATCAATAAAAACTTTATGTGTAGGAACATAAAGATTTGGACCAATGGATGTTGGATAGTGGATGCTCCAGACACATGACTTGAGACAAATTGAAATTCACCAAAATCAAGTTCAAGAACCTAGGCTCAGTAGCATTTGGCAACAATTCTACACTCAATGTCATTGGGTCATGTAACATTGAACTCAAATCTGATTTTGTGATTAAAAAGGTACTCTTGGTTGAAAATTTCAAGTTCAATTTGCTTAGTATAAGTCAACTATGTGATACTGGCTATGTAGTTACATTCACCGACTCTGACTAACTGATTAGAAACCTTCAAGACTCAGAAGTCATGCTTAAGGGTACTAGGAAAAACAATGTTTATACCATTAATTTACCTTTAGTACCAAAATGGTTATTGACTCAATTAGAAGAATCCAACCTCTGGCATAGGAGATTAGGTCACACCAATGTTAGACTAATTTCTAAAATTACTCAACTTGGTCTAATTAAAGGGGTACCAAAAATTAAGAACTTTGAAAACACAATCTGTAACTCATGTAACCAAGACAAACAAACTAAGTCTAATCACAAGTCAATTCAATCAGACCTAACACAAACCACACTTGAGCTCCTGCACCTTGACCAATTTGATTCACATGGAGCCAAGTCACTAAGCGGGAACCGGTATTGCTTAGTTATTATCGATGATTACTCTAGGTTTACCTGGGTTAGGTTCCTAAAAACTAAAGATGAAACCCTAAACATATTTATTGACTTATGCAAAATAATTGATCAAAATGATACCAAAATCAAAAGACTTAGGAGTGATCACGGGGGAGAGTTTGAGAATCAAAGGTTTGAGGAATTCTAAAAAATAAATGGATATATTCATGAATTTTCCTGTCCTAGAACCCCCCAACAAAATGGAATACTAGAAAGAAAAAATAGAACCCTTCAGGAAGCCGCTAGGATCATGCTCAATGAATTTAACATATCTAACCAATTTTGGGCAGAAGCAATAAGTACGACTTGCTATATCCAAAATCGGGTCCTAATTAACAAAAGACATAATAAAACTCCTTATGAACTATATTATCATAGACTGCCTAACCTACATTACCTAAGGGTCTTTGGGTGCAAAGTTCATATTTTAAACACTAAGGACTACCTAGGTAAGTTTTAGTCCAAGTCGACCCTAGGAGTCTTCTTAGGATATTCAACAACTAGTAGGGCCTATAGGGTTTATAATAAACAAACCCATAAAATTGAAAAAACTACTAACTTAATTTTTGATGAGGAAACTGAACCAAAAACTGGTAATCAAAACTTGAACCAATCAAATATTGACCAGGAAGACAATGAACAAACAATTGAACCATCAATTGAACCATCAATTGAACCACTAATTGAACCTCTAAATGAACTAACTCTTGAACCAACTACTGCGTCAACTGAACCAATAATTGAACCAACCCAAGTAGTTAAACGAAACACTGAACCGAACCATCCAGCCGGACCTGAGGCTGAACCAAGTTCTAGAAGAACCAAGAAACCCAGACTCAGTCACCCTTCTGATCAAATTATAGGTGATCCAACCTTAGGAGTCAGAACTAGATCTTCCTATAGAAATCTTAGTCAGATAACACTAATTTCAAAAATTGAACCTAAGACTATAGTGGAAGCTTACCTGATCCTGATTAGATCATAGCTATGCAGGAGGAGTTGGCCCAATTTGAAAGAAACCAAGTCTGGGAACTAGTACCTAAACTTGAGGGAAAGTCTATTATAGATACTAAGTGGGTGTTTACGAATAAACTAAATGACCAGGGGGAAATAGTTAGAAATAAAGCTCGCTTAATAGCTAAAGGGTTCAGTCAAGTCGAAGGATTAGACTATGATGAAACCTATGCCCCAGTAACCAGACTTGAGTCAATTAGAATGTTGTTAGCATTTACAGCCCATAGAGGGTTCAAGCTATACCAAATGAACGTTAAGTCTGCCTTTTTGAATGGGTTCATCAAAGAAGAAGTCTATGTAGGACAACCCCCAGGATTTGAGGACCTAGAAAAACCTAAGTATGTCTTTAAACTTAGAAAAGCACTATATGGGTTAAAACAAGCACCTAGGGCATGGTATGAACGTTTATCAACCTATCTTATTTCTAAGGAATTTAACCAAGGCCAGATTGACTCCACCCTTTTTGTTAAAATCTTAGAAAAAGACATTTTTATTGCCCAGATTTATGTTGACAATATAATTTTCGGATCCACCAACTCAAACTTTCTAAACGAATTTGTAAAAATAATGGAAAATGAATTCGAAATGAGCTTAGTAGGTGAGCTCAACTTTTTATTAGGGTTGCAAATTAAGCAAACTAGAGATGGTAATTATGTTCACCAGTCCAAGTATGCTAAAGAGTTAATAAAGAAATTTAAAATGGATAACTCCTAAAGCATAAGTACCTCTATGACCACAAATATCAAGATTGATAGTGACCCTGAAGGTAAGCTTGTAGACCTTAAGTTATACCGAAATATGATTGGAAGTTTACTTTACCTTACAGCTAGCAGACCTGATATCCTATTCTTTGTAGGAATATGTGCTAGGTACCAAACTTGTGCTAAGGAATCCCACATAGCAACCCTAAAACGAGTACTTAGGTACATTAAGGGTACCCTAAATGTAGGGATTTGGTATCCTAGGACTTTCACTTTTGAATTGTCAGGATATTCTGACTCTGACTATGCTGGGTGCAAGTTAGATAGAAAAAGTACAAGTGGAAGTTGCCAACTATTAAGACATAGTCTAGTCAGCTGGTGTAGCAGAAAGCAACACTACGTAGCACTGTCTATAACAGAAGCAGAATATGTTGCCTTAGGAGAGTGTGTGGCACAACTCTTATGGATGATGCACACTCTTAAGGACTTCCAGCTTGACTACACCCAAACCCAAGTATATATTGATAACATAGCTCAATCAACCTGACTAAGAACCCAATTCAACACTCTAGAACAAAACATATAGAAGTTAAACATTATTTTGTAAGGGACCATGTAGCCAGGGGTGAAATAGTCCTTAAGCATGTGGACTCAAAGTCCAACTTAGCTGATATCTTTACCAAACCCTTACCTGAGTCTGAGTTTAGCTCACTAAGAAGGCAGTTAGGATTATGCTTAGTAGAATAGGACCGCTCCATATTTTTTCCAAAAATTGTTTTATTTCTTATTTTTTAATTAATCTTCCTTGAAAAATCATTTCTTTTATCAAATTCTTGAAATTTAAAATAATTTTCCGACTTAGTTTTATTTCAAAAACTACCCCCTTCAAAACTAGGGTTTTTTCCCAAATGGACTTAGCTTAGGCCCTAACCCTAGAACTGCATGCACCTATAGATCTAGAAGTCAGCATCTCACAAGCACCTTAGGGTACTTTTGATTGATAACCTAGACTAGGTTGAGATGCTTAGGTCTATGCCTTGATTCAAGATGCTTTAAGTCAGTGCATCTGCAGTAATTGGGGCAATAAATACTAGTTGAACAACAATCAAGTTAAATGTCAAGCTTAGAAAATCTAACTTGATCAGATCACTTAACTTGACTAACCCTAGCGAAAGCTACTATTTATGACAGTTAGTAAGTAGCTAACTGGGCTAGACAGGACCCGAACAAGAACAGTTTAATTTGGTTTGGTCCAGTTTATGATTAGAGTTGGTTCAATACAGAACTTCATTTTTTTTACAAGCTCTAATTTACCTGCTGTAATTAATATCAATTTATTTTTTTTTGATATATGGCAAAGGGGGAGAGAAAGGAAAGGATAAATTTTTTTATCTCTCTTTCAAAAAGTAAAGTAAATAACTAAAGTTCTTAAAAATGATTTCCAAATCTAAGCATTTCAAAACTAAGTATTTTCAAAAGCACCTCAAAATTTTCTAAGTACTTAATGGCTCTAAGTGAAAATCTGTTTCTCTAAGTGGTTTTGATGCACGAAGTATTTTTAAGAAAATTTTCAAGTGTGAAAAACTTTTTGGAAATTCTCTAAGTGTGCAAAAACTTTTTGGAAATTTTCTAAGTATGAAAAACTTTTTGGAAATTTTCTAAGTGTGTAAAAACTTATTGGAAATTTTCTAAGTGTGAAAAAACTTTTTAAAAATTTTCTAAGTGTGAAAAACTTGCAAAAACTTTTTGGAAAATTTTTCTAAGTGTGAAAAACTTGTAAAAACTTTTTGAAAATTTTCTAAGTGTGAAAAACATGCAAAAATTTTTTGGAAAATTTTCTAAGTGTGAAAATTTTTTTGAAAATTTTCTAAAGTATAGAAAACTCGAAAAAACTTAGAAGGTTTAAAAAGCACTTAGAAGGTTTACAAAAACCCACATATCTTTGAAAAACTCAGGGGGAGAATATTCGTTTTAGGGGGAGAAAACTGAATTCTTTTTGTTACGAATTCTTTTGCTTGTTATCTTTCTAACTTAACTTTTTGAACCATGTTGCCAGAAATCAAAAAGGGGGAGATTGTTGGTGCCGGAAGCACCAAAGTCAAACCTGTGTTTTGATAATAGCAAAGGGTTCAGAAGTTAAGGTGTTGTTGTGATCTAACAAGCTTACTAAGTGTACAGGAATGTCCTAGGTACACTAGGCAAGAAGTCCTGGTCGAGGACCGGGCAAGAAGTCCTGGCAAAGGGCTGGGCAAGAAGTCCTGGTCGAGGACTGGGCAAGAAGTCCTGGCAAAGGGCTGGGCAAGAAGTCCTGGTCGAGGATTAGGTAAGAAGTCCTGGTCGAGGATTGGGTACGAAGTCCTGACCGGAAGTTGGGCAAGAAGTCCTGGTAAAGGGCTGGGCACCGAAGACCTGGTGAGTGAAGCTGGGCAAAAGTCCAACCGAAGGAGCCAGTTGGCAAAAAGGTAAATTCTCCCGAGAGGAGTAGGTGAGGATGCGTTCCCCGAAGGAGGGAACATTAGGTGTTGGTTCGACCTAGGGTTCCATTTGGGAGACCCAAAGTCAGAACCAAGACAGCTTAGGCTGTAAATAATGTCTAACATACTTGCTTCTTTTGTTTTGGAACTAACCTTGGTTACAGGGAATGAAGGAACATTGTTTCTGCAGCTCAGGCGCCTCAATAGAGTGAGGCGCCTCACTGGGCTAGGCGCCCGGATGGATACGGGCGCCCCAGTTCAAGGCAAAAACAAAACCATCAAAGAAAACCGCCACGAAGCCTCTGGACCAAGTCAGCTTAGGCGCCTGTGTTAACACAGGCGCCCCCATCAGCTCAGGCGGCTCAGTGAAGGGGATAAGCGCTGACCAAGCCTGCGGATAGGAGTTCTTGCAAGAGAGGTCACGTGTCAGGCGCCCCCATCGATACAGGCGCCCCTATGGGTGCTATAAATAGGGGTTCACCCCTAAGGCTTTGATAATTACCATTTTGTTGATCACTTTAGGCTCTCAAATCCATGTTTTGATCTCTTTTATATGCTTAATCTTGTATTTACATTAGGTTCCATGATATATGTCTATTTTAGCTTTTGAATTCAATTCTTTCTATATTGAGATATTGTGGCATTAAAATTGAACTAATTTTGTAGGCTTTGAATGATCATGGACCTGGATCATATTGGATCGAGTTTGAGCCAGAATTGGATTCGGATCAAGATGATCAAGCATTGGATTAATATGGACCGTCTGATCAAGAAAAGGTGAGATCTGAGCCATCTATCAGCTTCTGATCAATCCGAGCCCAGGATAGAGTTAATCAAGTCCATAGATCAAGATCTGAAGCTTGGAGCCAAATCAGAGTCCATCTGACCGTTGGATCAAGCTTAAGAGGAGTCTAGACCATCCATCAAAGGCAAGGAGATCTGAGCCATCTGTTGCAGATCCAATCGATCCCAGCTGAGGAGGAGCAAATCCAGGCCATTGATGGAGATCTAGGAAGTTTGGTTCAGATCTGAGATAATCCACCCGTCGGATGAGCTGAGGAGGATCACAGTCGTTCAAATTCGAATGGGATAATTAAAACAGAAACTCCCTCTCCTGAGCTGCATCGTCGCAATTATGCTTATGTTTTCCAGTTTTCTTCAGTTCATCTTCTCCGATCGGACGCGGCCGCACCAGATCAAACTCATCTCAAGATCTCGAGTCATTAGAGGAAAGATTCCAGTGAAGTTCGAAGCCAATCTCGTCGTTGGAAGGGCCCGGGTGAGGGTTTCAGCTGAAGCTCTGCTTCTTCTGATCTACTACTGTTTGATCGCCAATCTACATCAATTGGAGCTGCCGAATCATTCAGAGGGGTTCTCTGAAGAGGTCTGAGGGTTCCTGAGTCACATCCGTAATCCGGCTGATCGAGAAGGAGGAAATGGAAGAGTATTTCAACAACAACATTGATCTGCTGATAACTAATCCGGGGAGTAATTTCTTTATTGATTTGTCGAGCTAGGGGTTTCATAGCCGATTCTTGTGTGATGGCGAGAAAGATCTTGGATTGAGGGAGGTTCTGGTGTTAATTTTCTTTAATCTTTCGTTATTGAATTCTTAGTTGTCGCAAGTTTCCATCATATTTCAACAACTGATTGGTCTGTTTGACCGATCCAGGTAGCATCTGATCTGTCGTTGTGACCAATCAGACTTGTATCTGATCAGTCTATTGACCGATCAGGTAGTTTTCCAGCACATTTTAGCCGTATTTCTAGTATTCAATTTATAGTGTGTGAATTCAATTTCTTTTCTGCAACTTAGCTTCAGATTTATTGCTTGCTTGTCTTTGATTCTAGTTTGTTCTTCAATTTCATAATTTCGTAATGACTTGTTCAATGTCCATGTAGGTTAAGTTTAGTTTTCACAATCTACTAGTTTAACCCCTGCTTTAGCAAAGTCTACTTTGTTACAAACTGTCATTTCATTCTTATTCACAAACAACCCCCAACCTTATTTGAAAACCCAAAAATATTAAACGACAACTTCAAGCTTGAATTAAACACACTTGACTAGTCCTTGGAAAAATATGACTTGAGGCCCCTACACTACATTTAATTTTGTGAGTTAGGGTTTTCAACTTATAAATATCTAAATTTGAGGCTCATTCGTGACACTTGATTGTGGGCTACCATCAGGCTTCAAACAATCTCGCTCACATCGTTCCAAACACTTTCGTTCAAGCGCTACGCTCCGACAAGCTCCGACTTCGCGATTCCAGCTCCGATGACGACCTTCTGCTCCAAATTTCCATCCACCTTGGGCGTCGGTAATTTTTAATTACGAAAATGTTGTACTTTAAATTTTAGTTCTATATCTGTACTCAACCTGTAAAAGATTTTTTAACGAATATAGAATTGCCCAACGTAAACGGTCAAGGA
>JAGFNQ010003408.1:77032-373407 GCA_024364735.1 Boesenbergia rotunda | reverse complement strand
CAAAACTTTTGCTCACAAGTATACCGATACTTGTGGTAGTGTCGGATCATATTTTCTTAGAATCTATTTGAATTTTACCAATCACAGTGAAACATAATTCAATTACTGGTTTACTGCATAAAGTTTAAAATCATTTCCAGATGTTGATGGTGCTTCTTTATTACTGGTGGAGAATGTAAAATACAAGAAATACTATGCACAACTTTAGATCTGAAAAGACTTCTCATCCAGATAACGATGGAGCAAGCACAAGAGAATACTCCACAAACTTTCCAAAAAATCAAAGCCATAATACAATAGAGCAAACCCTTAATATTTCCACAATGCAACCTTTACATCTATATCGAAGGGGTTCACTCCTTTGTTATATCTTTGGTCTAATTATTCTATTACACCAGACAACAAATGATTGGAAATTTTTCTTGAGAATAACAAAATCGAAACACTTCATCAACCAAGTTATCTGATCTCTGAAGGAGGAAATCTCTTCAAGATGGTAACCTCCTTGACCTTACGGGAGCCCAGTGATCCCAGCATCAAGTCAATTCTTTGCAATATTTCATCTTCTACATCTAAATTTGTCTCTGAGGTTGAGGTTGAGGTTGAGGTTGGGGTTGAGGTTGATGTTGGTGTGGCTGGCTGCAGAGGGATCTCGCGTATCAACTCTTGGGCCTTGTTTACAATCTTGCAATCATCAGTGCCCGGAAACCTACTCTGAATGACATCCTCAAGTACGTGGCGTGCTTCCTTAAATCTGCCTTGCCTGATGAGGCACAGCCCGAGATTGCAAGCCTTGTTGGCATCAGGCTCAATCATCTGAGCCTTGCGGTAGACCACCTCAGACGCAGCATAGTTGTTCTGCAGCAGGTAAGCCCAGCCTAGATTGCCCTGTCACACATGATAAATACTCATTAAACGATTCATAAAGCACAAAGGACAGTCCCAGCAACTCCAATTCAAACTTCGAAACATATCCTCAATTGATTTCCAAAGCTTCACAATAAGTTGCTTCATAAAAAGTGGTTTAGGCACGTGCCTAAGTGGTGAAAGGAGAAAAAAATAATAGGATCTTTGGTTTGCTTTATTTTTTATTTTTATTTTTCAAAAAATCATATTTTTTTATTTTCTGAAAAATGACTTTATTTCATTCTCTAATTTTCTAAAAAATGCTATATTTTTTTCTGGAAAATAAGGCTAAAAAATACAAACCAAATACGTTTTCTAAAAATCCATATTTTCTATATAAAATGAAAATAAAAAACAAACATACCAAACGCAGTTTAAGTTTCGTTCGTTTGATAGTGAAGAATTTAATGAATACCTTGGCATATAAATGTTCACTTGCACATTTATTTTGCAAGTGCAAAGCACTTTTAGATATTAGGTATACACATGTCACTAATAAATAGAATCTATTCTACATTACTATTATTATATTATGTGTTTTAACATATTTTTTAGCAATGTAGAAATTGAGAGGGGGGGGGGGGGGGGTGGGGGGGGGGGTTGATTGATGGCTTGAAATGCTTTTTAAAATTCTACTCTTGTTGTGTTCTTAAATTGTTCATGCCATAATGTTAATAAGACCACCGACTTGAATTCATATGATAGAACCATACACTCTGTGTTGATTGTAGTTACTATGCATGTTAAATTATGTTTTGCTGGTTTATGTGGTAGACTACAATAAGCATACGAGTAGTACTTCATCTACAAATCGTCATTAATTATGTAATAACATCATATTGTAATTTTCTAACTATGTTAGTTACAATATAAAATCATGCTCATTGTCGTTGTTACTATTATTGTTTACATCATACGTGATGAATTGCCGATTCATCTTATAATGTTATAAGAAATTCCACATCAGCAAAGAGGACATGAATCTTGGACTTGATATAACCTAACCCAAAGATGGATATGAGTCTTAAACTTCAAACCACCTTTGGCCAACCTACATGCAACTTGGGCAAGCTTGATCGAAACCCCAGCTGATCTCAATAGGACATGTCAATGGACATGTGTACGCACGAACACGGAGTAGGCTGGACTCAACTTCCATGCCAAGCCGGGTTGCATTGAGCAAGGTCCCAAGGTGTGGCCAAGACCAAACCCTCAACCAAGTGGTGTCGTGTTAGGCTTGAGCCTATTTTTAAAAATATTTTTAAGTAATTTTTTTTCAAAATTACTAAAAAAATCTAAAGAAATAAAGTCATACTATTAAATATGTTTTATTTATTATTAATATTACTAAAAATTTTAACATTAGCAATTAATATATAATAATTCTTATTGAAATTGCTAGGTCAGACTATGCTAAAATTCAGACTAGGCTGGAGTCCACACCCAGTCGTAGGTTATTCTTGGTAACTATCAATCCTAAATTAAAGACTGTCTAATTGATGGACGACTTCTGCAATCTATTATTAAACTACCATAAAAGGGTCCGATTACAATGTCATCTTTAGAGATCGAGAATCTCCAAGCTCAATTTAGTCTTTAACCCACTTATTGGAACACATTTCTTTCATTTTCCACAATGTCCTTTAACTTATTTCCTTTCTCTTCCCATTATAATGTCCATATACAACTATGTATTTATATTATCCAACATGCTTAATTGAAAGGATTCTTGAAGGAATTTGATTCACTATGACTAACATATGACACCAACGAGCAATGAGATGAAGAGAGTTACCAGGATGCGGGCTGTCTCTTGCTTAATGGAGATTTGGAACTTCTTTCCATGTGAACGTGCTGTTTTTGTGGTCCTCCCATTGAAAGCGTCCCCATGATATATCATATGCAGCTTCTGCTTTAGAAGCTGTATTTGTTCCTCTATCCTTCCACATTTCTGACAACTCGATGTTGCATGTAAGATAATTAGCACCATAATTAAAATTTACTTGTTTTCATATTATTCCTTTAACTTGTGTTCTTAGCTGCATGATACGGTACCTTGTAGAGATCAATGAGGAGATTGTCAAGGGACTCTTGTGCTTGCTTGGAGCAGAGGTGCCTAAACGATCTGATGGCTTCGATTGCTTCCTCTGCTCGATCTTGTTGCTTCATAACCACTACCATGTCCTTCAAAGCACTGTCCACTCTATCCCTTGCATTTATTGCCTTCCAAAACCATATAATAGCAGCCCCTGGATCCTTCTCGACAACCTGGTTCAGTTTATAAAGATTCAGTACTAGATAGACTGGAAGAGAATACTAATACTTCATATTGCAGCACATGGGGAACAAGTGATTACATAAAGTACCTATGCAATATTTCTTGATAATGTAATTAGAGTGACCAGTTGAGGCTTACTTGGAACAATCTCATACTGTTAATGTGTTGCCACCACTTTATTAGTTGCAACTACATTGTGCTTTTTTTTTTTTGAAATGACTGAATTAGGTATCTGAATAGATTATGCTTACTTTGAACAATGTTAGGAGATTCTAGTAGAGTACAAAATGTAAAGGGTAGAGAAAGACCAAAAGAAAATATAGTCAATGTAATAAAAGTTAGTGCAATCAATTTGATATTACTGGTGGTCTTTTCTCTTTCGTCGAGTTCAGTGAAGAGAAAAGAACAATATAGCCAGCACCAAATGGATGAGACAAACATGGCTTCACGAACATGATGAAGTATAAACACAACTTGATTTAATCTGCATGTCAGAATTTGCCTCAGGACATCTGGCACTCGCTCACTGGGATTGATCCTGTCACGAAGCAGAGAAGGTGACACCCAGATAATGTGGTGTTGGCATTGACCGCAGAAACACTAGCCGTCTACTGGTCGGATGGCAAGTAGTCCACGAAGAGCTCCAACGAACTGCAAAGAAAAGAAATCATTAGAGGCTAACCAGGGGTCCCCGATACAAGCACTCCGACGATCAAGTTAGGTCACTGATGGAGAGGAAAAGAAATGAGAGTGAGAATCGGAAAAGAAAGCTTATCTGCGCGTAGAGGAAAGAAACCCCTTTTATAGATGCCGCTGGCAGCCTCCCACTCTCCCAAGACAACAATTCTCATTAATGAGAGGATCTTTCTGTGTGATCTCCTATGTCAGACCGAAATTAGGGCGGTGATGGCAGTCATAGGCTATCTCTCATTAGTCGCATTATCCCTGTCAATCTTGATAAGCCGCCCATATATCTCATTACAGTAATTATTATGTACCTTGAGTTGCCTCCCGTTTCTTGACGGGTCATATCCTAATGGAACCATACCTTGGCAAGATTCGCCGCAAGATATGGTTCTCGGGTCTTGGGCAGGCCCAAGGTCCGATCGGCCTCTCGGTTGACCAACCTTGTAGCCCGCAATCCTGAGGTCCGTCATGGCACAGTTAATGATCCTCTGAGAGAGGGAAGGTCCGGCCTATCTGGTCAGCGTAGTTGACCGGCTAACTAGCCAGGTTGAAATCGACCCTTTCATGCCTCGGTCTTAAGCGTGGGAGAACTCCCACGATGAGTGCACTCTACCACCTGGACTGACCATCTTGTTGGCCGTTGAATGCCAACCGACCGTCTAGCCCTCTGCCCGGGGCCCGATCGGTCATTGGTCGGCCATCCCTTGACCTCACGTCAGCTGCTACACGACACGGGGCTGCCTAACTAGGACCTAAAATTCAACCGGATCATAAGTCTTCCCCTCAAGTCTAGTCGAAGAACGTGTCGAGTCTGACTGACTGGACCCTTCGATCAGCGGACTTGGTCGCAGTTGACGTCAGTAGTACCTGCCGCGATATAGCTATCATCAATGTGGGATGGCGCGCATACGACCCAAGATATGCCATGATGACAATGATCCCTGTCATCCCCTGTCATAAATGCTCCTCTCACTCCGCCACATGCCGGTTCCTGACTAGGCGGCAAGTTCTCGAAGCGTCTACTGTCGAATGAGGGCGCGCCTTTTGTCAGAGATAGGTCTTGAGGAGTCGCTTGATTACCTGAGTAATGGATAGTCAGATCTAGCCTTGCATTTTGCTGAGGCACATCGGGCGATTGAGAGGGTCGATGCCTGATAATTACCATTTTGCTAATCAAATTAGGCTCTCAAATCCATGTTTTGATCCCTTTTTATATGCTTAAGTTTGCATTTACATTAGGTTCTATGAGTTATTGCTATTTTAACTTTGGATGTAAATCTTTGTATATTTGAGATGTTTTGACATTAAATTTGAATCTAATTTTGTAGGCTTCGAATGATCATGGACCTAGATCAGATTGGATCAAACTTGAGTTCAGACTTGGCTTCGATCAAGGGGATCAAGAGATGGATTAATGTGGGCCGTTCGATCAAGAAACGGGGAGATCTGAGCCATCTGTTAACTTCTGATCAATCCGAGCTCAAGATAGAGTTAATCAAGACCATAGATCAAGATCTGAAGTTTTGGTCCAAATCAGAAGTCATCTGACCGTTGGATCAAGCTTAAGGGGAGTCTAAACCATCCATTCAAAAGGAAGGGTAATCTGAGCCATCCGTTGCAGATCTGATCGATCCAAGCTAAGGAGGAGCAGATCCTGACCATTGATGGAGATCTGGGAAGTTTGATTCTGATCCGAGTTGATCTGACCGTTGGATGAGGCGACGATGATCACAGCCGTTCAATTTCAAAGGGGAATTAAGAAAAAGCAGAAACTTCTCCACAGCTCAGTCATCGCGAATTTTCATCTATTCTTCCTGTTCTTCGTGTTCTTCAGCTTTTCTTCTCAGATCGCGCGCGGCCACATCAAATCTAAGCTTCGTTCAAGGTTTCGAATCATCAAGATCAATTTCCCGAGAAGTTTGCAATTCAATTTCATCTCTGGAAGCTCAGGTGAGGGTTTCGCCGAGAGCTTGCTTCATCCGATCGATCCCTGTTTGATCGTCTTCATCAATCGGAGCATTCAGAGGGGTTCTCTGAAGTGTTCTGAGGGTTCCTGAGCCACAATCGCAATCCAAATCATCAAGGAGGAAGCGATCGGAGGAGGTTTCAGATCGCGCACCAAGCTGAGCAAATCGATCGCGGGAGTTGGTTTTTGTTTGATTCTCGAGCTAGAGGGTTTCTAGCTCGACTCTTGTGTGACGGCAAGAAGGAGATATTAGTGGAGTTATGGATCTTGTGTTAGAATTTCGTTTCTGCAATCTTAGTTTCTGCATTCTTATTTCGGCTTCAGCCGTTCTCTATTTCAGTCCTATCTGATCGGTCTGTTTGACCGATCAGAAAGGTATCTGATCGGTCTGTCGACCGATCAGGTGAGTATCTGATCGGTCTGTTGACCGATCAGGCAGTGTCTCAGTTACAATTCAATCCTGTGTCCTGCGCTCAGTTTAGTTTTGAATGCAATTTTAATTCTGCAATTTAGCTACAGATTCTAAGTTTTCCTGCATTCAATATTAGTTCTTGAATTTTTAATTTCATAGTTCGAATTGAATTGTTTAGTTTTCAAATAGGGATAAGTGTAGTTTCCGCAATATTCGGATTAGTTTATGCTTTAGCTAAGTTCATTCTGCTTTATATTGTTATTTCATTCCTTATCGCAAAACAAACCCCCATCTTATTTGAAAACCCAATAGAAAACGACAAATTCAAGCTTGAGCTAAACATCCTTAACTAGTCCTTGGAAAAATATGACTTGAGGCCCCTATACTACATTTAGCTTTGTGAGATTAAGTGTTTTCAACTTATAAATTCAAATTTGAGGCTCATTCGTGACACTGATTGTGGGACTATCAATGCCTCCCTATAAATTGCCCCCTTAGGGCTACTAGTCTCATTTTACCATCATTTCTCCTCACTGCTTCCTTCTCTGCACTGCCGCTCCCCATGACCCTCGCGCTCCGGCGATCAACTTTTTTCGATGTATGCGGCATACGCGACGATCGCGACAACTTTTTTCCGGGTCAATCATCCCATTGGCTCGTCCGATCGAACCTCCTTTCCCTATCTTTCCGTTATGGCTTTAGAAATGCCTACCGACATTCCTAGCTTGTGGTATACCACGGTCATCTACGAGATGGGCAACCGGGACTTCGACTCCATCCGATCAGATTATCGAGTCCCGACTGATTATCGGTTGATCATCTCCAACAACCTAAAACATCCTCACCTTCCTCCGCTCACCTTCTTTATCGTTTTCAAGGACCACTTTTTAGCAAACCTGAGATTCCCTGTCCATCCTTTCTTAGTTGAGTTCTGTAGGTATTTCCAAATTCTCTTGACCCAACTAGCTACCAACGCCATTCGAATACTTTATGATATGGTGATCCTCTTCACCTTGTACCAAGTACCACTTCATCCCCGAGCCTTCCACTTCTTTTACTACCCTAAGAAACAGGAGCCCTGACAATATTTTTTTTTAGGCCTGAGCCAAATCTTCTTTCTTTACAAAGGCCCTCTTTCAATAAGGGTTGGAAAAACCACTATTTGTTCATTAACACTACCCCCGCACCCAGTTGGCCTACCGAGTGGATTGAGGATTTACCAGCCCAACCGGTGATGCCTAAGAACTATCGCTCAGGACCCTCTATTTCAGTTGACCTTCGTGAGGGTTGGCGGTCTTCATTTTAACATCACCCGCCTACTCACAGTGGGGATGTCGTACATTTTCGGGTTAAGTCAGTTCCTGCGGGGTTGTCGTTCTTCTTTGGTAAGTGCTTACTCTTGCTTTCTAGTTTGACTCTAATAAAGATCTTTTCCATCTTGCAACTCATGTCATATGGCAAGCTTTGCTTAGTTAGGAGCTCGGCCTGGACGAGGCTGAGCTGGAGGCCAGAGCAGTGACCGAGCTGGCCAAGAGGTTCGTGGCGTCTGTTGGCTCAGCCGCCACAACAACTGACAGGGAGACTACCCCCTCAGACGACCAGCCAATTGAACCCTCATTGTGCTAAGCCATCTAGCATGGTCAGGAACACTCGGTACTTGACTCCATCAAAATATTGGTGTAGCAGTGATGCATTTTCGAATTTCATAAGATGTTCTTCTGGTCAGTAGCTCTTCCATACTCTCCCATGGTCATGGGTCGGAAATGGCACGACAAGGGTCTTCAAGTATCTCCTGCGAGAAGGGCACGACTGGGTAGTTGGGGGACTATCGGGCGGCCAGTGCCTTTCCCTTGCACAGGTCGCAGGGGAACGTGTGACTGGATGAGGAGATCTCTGTCTGATCCGATGAGCTTCATCTTCCCTAGGCTGGAAAAAGGCTCTGGGGAAGACTGTTGGGTGGCCCGTCGAGTGGTCGCTTCTACTCCAAGCGGAGCGGTGGCTGAAGTGATCGGGAATCTGATGACGGGGCCTTCACTCGGCTATTGCTGCTGAGTTGACTTCTGGCTCTTGCGGCGACCAACAGCTCAAAATCCTCCTGTGAGATGGTGATGGTCATCTTGTTTGAGTCGGTCATTTTCGCGCTTCCTATCAGGCGAAGATTTCCCACAGACGGTGTCAAATTAGATTCTATCGTGAAGCGGAGGTGCTGGCATTGACCGCAGGAATACTGTCCGTCTGCCAGTCGAACGATAGGCGGTCTGCGAAGAGCTCCGGCAAACTGCAGAGAAAAGGAACCGTTGGAGGCTGACTAGGGGAGTCCCCGACGCAAGCACTCCGACGATCAAGTTAGGTCACTGGTGGAAAGAAAAAGAAATGAGAGTGAGAATCGAAGAAGAAAGCTTACCCGTGTATTGAGGAAGAGGACCCCTTTTATAGATGTCGCTGGCAGCCCTCACTTTGCCAACTCACTTCTCATTAATGAGAGGATCTTTCTGTGTGATCTCCTGTGTCAAACCGAGATTAGGGCGGTGATGGCGGTCATAGGCTATCTTTCATTAGTTACATTATCCCTATCAATCTTGATAAGCCGCCTATATATCTCATCACAGTAATTATTTCATACCTTGAGTTGCCTCTCGTATCTTTACAGGTTATATCCTAATGGAACCATATCCTTGCCATGATTCGCCGCAGGATATGGTTCTCGAGTCTTGGGCGGACCCAAGGTTTGATCGGCCTCTCGGCTGACCAGCATTGTGGCCCGCAATCTCGAGGTTAATCATGGCACAGTTAACAATCATCTAAGAGAGGAAAGGTCCGGCTTATCCAGTCGGCCTATCCGATCGACACAGCCGACCAGTTGACTAGTCTGGTCAAAACTGGCCAGTTCGTCCCTCAGTCTTAAGCAGGGGAGAACTCCCACAGCGAGTACGCTCTATTGCCCAGACTAGCTATTTTGCTGGTCGTTGAATGCCGACCGACCGGCTAGCTCTCTACCCGAGGCCCAACAGATCATTGACCACCCATCCCTTGACCTCACGTCAGCTGCTACACAACACGGGGCCACCTAACCGGGACCTAACATTCGACCGGATCAGGTATGATTTTTTGCAAACATTTTATTTATTATTTGAGTTATTTTGAAAAATATCTTAATTGAATCCTTGCCAACTCCAGGTAGTTTGGACCAACAAAATCTAATCAGATGTTTGGAGCTACACAAGTACGCACTGAATTCTAGCAAATTGTCACTAAGCTAGCAAAAGGGTTAATGTGACCACCCTTGTGAGGTGAACAAGAAGTTGGAAGTAGCAACAGTAGCTGCAGCTTCCTTTGCAACATGAGAAAACTTAATGGCAATGAGCCAATAACTAATAGTAATATTTCCATTCTTCTTCTTTGATCTTCCATCTGTCAAAGACGGTATTCAAGTAATGAATCAGTTGGCATTTCCACGTGATTATGATCCATATTTATGGTTCGAAGTCCTAATGACAGTGAACACGTAGTACATCCTTATTCATACTTTTCTTCTCTTCCGTCTCTGGTATAAGAAGGCTTTAAATTTGAGAAATGGCTGGCATTTTCTTGTGATAATGATCCATAGTACGTAGTGGTTTCAACTCCTGATAGTGCAGCCAATGAACACGTACAACAAATACGATTTTCCTAGAAATAATGTTGTCGAACTTGACTATCTTCAGCTGAGCAAGTAATAACCTACCGCTATCTTAATCCTTTAACCATTTCACTTATTCCAGAACATTGATTTCCTCATCGTGATAGAAAGAGAAAAGAACAAACGATGAAATAATGTCATCGACGCAGTGAATAGAATTAAATAAGAACAATCAACCGCACACCAGAAAGGTTTCTTAAATCTTTTGTATTTCTGTTTTATTCACAGAAAAACTATGCACAAGTAATAACAAGCAGAACCTCCCAAACTCCAATCACAATCATGTCCATTTCTGGAAATTTTCAAATGGCGAAGAGGTAGATGATCACGCACACTCTCTCTCCGATCCCCATCCAATTCAAAATTTCTCAATTTATAGACAATGAAAAGAAATACCACAAGAGAAGATTAAACTTTTTCCCATAAGCAAACCTATTCGGTCAAAAAGAAGGCAACAACACGGCAATACACACAAGATCCTGGCACAGAATGCAGAAACAGAACTCAAAGCGGCTCCCCAAAAAGCAAGCCATGGTGGTAGATGATCAAAGGACCGTACCTGAAGGTGCTTGGCGCGGACGTAAGGAGTGTCGCCAGACGGAACCTTGTGGATCACGTGGAACAAATCTTTATCGCCTCCGGTTTCTCTCCTCGTCCAATTGCCGCCTCCATCCATCTCCTTTCCCTTCTTCTGCTTCTCTTCGATTGCTCGCCTTCGCCTTCGCCTTCGCCTTCGTCACGAGATCGAGGAGCGGATGAGGTGGGAAAGGGCGTTGAAGAGGTGGAAGAGAAGAGAATGAACGGGGACGGGAAAGCGTCCGGGTGGCGTAGTCGAGCGAGTTACGCAGAGGGTGGGCCAACTGACGGGGCGGGACGGCGATGACTAAATAATTATGATGGCACCCAGGCTGTACCCAATATTGGGAACCGAACTTCCGCCCTCGGCTGGAAGAGAAAAGAGAGAGAGAGCGCTGTGGGTACGCCAAGTTTTATTAAAAATTTAAAATAAAATATATTTCTTTTTTTTTTAAAATGAATCATTAGTAAATATAATAAATGAAGCATGGAAATACTTGCACTTTTATTTTTCTAAATGCACACTAGTAAATAGTTTATACTAAAAAAAATGTAGTGAAATGTCAGATTACAAATATAATTTAACACTAAGAATATTTTGAGCCCAAAAATGGAGCACACGAATATTTAAAATTTGAGCTCATAAAATAACTTGTAGTTAGAAACAAGCGCACTAATTCATGAGGGATATTTTTTATTTTAAATATTTCAACATAATATAAATTGGATTATTAATTTTAATTCAATTTTATGCATTTCTTATTTTAGAGAAGTAGATAGGAGAGACACAAACGAAGTAAATTAAGTTTGAGCCTATTAATTTCCACATGGTTGATCGAATGACATTGTTTCTTGGCCATCAATGCAATCCTTCTAAACAAATAATCATCAATGGAATCGATAACAGTCAAACATCCCAATTCCATAATCATGTGTTCACTGGAGATGATCAGAGCCATGCACTACCGGCCGGATGACGATGCAGAGGATGACAATGGTGTGGAGAGGCAAATCGAGGATGCACTGACTTGGTCTGAGGAGATGGAGATCTGTTGGGTGCTGTCGCATTACAGTTATTTGAGGAGGAGCTAGGGCCCCTCAAACGGAATATTGTTTACATAATCTAGAAAAAAAAACAGATGATGGAAGGCACTTGTTCTGTTGTTCACTTTGACTTGTTATAATAATTATGCATGCATATTACTAATTGACATATATATATATATATATTTTTGGTAATCCCAAATTTTTTATAAAATTTTATGTCCTTCAAATGTATGTTACTAATTGACATTTTTTTTTCAATCCCAAATTCTTTACAAAATTTTATTATAATTCAAATATATTATTGAAAAAATTCCTATTGTTTTACCTTTTATTTTTTTTATGTTGTTGGACTTTACTGTCACTTTACATTGAAATCATCTTTAATTTTATGATACTCTCCTCAAATTTTTACCTTTTTTCCCCTCCTAAACAACGTAACAAACATATGTAGTATATCGAAAGTGAGATAGATGTTATCCCTAAGGTGTAGTATAGATAGTGAGGATATGACATTTCACAATCAGGGGTCGATCTTGAGAAATTGACGATCTATATTTTTCTATCCCACCATACACCTCCTGTATGTGTACATGAATTTACCTTCATACCCATAGGATCGGCTCTAGGAGCAGGGTTGAGCATTCGGTCAAAACTGAACCAACCGAACAGAATAAACCGGAAACTGAATTAACTGATTTTTTTTAACCGACCGAATTTTTTACAAAAATCGAACATACCGAACCGATAAACTTTTGATTAATTCGGTTTTCGACCGAATTAACCAAAATTTTAAATTTTATTAGATTTTTAATTAAAATAACAAGATTTATATATTAATTATATTTTTAAATAAAAAATAATTAAATTAATATTTTTATTCAATTTAACCAAATTATAAAATTCAAAATCGAAACCAAACCGATTTAACCGAAAATCGAACTGAATTTAAAAAAAATTGAAAACCGAATTAACCGAACCGAATTTCAAAATTCGATTGGTTCAATTCAATTAATTCGGTTTTTTCGAATTTTTGCTCACCCCTATCTAGGGGTCAATCTCATGAACAAACGATCTGTATTTTCTACTCCATCATGCACCTCCCGCATGTGTATATGAATTTATCTCCCTTTATACCCATGGAGTCGGCTCTAGGGATTGTTAAGATAGCGGATCTATCTTTTCTGAAAGTAAGATACATGATATAATTCTTTTCTTTTGTTTTCCAAACAAGTATAAGAAAAAAATTAGATAGAAGATGTAAAATAAAAAATAAAAATTGTAAGATACATGATGACGCGACTTGTGAATCGGAGAGCTTCAACTACGATACTATTGTCGAGTTTGCTGTCGGAACTAGACCGAAGGAGGTGCCCCGTTAGTGTTAGCCGTAATTTACCTATACTGAACTAATATCCTAGCTCTGCTTAGGGGAGGAAAAGTATGCTGAAGGTCGCAGAGGATATGGGTTGATATATGCACAATATCACTGATGAGCCTAACGAGGCAGGAGGATGGGCAACTTCTACTTTCATAGACTCGTTTAGCAGAAGGATGGGCAGCTTCTACTTACCTAGACTCATTCAGCAGGAGGATGTAAGGAATAGTTACGTTGAGGACAATTGATGTTCATTACTTTATGCATAGTATTTGTTGTTACAGAGATCAGTGCAGAGATCAGTGCAGAGATCAACACTGTATTGATGAGGCAAGGAGTAGGCTCGGTGCATGGGCGACCACATACTGATAGATGATAGATAGCTGTGGATGATAGAGTGGCGTTTCAGATGGTTCACTACATATGGTAGGATGATCATGTTTTAGATGGTTCACTACACATGGTAGGATGATCATGGCAAGTTAGATTACTTGTTTGAATCCTTTATTTGAATTCCTTTACCACTGGTCTTATCTTGTGTTTATCAATAGTTCCATTAGTCTTATATTTCTTATTTATAATCCATTTACATTCTCAAGGCTTGATTCTAGGTGAAATATATATTAATTCCTAAGTATAATTTTGCATGACAAAATTTATTTTATTATTGATGGGGTTTTTCCAAAAGGGAGCCTCGGACTTGACTTTGGTTCACTTTTTACTTATTGTCTTTGGTTCATTTTTCAATATATAAGTCATGAAATCAGGACCAAATGATTTTACTATTTTGGCACTCTTACTACGTGTTGTTTCTTCATTATTTCTAAGATTATCTATATTCGTAGTTTTGTGAGTTCTTTTATTTGAACTTTCTTCTTTTTCTCTTTGCAAGGAAATATATCTTCAAAAAATATATAATTCCTCGATTCTATTGTTGTTCCAATATGCACATCGAGAATTGTTGATTTGTGTATCAAAAATCGATATACACTATAATTATTGCATACCAATAAAAATGCAATTGATTGTCTTTGTCATATTTTGAATTTCTTTAACCTTCCACCTTTGCAAACACCTCCACACTTTCAGATATTTATAAGAAGGCTTATGATCATTCCATAACTTATAAGGAGTTTTATCTTTTTTTTTGTGAGGGATTTTATTTAGAATATGGTTTGGCGATAAAATATTTTCCCCCCTATATCTGGGGTAAGTCTAAACTTTTCAACACAACATTCATTATTTCTTTAAAAGTTTGGTTCTTACACTCGACAATCTAGTTTGATTGAAGAGAGTAAGGAGCTGTCATTTGATGAATAATATCACATTTTGTACAATATTCATCAAATAGACCACTATATTCTTCTCCTTGATCACTTTGAATTCTTTTATTTTGTCGATTAATTTGATTCTCAATTTCATTTTTATAATTTGTGAATGCTTTTAAGATTTTATTTTTGTCTTTTAATAGAAACACATAACGGTATCTAGTATAGTCATCAATAGAAGTAAAAAGTACTTTTTGTCTCCTCTAGTTTTGTGAATTTTAAATCACATATCACTATGGATTAATTCTATCGGAGACGTGCTTCTTTTCATTGAATGGAAAGACAACTTTATCATTATACCTTCAGAAACATTAAATGTTGGGAATAAATTTAAATTCATAAGCCATCGCAAAATTTTATAATTTACATATCCAAGTCTAACATATCAAAAATTAGAACACTCGACCAAATAAGCAGTATTTATGATTTTATTGTCATTGAATTCATAGTGTGTCATTATATTCATTTTGAATAAATTGTTTTCCATGTATCCTCTCCCTATGTATTGACAAAATTGACCATTTTGTCAATACATATTTTGTGATGGAGAAAAAGATCGGCAGTGGCCAAGGAATGAAGAGATAGCTAGACTTCGATTGGTAGCTTGGAGGTGGAATCCGAGAAGTAGGGAAAAGCCTTTGACTCTCTTGGTGATAGATCATGGTAGAATCGAATCCGAAGATGGTGTCGACGGCTAGTTGGGTCAGAAATAATACCGGTGAAATGGAAGTCGGGTTAGAGAGGATTGAGGATCGTCGGAGCTTGATGAAGGTGGCGATGTGAGGAAGGGAATCCCTTGACCTCGATGGTGAGTAGGAAGGTGGATAGCTCCAACAATTGTGATCGATTAAGAAGATCCTCTGTTCTACGGCCAAGACTCCGTCCAAATCGCGATCCCCTAGAAGTTACTATAGCTTCTATTTTAAATCTGATCAGATGATCTCAAATTTGCATCAACGGTGGAAATTAAGCTAGATTTGATCCAACAGCTGTAATCACTCTAGATTTGATCCAAGGCTCCAGATCTTGATCAATGGCTAAGATTTATTCTTCCTTGAGCTTGGATGGATCAGATCATGATAGATGATTTAGATCTCATTAGATCTTGGATGGATGACCCAAATTGTTTTATAGCCTGATCTCTTTATTTAAACCTAGATTTGAGCTCAATTTGGACCGATCTGACTCGTAAATATGATCTTTTTAATCACCTACAAGACCACATTCAAATATTAGCATCAAATATCATAAATTAAAGATAAATTATAATTAAGTCCAAAAATAAATGCAACTCATAAAATATGATATAAACATGAAATTAACATATGAGAAGA
Source organism: Boesenbergia rotunda (assembly GCA_024364735.1). Classification (NCBI taxonomy): domain Eukaryota; kingdom Viridiplantae; phylum Streptophyta; class Magnoliopsida; order Zingiberales; family Zingiberaceae; genus Boesenbergia; species Boesenbergia rotunda. The sequence goes on along the minus strand of JAGFNQ010003408.1, from coordinate 357,819 downwards.
TCAAAAGATATGTATATATGAGTCAAAATATCGTAACAAAGTGATGATTATCATTGTCACAGTTTTCAAATCAATCATTTTGAAGTCTAAGAATTTGTCAACGAATTTCTTCAATCTGGCATCTTTTGTTTGTACTTCCTTTCATAACTCCTTTGCAGTTAAGATTGGACTATATGTGTTGTATAACGTGTTATCCAAGCCATTGAGAACATAATTTCGACATAAGCAGTCATTATGTCTGTTAAATCCGACACGTTTATTCCACTCTGGAAATTTTTTTCGGAAAGGTCCTGGAATTTTTCGGGCTCTGGGACGAAGTTTAAGGGTTTAATGGATAACTAATTCTAAACCCTAGGGATTAGATTGCAAATGCTCAAACTGGGCGGACCTAAATGTAAGTAAGTTTAAAACTAGGGGTGGTCTTGCGATTATACTGAAAATGGTTGGACCAAAGTACAAAACTCCCACCAATAAAAATCCTTCATTTCCTCCACAGCCGCAACACCCTTCCGCCCGCGTGCCCTAGCCCAAAGCCACCCACGCCCGATCGCCTCCCTCTTCTCTTCTCTTCTCCCTCGCCCGCGTGCCCTAGTTCGCAGACCACTGCCGTCGCCTTCACCCACTCGATCGCCCCGGCGATCCTTCTCCTCCACACGAAGCCGGCGAGCTCAAGGCCGACGATTCCTTTCCCTCGCGGCCGCGCGCACTTGACGCCGAAGCCCCAATCATCTCCGCCTTTGGCCTCTGACGGTCTTCTCTTCGATTTCCGGCGTTTACCCATCTTGCATCATAGCGAGGTAGGTTGATTTCGAAATGGGAGTTGTCGGTTGCCCTACTCTCTAATCTTGCTGAGATTGGATTTGTTGTTTCCAAATCACAGCTCTCCTCCAAACATTTGGTGGGTTGGATATCTGATTGTGCCTAGGTATAGAGCTAGGGATTTCTGGAATTTGTTCCGCAGTGGTCAACCTGGCCAAAACTCGAGCTGAGTTGTGTCTCCTCGCTGGCGATCATCTCAGGCAAGGTATGCTCTGGAATTTGGTTAGCTGTGAATCTTGGATCTGGAACTGAAGAGTTGGGGCAGAGGAGTGGAGCATGAAATTAATCCGTGGGTGTAATGGCAGGTCTGATTTCGGGAGATTGAGATTGAGGTTCATATCTCTCATCTTCTACTTGCTGCGTGTTCTGCAGTTTGGAGCTGGGATAGGAGGTAAATTGATTTTACATGTTCTGATCCATGTAGAGTTAGGTTCGTGATTCCCAGTGGTTGCTAATTCTGTAATTTATTGCGTTGATTGGATTAGATCAGTTAGTTGTAGCTATTTAGTCCAATTAGAGCAATAGATAAGTGCTGTGAGTTCGAATTTGATGATTGGATGTGGATCTGTGTTTTTGAGTTGGGTTAGGTTTAGATTAAACCTAAGTTGAACCTAATTGTGATAAGTGGGTTTAATTAGGGATTAATCAGTAATCAAGGATTTAAACCTAATCTTATGAGGTTGAATTGAAAATGAACCTAAAGCTTAATTATGTGGGGTAATTGGGGACCTTTCTATTTAATTAGACGTGATTAAATGAACGGAGACAATTGGGTAAACCCTAATACGGATTAGGAATTTAATTAGTTGATTACTATTTGTTTGTAATGACTAATTAAATATGTCCTGGATACAGGGACTTGACTTGGATTTGTCGTTGCTTATTATTGGCGGGTGGTTCTTTCTGCTTGTGATACGGACTTCCACTCTTGGAGGCGGGTACTTCTTGCTTGTCATCTGTAGATCCACTTTATCTTTATGCATGACTAGTTATTTATGCAGTAGGCTGATATTGACCTTTATCTGCTACCGTTTTGTTATCCTGCTTGATACTTATGCTTGACCTTGGATATAATCTAAATTTTTCTATACAGTCTCGTTTATTTGTTATCTGATTCTGTATAGCATTGGTATGAACATGAGTATGTGGATAGGTATTAGCATACCATTGTATGGTTGCAGTGGTTGATTCTAGTCATACTTGCACGTGTGTCTAGATATGGACTGATTGAGTTATTGTGGTATGTCACTTGATATCTGCATTGGATGATTCTATTCATACTTGCACGTGTGTCTGGTTATAGGATTGATTGAGTTATGATGCATACATATGACCTGTGCATGATAGGTTGGGTTATGTGTCGATGACCTGGTAGGGGTTGCATGTGTTAGTCATGCACCATACCTGCACTGTTGCATGCCGGCGATCAGCTGACTCCCTTGTGGTTGAGCCTAATCGTCTTCCGGTATATGATATGCACACACGACCACTCATGGGTTAGTGGATACCGCTGGGTGTGTACATTTGCTCTGTACTACTCCGCTCGTCCTCTCATGGGTAGTGGTTTCGGAGCGTGGTAGCAGGCAGAGATCCCTTCTCTTACCATAGACCAGAGAAGATGAGAGAGATATCTCCCCCATATATACATGGGGCGGAGTGTTTACTCCACCAGCATCCTGTCCACTCGGTCACTCAGGAGCAGTGATGGCAGAGTGCTGACAGTGTCACAGCTCTACTCACTCGGCTGACACAGTATCGCCTGTCTCGGTGGCTTGACTGGAGTTAGGGGGTGACCATGACATTGCATCATGTGCATATGATGCATTTATGCATTGATTGTGTTTGCTGCATTTACTTGCTGCACTTGTTTGACATGCACATACAGGAGGTACTTTTGGTATGGTTTGTTGACCCTGCACTTGCTCGTATGGTACGAGTCCCATTATGATCATGATAGACTGATTTCTGGTATGTACAATCCTTTATTATTTCAGTTATGCATGCTTCTGATATTACTATGGAGACTGTATCCTGTTGTTTCTTTATAGCTGTTTTAGCTACTTTTCTGTCATGCATATCTTTCTATATTACCCGCGAGTCCACTTGGACACACCACCCGTCGTAATATTTTTGTTTTCAGGTTGATAGTTTGCCGGAGGAGCCCAGTTGTCGGTCCCGGGTCCCCACAACTCCATTTGGATGGATGCTTCCGCTGGTTTTGTTTTCTTTGATAGCATAGTCTACGTTTTGTATTTGTTTCATATATCGTGGGCTTGTATTGGATTTATTCGTACGGTATTGTACTTTTGAGTCCTCTGTTGGACTTTATGCTTGTGGTTTTGCTACGCACCTGCCAGGTGAGTTTATATTTCCAGTATAGAGTGTTTCATCATATTATGCTTTATATATATCTGTTTTGAGGCCTGAGGCCAATTTATAAACTGCGTGTGTTGTGTGTATGTGTAAATTGTCCGCCGGACAGGGGAGATGTTGTCCGATTTTATATTGGATCAGCGGCTCCAATGGTCTCGGGGCGTGACAATGTCCCCAAGCATTATGTGTTGCTCTCTTTCCTTTATCAATCTCGCCTTGAGATATGGAAGGAGCATCTTTACGTAAGAACCTCGCAAGGTTTAACGTGGTTAGGTAACATAGCATCTCTTGTTGCCACCTCTTGATATAGGTACCTATAAATTTCTCTGATTTCTCACCATGCGTCAGCGGAACAGGAACCGTCGATGATGAATCCATCAATATTATACGAAAAAATATATCTTAAATTGTTGGGTTTAGTGGTTGTGCAATCTGAGTGTGGTCGGAATGATGGTATAATACTGCTTTGGTGAAATTGAGGCTAGTGTTATACCCTATCTCTTTAAGACGAATTTGTCCTGCACACAGTGCTCACGGAACACAACAATCATTTCTCAAGATACAACGACTTTATCTTGCAATAGCAACACTACAAATCACAAAACTTCCAAACTGAATAATCTTCTCGAACTCTCCAAATGCAAGTATGGAATGCAATGCCTGATTTAGTTTGAAATGGAATGAATAGAGTAAATCAAATAAGGATATAAGGGATCTTATTTTCACTAAATGAATGGGTATAAGAACCTCTTGGTTCAATTAGATTTCGTTCATCTATCTTAAATTTGATGATCTAGATTGCATCCCTTCCCAAGTGACACAATACCTTTTTATTAAATGTTTTCTTTTTGAAATCAATGGTTCAAATTGAGCCCATGAAAAGGTACTTAAATCTTTCAAATTGGATGAACATGATTTGTCAATCTTAATTTAATATCTCATTCATATTAAATTTCCGATTGGATCATAAAATCAAATCAAGCATAAGTTGTTCTGAGACACCAACATGTATGATTCAGGGGGCGCTCATATCATATTCAAAGATTTCAATCCTGATAATTCAACCTAAGTGATAATGATAGGGGAAATCATTAGCCCCTAATAGAAGAAACCTCCACATATATATATATATATATATATATATATATATATATATATATATATATATATATATATATATATATATATATATATAAATGAAGTATTACCATCATGATGTCTGAGGATTAATTTCTAACGAAGCTAGATCCCTTATAGACTAGTCACTGTCTGGCTAGTAGCCCCCAAGGACCTCCTTCGTATTGGCACTGGGATGAATTGGCGCGGGGGGGGGGCACTGGGGGCAAGCGAATCTTCTTTTACCGCCATAAATGCTTAGGTTATCTTAGTTTAAGGACATCTAAAATATAAATCATTGCATGCATAATAGACTTAAAGCCAACATGAAATATAGCATTCAATCCCATACTTATTTGTTCATCTTGTATTTTGATTATTAGTACTAGCCCTAAAGTCAATTATGAGATGATTGAAAAGGAAACGTTTGTATCATATTTCAATAATAAAAGATAAATTTTATGGTTATTATATTTACTTCAGATCCGTGCCAGATGAATAAGTATAATAATATCATAGGGTAATAGTTTCTAATCTATATCATATCAATTGGTTGAATTGATGATAAGAAGATGTATATATAATACTACTCTTAATTATTCCTAGTCAAGTATTAATATGTAAGGAAAATATTAATATGTTGAGACTACTATGTAGATCAATTAATGACTTGATCATTATATGAGTGTCATAAACTTTCTCATAGTGACTTTGGTATAAATAATCCTTAGACCTTAAATTATTACGGTTCCCTACATAAGAAGTTATATACTTTAATATCGGCAAACATCACATGTAACAAGGTAGACTATAAAGTCGATCATTGGATATGCAATAAGTTATGTTGAGAGTTATGAGTGATGTAGATGAGATTTATCCCTTTCATATGATAGTAGTGATATCTGTGGACTCCTTGATCAAGTAGGACTATTAAAATACATGGACATGTTCAAATGAATCAATATGAGATATTAAGATCATTTGGTTGAGTAAGTCTACTTGGAGATCAAAAAACACAAAGATTAATAAGCGGATGATATGGTCTATGCTTCATTAGTCAATTTAGATATTGAGGATAGAAGGGCAAAGCCATACAAGATAATAAACACAAAAAGGTTAGGTCAAATCTCGACATTTTTGTCACTTGGGTAGCAATAATACATTGTTAGATGTCACCCATTACTTATGTATCTAAAATGATTTTAGATACATTGCCAATGTTACCATAGTCTATTGGATCACACACAAATAATATATTGATTTGGAGATGGATTTATTTTAGTTTAACTAAAATGTGATGAACTTAAAGATAATATGTTGAAGTCTATTCCGAAATTGAATTAATTGAGTTAGATTCAAATAAATCCAATTGGACTATGAGATTGAGTCTAATCCGAGTTAGACTCATTTGGATTAAACTCAACCACTATAAAAGGGTTAATATCCATTAAAAGAGTTCAATGGAACATTATTAATAAGGAATACCAAAAGTCAAAAACTTTTTGTATTCATCCAAGATTAAAGGAGCATTAATCTTCCATTCATCCAAGATTAATTTAGCATTAATCAAACGGTAATTTACCAAAGGGCGTACCCAAATATTGGTATTTACCAAAATGCGTACCATGATTTCATTGTTACCAAATAACGCACTTATATTAGTGAACTTCCTCTTATACCCCTTCTGCCAAAGTACTGCATGTCATTTTCATTCTCTTTCTCTTTCTCTTTTTCAATAACGAATTTCGAGACATTTAAAAATATTTTTTCAGACTTTTTATTTTAAAATAATATATTATGGAATCGGATAAAAAACGTACGATAAAAATCAAAAAAATATTTCAATTAAAAAAATATCTCAATTAATAATTTAATATTTTTTAAAAATATAAATAAATTATTTTTTATATTTGATTAATATAAATTAATATATTTAATAATATTATTAAATATATTAATATATAAAAAACTTTAAAAAAAAGTTGAAGTTTTTTTTCTTAATTTCAAATAGCATGGGCCTAAAATAAAATATTTCAGGCCCTGCGAGGGCCTGAAATATTTTATTTCAGGCCCAACGTGGGCCTGAAATATTTTATTTCAGGCCCGACGTGGGCCTGAAATAACTCAGGGCCTGAAATCTTGCGTCGAATTGAAATCATGTGTTATGATAGGTTTTTTTATGTAGGTCTAAAACTTAAAGAAACATCTCTTTATATTTTTGAAATCACAATAAAAATTATTGAGAAAGACTACCTACGAAATGAATTCTAATTAATATAAAATAAGGATTATATTAAAAATGAACATATATCGATTTTTTGAATAAAAAAGTCAAAATTATTTATTATATTAATTTAAATATTATATATTATATTAATATATTTAATTTTTATAAGTTTTGATAGGAGGGCCTGAAGTCATCTGACTTCAGGCCCTCCTTAGGCCTGAAGTCAGATGACTTCAGGCCCTCCTTGGGCCTGAAGCATCTGCGTAAATAATTAATTTAATCAAAATAATTAATTATAAAAAAAACTTCTAATGATTATTTTTGGTGTCCAAACTTCTAATGATTATAAATTATGTTGCAATAGGAGTTTTCTAGATCTATCAGTGGGTTTCGCTCAAAACCCACTGATATTTTTTTAGAAATTCAGATATGAGAGGTCCATCAGTGGGTTTTGCTCAAAACCCACTGATGGAACTAAACTACACCTATTGCTTTAGGAAAAATAAAAATTTGAGGTTTGGACACCTAAAATATTTTCTCCAATCTCAACCCTAACTTTTGATAATGATATTTCAGAAATTCAGATATGGGAGGTCCATCAGTGGGTTTTGCTCAAAACCCACTGATTGAACTAAACTACACCTATTGCTTTGGGAAAAATAATAATTTGAGGTTTGGACACCTAAAATACATTCTCCTAACTCTACCCTAACTATTGATAATGTTTTTTCAAAAATACAGATATGGGAGGTCCATCAGTGGGTTTTGCTCAAAACCCACTGATGGAAGAACTAAACTACACCTATTACTTTGGGAAAATTAATAATTTAATAATTTTTAAAAATATAAATAAATAATTTTTTATATTTGATTAATATAAATTAATATATTTAATAATATTATTAAATATATTAATATATAAAAAATTTAAAAAAAGTTGAAGTTTTTTTTTTGATTTCAAACAGCGTGGGCCTGAAATATTTTATTTCAGGCCCAGCGTGGGCCTGAAATAACTCAGGGCCTGAAATCTTGCGTCGAATTGAAATCATGTGTTATGATAGGTTTTTTTACGTAGGTCTAAAACGTAAAGAAACATCTCTTTATATTTTTGAAATCACAATAAAAATTATTGAGAAAGACTACCTACGAGAGGAATTCTAATTAATATAAAATGAGGATTATATTAAAAATGAGCTTTTATATATATATATATATATATATATATATATATATATATATATATATATATATATATATATATCTCGATTCTTTGTATAAAAAAGTCAAATATTATTTATTATATTAATTTAAATATTATATATTATATTAATATATTTAATTTTAATAGGTTTTGATAGGAGGGCCTGAAATCTTTTTGATTTCAGGCCCACGCAGCCTGAAATCAAAAAAAAAACTTCAACTTTTTTTAAGTTTTTTATATATTAATATATTTAATAATATTATTAAATATATTAATTTATATTAATCAAATATAAAAAATTATTTATTTATATTTTTAAAAATTATTAAATTATTAATTTTCCAAAGTAATAGGTGTAGTTTAGTTCTTCCATCAGTGGGTTTTGAGCAAAACCCACTGATGGACCTCCTATATCTGTATTTTTGAAAAAACATTATCAATAGTTAGGGTAGAGTTAGGAGAATGTATTTTAGGTGTCCAAATCTCAAATTATTATTTTTCCCAAAGCAATAGGTGTAGTTTAGTTCAATCAGTGGGTTTTGAGCAAAACCCACTGATGGACCTCCCATATCTGAATTTCTGAAATATCATTATCAAAAGTTAGGGTTGAGATTGGAGAAAATATTTTAGGTGTCCAAACCTCAAATTTTTAATTTTCCTAAAGCAATAGGTGTAGTTTAGTTCCATCAGTGGGTTTTGAGCAAAACCCACTAATGGACCTCTCATATCTGAATTTCTAAAAAAATATCAGTGGGTTTTGAGCGAAACCCACTGATAGACCTAGAAAACTCCTATTGCAACATAATTTATAATCATTAGAAGTTTGGACACCAAAAATAATCATTAGAAGTTTTTTTTATAATTAATTATTTTGATTAAATTAATTATTTACGCAGATGCTTCAGGCCCAAGGAGTGCCTGAAGTCATCTGACTTCAGGCCTAAGGAGGGTCTGAAGTCAGATGACTTCAGGCCCTCCTATCAAAACTTATAAAAATTAAATATATTAATATAATATATAATATTTAAATTAATATAATAAATAATTTTGACTTTTTTATTCAAAAAATCGATATATGTTCATTTTTAATATAATCCTTATTTTATATTAATTAGAATTCATCTCGTAGGTAGTCTTTCTCAATAATTTTTATTGTGATTTCAAAAATATAATGAGATGTTTCTTTAAGTTTTAGACCTACGTAAAAAAACCTATCATAACACATGATTTCAATTCGACGCAAGATTTCAGACCCTGAGTTATTTCAGGCCCACGCCGGGCCTGAAATAAAATATTTCAGGCCCATGCTGTTTGAAATTAAGAAAAAAAACTTTAACTTTTTTTTAAAGTTTTTTATATATTAATATATTTAATAATATTATTAAATATATTAATTTATATTAATCAAATATAAAAAATAATTTATTTATATTTTTAAAAATATTAAATTATTAATTGAGATATTTTTTTAATTGAAATATTTTTTCGATTTTTATCGTACGTTTTTTATTCGATTCCATAATATATTATTTTAAAATAAAAAGTCTGAAAAAATATTTTTAAATGTCTCGAAATTCGTTATTGAAAAAGAGAAAGAGAAAGAGAATGAAAATGACATGCAGTACTTTGGCAGAAGGGGTATAAGAGGAAGTTCACTAATATAAGTGCGTTATTTGGTAACAATGAAACCATGATACGTATTTTGGTAAATACCAATATTTGGGTACGCCCTTTGGTAAATTGCCGTTAATCAAAGGAAGACCAAGAGGCAAAAACCTTTGGTGTTCATTGGATGAATACCAAAGGATTTTTCTATTTCGAAATTGAGTGAAAGAGATCATCTTTTTGCTAGCTCGTCAGCTTGGTCGAATCCCCTTCTAGCTCTTCTTCTCATCCTTGGCCAAAATCATCCAAGTGGCTAGCACCACGAAGGTGGTTCTTCTCCGAAATCAAGTTCGTGCGACGAACGAAACGTGTTCGTGTGGATACTAGTGGAGGCACGACCATTCTGATCGTGCTGAAATTTGCTGAACCAAAAATTACTGTTGAGCTTGTACCACACACGTAATAAAGGTAATCACTCCATCCAAGTCTCTAGAAGGGATCAAATTATTCTGCTGCATTGTTTGTTATTTTTCACCAAAGATCTCTACATTGATGATTTTGCATTTTCAATGCCCTTGGACTAAAGTTTTTGGTTGAACCACATAACTTTTTATAGGTAGTTCTATCCCATAAGATAGGATTAGATAAGACCACCTCTAAGTATGCTCTACTTGAGAAGAGGCCACAACCTACTTTGCTATCATACGAGTGCACCAAGAGGCAAGACCACTTAGTTCTTAAAATTTTAGGGATTTGAGGGAGGAGCAGCATTTCCTTTTGTCTTCCTATCCTCTTATTTTTTTCTTCCTCCGTACGTGGATATCAGTTCCACTACCTTGTCATTGAATCTCTTTGTCTGAGCCACTGGAGCCATCTTACTCAGCGAAACGGGCCAAACATGACCTGTACCCGTGTTTAAAATCTTCTAGTTTCGATCTATGATTGGGAGGTTACAGTTTTGATAGCATATAGTATTGCGTCAATATAATTTTGATATTTTTAAAATATACAATATATTAATTAAAAATACTAATGAATAATATAAATATTAAATAATAAAATAATTTTTAAAAATAAAAAAATATTTAATCTCATAGAGAATTTGTTGATGATATTTGCAGACTTTCGTCCGTTTAAAATTATTTTAAAACAATATGATTTTTTTTAACCTTTCCCACTTTATTATTGTTTGTTTAGTTGACATCAAATACTCAACTTATACTGATTAATTATGTAAGTAATCAGCTCAATCTGAAAGTTTTCTATCGACCAACTGATTAAATCAGAAAATATTCACAGTGAGTTATCTATCAATCTAGCGTTTTTAGATCAATCATCTATTAAGCAAATTTATTCATTAATTTATCGAAACTAAGACTCGATCTTTAAATGTTTGAGAAATTATGAAACGCTCTGCCACTGAAACATTGCGCCCCTAGGTATTGTTTCAGTTGTTCTCTTTTATGGATGTGGAGGTGTAAAAATGATGATTATTGTTTTCCTTTCAAAATCATGGACAAACAGCAAAGTACTCTTAGTTGGTAACATTCTTCATAGCAACCTCCTCTTTGGATTTTCCCCTCAATTTCTTATAGGCTTTTGATTATTGATCTCTCTTTTTGTTCTTCATATTAGCAATGAATTATAGTAAGTATTTGCTCATTAAACAAAACAACAAAGTCCTAGGCCATTCAAGACAAACTCATACGTGAGCACAATGACTAAGTAATGTAGCCAAGAAATAATTAATGTGTGAAAGGCATAAAGTGCTTATTCAGAGAGCTCTCTAAATAAATGCCGATTTTTATGGATTTCTTAGTTTAGAGAAGTAGATTTTTCTATAGCGAAATAATAAAGTTATCTTTGTACGGTACAATATATCAAAATAATAAAATAAAATATTTTCTTAAAAAAAATTGAATCATTGACTAAATATAATAAATGAAGCGTGGAAATACTTTGTACTCTATTTTTCTAAACGCACACTAGTAACTTGTTTATACTAAATAAAAATGCATGAAATGCAAAATTACCAATATTATTTAACGCTGAGAATATTTTGATTTCATGTCCGAATTAGTTGGTTGAAGAATGAATCCTATTGAAGTTAAAAACCTGTAATTCAAAAATCGAAAGGTAATTATTAAATCTAATTTAAAATTTGAGCTAATAAAAAATTGCATTTATAAACAAGCACACTATTCATGTGGCATATTGTTATTTTAAATATTTCAACTTAATATAAATTAGATTATTAATTTTAATTCAATTTTATGCATTTATTATTTTAGAGAAGTAGACAGGAGAGACAAACGAAGTAAATTAAGTTTGAGCCTATTAATTTCCACATGATATTGTTTCTTGACCATCAATGCAATCCTTCTAAACAAATAAACATCAATGAAATCAGTAACGGTCGAGCATCCCATGTCAATAATCATTCAATGGAATCAACAACAGCAGTCGAGCATCCCTGATTTTACGTCGACAATCATCTGTTAATAAGTAAAATGTTGCATGCTCAAAACTAACATAAAAGTAACTGTATACTTGGAAAATAACATGAAAGGTTTCACTTGGCTGATTCAGAAATCCTTGGCTCTTCCCTGCTTTTAGAAAGCCTAACTGAATATTTTCAAAACTTGAACAAGAACCAGATTACACATTTACACCCGACTAGAATACGACTGACAGGTGAAAACAACATGACAGGATAGAAGCAGGATGAAACCTAACCAGAGTGTACTTGAAGAAAGACCCAATAGTTTGTCACCACCGTCGATGCATCGAGAAATATTTAAGCAAATATTCAAACCTCAGAGCTAAAGAGGTTACAAAATGAGAAAATGGGGATTAAAACAGGGTATTGCTATTAATTTCGTCTATGCGAGCTAGCAAAAATTATATTGCTGAGAGGGTTTAATACCGATTTGATTCAGTTGAATGGGGGTGTCGCTAATCCCAAGCGCTAGAAAAACCTGCACCGCCGTACCCACCACCTTGTCCAGAAGATGACCCATAGCCCCCACCTCCATATCCACCATGATCGCCGCCTCCCCCGCCCCTACTAAAATTAGAATCCCTGCGGAAGTCACGACCGCCGAATCGGGGTCCGCCGCCTCGTCGGTTTCTGCCGCCACCGCCATAGGGTCGAGCTACTGCATATCGGGAAAGCCACTGTGGCACTTCCTGGTTAGCTTCCTGCATAAGCTCTGACAGTGACTTAGCCAGGGATATACTGCTCTCGTTGAAAAATGCAGTAGCCAATCCAGTCTTCCCTGCTCTCCCAGTTCTTCCGATACGGTGCACATAGTCGTCAATATCATTGGGGAGGTCAAAGTTGATAACATGTGCCACATGGGGAATATCAAGCCCGCGAGCAGCAACATCTGTTGCGACTAAGATAGGAGTCACGCCGCTTTTAAAGGATCTAAGAGCCTGCTCCCTTTCCTATGAGATCGCATGGATAAACTGTTAGAAATTCAACATGATAGGCAAATCCTACAAAAATAAAGTGCATGAATAAGCCTAAGACAAGATAAAACAAAAGTAGCATCCTCGGTGATGCACCATGATTCATTTGTTGTTATTGTCGGTTAATGTCTGATTCACTGATCTGCATTATCAGGTACCCTTCTGTTTCTTTAGACTAACAGAAATCATATCTTAGATCACAGGACAATATCATCTCTCAATTTGTCTGATTAATTTTCTCAAAAATAATAAAAGAACAAGAATGGAGGTAGGATTAGAACGGGAGGAGACAGTAGGACATCAGAAATTGAAGCTCATGAGTGACAGGAAAACTTTGTTGCACGAAAATTGTAAACTACGCAATTGAATCAAGTAACTATACAAAATATCGAATCCAAACAAGCGAGCCTTGCTAGAATTGATTAAATGGTCTTTTTCAATAAAGCAAAATATATATATATATATATATATATATATATATATATATATATATATATGCACATTATTCCCTTAATGTGACTGCAATTGAGGATTCTACATAAAGCAACTAATCATTTAACAGATACCTTTAGATTAGAATTATCTTCCCTATAATTTAACACCTTTGAATGTCAGACCATGTTTGCATTATTCAGGAAAAGAATATTGCTTAATTTCCATAGATGGGTTCTAATTTTGACATAAAAGAAAAAAGCATTTAATTTCATAAAGGTATAAGGCATGTCATGGAAACGAAGCAAACAGTAAAGAAAAAAATGGAGCAAGTCACTGATGAATAATGCTCACCCATCCAAAGAAGAAAGAGACCACAATTCAATAGAAAAGGGAAAAAAAAAAGACTACACATTTCAAAATTAAGTACGCAATTATATTACATTAACCCTTCATTTCCTTTGGCAGAATTGAGGGAAGGAAAGAAAAGACAAGGAAATTCTTTCTCAAGATTTGCTCTATCTTGTTTCCATCTGAATAGACAGATATCTAGCTTTCACATGCCATGAAACTCAAATGTAAACTTAAAAAATTCAAAATTATTGGTTTTATTTTAAAATTATTTTTGGTTAATGTTTAAAATTTAAGTTCCCCACTCTCTTTTCTTCACTTAGGAAAGAATTGAATGAGAGATACGTCATGTTTTTTTACTATGAATTTTCATCCCTATCTTTTATTTTACCTTGTTTCCTTCCTTTGTAGGAAATAGAGTCTAAAGGTGACTGACATAGTTAACACTAAAATTATAAATGTGCTTGTAGACATCAGGTAACATCATAGCATCAAACCAACTATTAGTAGCTACCATATAGCTCTACACATTTATATCACATTAACCCTCCACTTCCTTTGGCAGAATTGAGGGAGAGAAAAGAAAAGACAAGGAAATTCTTTCTCCTGATTTGCTCTATATTGTTTCATACGACGGATATCTCGGATATCTAGCTTTCACATGCAACGAAACTCAAATCTAAACTTAAAGGATTCAAAATTATTTTTTTATTTTTAAATATTTTTGGTTAATGTTTAAAATTTAAGTTTCCCACACTCTTTCTATCCTTCCAAGGAAAGAATTGAATGAATGAAATTTAATGATATTTTTCCTTTGAGTTTTCTCCCGATCTTTTATTTTACCTTGTTTCCTTCCTTTGCAGGAAACAGAGTCTAAAGGTGGCTGACATAGTTAACACGAAAATTATAAATGTGCTTATAAACATCAGCAAACATCATAGCATCATAGCATCAAACCAACATTTAAACAAGTAAAATCATCAATTAACATTTGGACCTGCATATATATTTGTAATTCCATCTAATTGCTCAGAACTAAATCAATGAAATTAAATCAAATACGGAAAGGAATAATTGATTTCAACAGGAAAAGAGGATGATCCATTGTACAGATGTAGTTGGGAGATGAAGGGATAGAATAATCAATCTAGTGACAAGGTAAAACAATATAAAACCAAACACCTTGCTACAATAATAGTTTGATACTTAAAAGCCATCATATATCAAACTCATTATCCACATATAAATAGAAGGTTAAGTGAAAACATAACAGTGCCGGTACAAAATGAATATTAGGACTAGTCACTAGTGTTAATTAATAAAAAAAATAGTATGCAAGAAAAATAGTACGTAACAATTAACTAATTCCTTCAATTCTTATCATTAAACCTACATTAGTTTTCTTAGGTTACTAAATATTACAGGTCGCATCAATCATAATTCTAAGGCAGCAAACAATCTCCATCCACCACCCTAATTACCTCAAAATGATTAGCTGATTTCAATTCAATTTGCTGCTAATATCACACCTAACAAAAAGGAACATGAAGAAATTTTTTAAAGGGAAAATAATAGCCACCAACAATTCAGATTTAATCAAACTTGGACAACATGTAGCAAAGATAGACTAATGATATAATCTTTTCCTAAATTAATGAGATTTGCACAGAATGACCAATATTGCCTGAGATGACCAGGCCAAACCTATTGCCATAATGCATTCTCTGCAACACAATCAAAACCAAAAAGTAGACTTGTAAACTTTTGTGGAGGGGTTCTTGCGACCTGACTCACTCAAAAGCTAAGATCAATCTTAGAGTCTGTTACACACTGAAGATCAGAAAGCCAAGGTTAATCTACAATATAAATTTGGTCTTAATGTGACTATGGGTGCTGTTATCTTCAAGAAAACCATCATATTGTTGTAACTAATTTCACAGAGTGAATTTCAAACCATGTCAAACTTCAGAATGATCTCAATTAACATAATATGAAAGTACCAGAATGTACCAACTGTGACAGAAGTAGCACGCTATTTTGTTTGGTGATAGGTACTTTTTTCTTTTACTTCTTTTCGGGTTTAGGATATGTGCACTGCTGACTTAGGGTTCAATGACACACAATGGATAGACACTCACAACCATATAAAGGAAGCTTAACAGGTCTGCAAACTATGTCAATACCTCAAGTGGGACTTTTATACTGAAATATGCACAAAAAACTACCAATTATTCAATAAAAAGAGAGTTTTGAGCAGAAATATGTTATTTAAAGAAATGCCTAAAACCATAATTAATCCCAATTTTCGACTACATGTTAGACTGGTTATTATCACAAGTACACAAGCCTAGTATCCTTTGTATTGGTTAAAACAACCATACGATGGAGCATCCGTCTAAAACCACAATGAAGGCAAATCACCTGCTGTGATCTATCACCATGAATGGTGGTTGCTGGAAACCCATTCATACACAACCAATGTTCCAGTGAATCAGCTCCTTTCTTTGTCTCCACAAAGACTAAAGTCAAAGCTTGCTGCAGGGAAGAGACAATTCTATCAGTTATTCTGATTAATGAATACAATTCCTGTGACACCCCACCCAAAAAAAAAATCATTTGCATGAACAGAATGCTAGTTTTATTAGTTTTCTCTTTTAGCTAAATTTAGAAAGCAATCTTCAGTATAAAGGCAGAAAACTAAGAAGGTATGAACGAGGTTGGACCTTGCCAGGAGTTTCATTAGCCCTTTGGCCATGGAGAAGGTCCATGAGGTAGCTTCTTTTGTCTGAATCTGGAACAAATTCAACTCTCTGGACAATTAAATCGGTACTGGAGCCAACCCTTCCAACAGCCAGAAAGATGTAATTATAAAGGAAGTCAGAGGCCAATCTCTGCATATGAGAATAATTTACATATCATTTTATACACAATACAAAAAATGGCTATACAAAAAAAAATGGTATCAAATTGAAAAAACACACACACACACGGAACAACCACTAAAAATTAATAAGCAAACAGAGATGATATGTATAAAGCTTGTCAATCTCACAAAATTGAGCCTGAACTTTCTGCCTCGAAAACAGATCAAGCTTGCAACAACTAAAACACTCACACAACTTAAAAACCATAAACAAATGTCTTGAACATATTGAAAATGCTAGACCTTATAATCATTGTAATCAACACTATCGCATCTCAGGATCATTGTAACAACGATTATGAAGAACAAGTTCTGATCAAATCTACCTAGTTTGCCTCTTCATTGGTTGCGGTATTAAACAACTAAACACTGTCATCGGCTGCCATTATTAGGACAATTTCTATTCCAATTTATAATATAGTATTGAAAAGCATGTGAGGCATCTAGTCATAAAAAATTACGCAAAATAGAACAATAGCTAAAATATCAATTATACATGACATGAATATTGTAAAAGCAGCATGCGTCTGTTGAAAATCACATGTAGCTTTACATTATGATTTTATATTGCAAGAATTCAGAAACATAAAAGAGAGTTTTAGTATGTCATTTAATCAAAAGAATAAGAAAACAACTACAAAGTGATTTTACAAATAATATGAAACAAACATCAAATAATACACTGCTTGACATGTATGACCAACCTGTATCTCCTTTGGAAATGTAGCACTAAACAGCATTGTCTGCCGCTGACCCGGTGGAGGCATATCCATTTGCTCCACAATTCTCCTAATTTGCGGCTCAAAACCCATATCGAGCATTCTATCTGCTTCATCCAATGCTAAATATCTAATATTTTGTAATGACACTCTAGCCCTCTCAAGCAAATCCACTAAACGACCTGGAGTTGCCACAAGAATGTCAACCCCTTTCTCCAAGTCCCGCAACTGGCAAAAGAATATTCTGTAAACTAGTATTCCATTAAAGAAAAATAAATTCCAGCATAAAATATGATGTACAATTGCTAATCTAGTTCACAAATGTTGTTCAAGAGAGGCATAAAGGCATAGAGGATTGAAAGGGTAAATGAACAAATAGAAAATACGCGTCTGATAGTATTGTGATACTCAAGCAAGTCGCAATCTTGAACAGAAGGGCAAGGTAATGAATGGCAGTGACCAAGATAATGAATAAGCATTCTAAATTCTGAGTAAATAGAAACAACAGTGAACATTTAGCCATTGTTAAGCAGGCAATGATGTATAGTCAACAATAAGCCAAAAACTATACAACATGGTCTGGGTAATGAAAACAACCATCGGCATGGCATGTTGCAACTTGCAGAGATAAGCCAGTGGATGCATAAAATTGATCAAAATAGTTTTGAGAACCAGAAATGAAACTGTAATATAAAAGGCAACTAGATGCTAGTAAGCTAACATATAATACAGACATTTTGTACTCTACAAGGATGCCAAAGCAACATTTAGTGAATAAAGGATGCAGTATTTCTTTTTCAACAAAAAAATAGTCCTCGAGAAAACTACGTGGATATCCCTATGGAAAAAGCGGTAGTGATACATGGAATTCATGTCACATACGATATAATAACAGTTTTACAGCTAAGCTAGAACAAAGACAACAGGACACCAAGGAAACATTTAGCGAATAAAATATGCAGTATTTCCTTTTCAACAAAATGGTAGTTCTCTGGAAAATTACCGGGACACGCCTAGGGAAAAGGGAAGTGATACATGGAATTCACATTACATGCAATATAACAACAATTACAGCTAAGCTAGAGGAAGGACAACAGGATATAGTAAGGTAAATACATACAGTGGAAAACTATGATGTTCCGTATGTATTCATGTTTCTCTGTAACACTAAATTTACTCACACAAATTCACAAGTGCATATCAGGAAGGAGCATCTTGAAACAAATTAATTTTGAAGTGCTGTTATGAATGGTAATCCAAATGACTTTTTAATCCAAACTACGATGCAACAGTTATGTAGCTTGTTGCTCTTGAATTTTAATCCAAAATATTTTTTAATTGTTGATAGCCATATATTTAGATATATTAAAGGTTAGCGAAGTGTAATTGCAGGATTATAACTGATTTGAGTTTATGTCAAAATGCTACATTTGACGCATTCCAAGTGTCAGCATACCATCATCATGGTACCAAAATTTTACCATTCCAGATGGAGATCCAAAATCAAGCACGAAACAAAATTTTAAACATTGAAATAGAGAATACTTAATGAGAAGAGAGATAATAGAAGAGACAGATAAAGGCTAATCTCATATTAAACCACGGCAATGCAGGAGAGATGACAGAGTAGAATTTATTGGCGCATAAACTTGATATCAAATAATATAATAAATATTGCAATTCTGACATGTCACCAAAAGAGAGAGAATTTCCCCTCTATTTGATAACTATTATCACCTAGTTTTTCCAGTCATGATTCTTCTTTCTTAATCCAGACCTCTGTCTTTTTAAGCACTGAATCGCTTTTATTGAAATGCCCTCAGTTTTTCTTTAAACCTGTTTCTCTTATAAGTGGGTCATACTTGGGTTGAGGCCCAATTTCCTCTGAATTCTAGGATGGACCTTAGGGACAAGACTAAAGCTCAAAAGGACATGCCTTATATGGGCTCGCTAGCCTTTGGTTCATGTTAAAGTCAGTACTTTTTAGGTGTTGTCAAAGCAATTTGTGATCTCATTGGCATTGCAAAGACACTCTTGATGAGTTGATAAAGTGGCAATTAGTGGAAGGCAAGATCTAGGCATTGTTGTTGGAGCAAAAGGGGAGATGGATGAGGTGGAAGCACTTGAATAGAGCATTTACAAGGTTGAGTTTTTTCTTTGTTTAAGCAAATAGAAGGGAGAAAGCTTGGTGAGACTGTTTCCTTTGTGGTCTCAACCATGATGAGAGCATTAGTGTGAGACCGCCTTCAGAGTTGACATTTGCAAGTCATCAGAGTTGATCTTGTATGAGAGAACATGATCTCAACATCTTTGGATTAGGTTTAGAGAGGAGATATGATCACGTCTCTTGGTTTATGTTGGAGCAAAGATCTCGTTGAATAAGAACAGTTGCTTGCATCTCGATAGTGAAGAAATAGCTGTTGTACATAGAACATTGGATTGGCAATGCAATGACAAGAAATGGGGATGAGCAAATCAATGCTAGGATAAGGATGTAGTGGTTGCAATGAGAGAGAAACATAATAAAAGATTAAAAAATCATTATGAAGAGAGAACAAAAATCGTGGGGATGAAAGAAAATTAGGGATTTACAATGGTGAAGAACAAAAAGGTTACACTTTCACATCAAACTCAGGCCTCACTTAATGTGATTGATGATGAAAATCTAAGCCCATGAGAGATCCCACACAGACACTAGTTGAAAGTGAAAATATTGTATTATTATTCCTATTCCAAGATAACCATAGCAATTAGCATAAGACTGGAGTAATCCTAACAGCTTTATAAACCCTGTGGAACAAAATCTATAATCTCAATTATAACTCGTATAAAAGTATAACACTTATCAACTGCAAAATCTGATGCAAAAAAAGCAATGGCAACACACCAAAAATAGAGCTTCATTTACTTCTAAAAAAGTAGGATAAAATTCAGAAGAATCATACAATTTCATACCTTACAATAAAATCTATATACCAACAGCACTTGATCAAAGGCACAAAGTTCATACAATTGGACCTATTATACCTAAACAATTATAAAATTGAAAGGATCTTACTGTACTAACTAGCTAGATTTTCACAGTAGGTATAAAATCACAGTCGCATATTTGTGCCCTTCGAATAAAAAGGTACTTTTCCTTCAAAAAAATCAATTGCGCAGACCGTCAACGAGCTGTGTATATTCATCAATTGTCTCATTACCTCAACGTTATCAAGTTTGTGCTAGTAGAATTTTGAACTTCAAAGACATAATGAGGTCAGGGAAACAGAATGAGAACCTGTTGATTAATCGGAGCACCACCATAGGCAACAACAACCTTTACACCAGTTTGGTAAGAGAACTTTCTGGCTTCCTCGTGTATCTAGGGCAAATAATCATCAATTGCCAGGAAAAAGTTGAAGTCAAGGATTAGGGAGGAAATTAGGAAAGAAACAATTGCCAGCAAAACATGATTTAGGTTCTCAAGTGAACATACTTGGATAGAGAGCTCTCTTGTAGGTGACAAAATCAAAGCCATGGGATAGACTGTCCTAGAGCCTCTTTGCCGTTGTGAAGGTGGCCCTCTCATGATCCCACAGATTATTGGAAAGCAGAAAGCAGCTGTCTTTCCAGACCCAGTCTGAGCACAGGCCATCAGGTCCCTACCAGCAACGGATATTGGGATGGCGTAGCGCTGGACTGGGGTTGGCTTCACATACTTGCACCTCCTAATATTCTGGTTTAACCCTTCCCCCAAATCGATCTCTGCAAATGTGTTCACAGGTGGGGGCACATTATCACCGCTAGTCTCGACCGGAATGTCCTCATAAGCATCAAAATTGATGCCAGTGTTCTCCTGATCATCAAAAACAGCTTCGTTGGTTTCCTCCTCGTTGACAAATGGATTTGCTTCCTGCTCCCTGCGGTCCCAACCTCCGCTTCTGTTGTTCCAACCACCACCACCGCCACCTCGGCCACCACCAGCACCAGAACGACCTATATCACGGGAAGGAGCGGCACCCCAGCGGCTTCCAGTAGATGCTTGTGGAGGAAAAGCAGAAGGCAATCTAGCGGCAGAAGGGCCGTTCGCAACCACAGGAGCCTCTGAAGCTTGCGGCCGGTTACGAAGATGAGGGGGAACGTAGGAGTTAGTTCGACGAGGGGCAGTATCTGCTGCGGCCGCCGAGCTCTCGGCGTTCGCGACTGCATCAGCCCATGAAGAGCGCATGGTTGACGAAACAAATAAATGGAAAAACTTGTACTGTCAATGGAGCAAGAGATCTAAGTAGAGCTGCCGATCATCAACTCCAAATTGTGTTTTCCTGCAAAAGAAATATATATAACAATCGTACACCTTTCAGAACATCGACGAGGGTGACAAGGGGGAAAAAACAGATCTTTTGATAAAGAAAAGAAGAACACGGACAACAAAATAGGAACTTTTTGCTCTCTTCTCGGAGATGGCGGTATTAAGAATCGGAAGGGGGAGATACCTCGATAGAAAGCAGCGAGGGAGAGAGAGAGGAAAGAGGCCACAAATGGCGAGATGGGAAGGACGGACGAGAAGAAAGAAACCCTAATTAGCGGATTGAGGGGGTGTATTCGCGCGCGTATGTTTTGGAGACTCGGCAAGGTTACATTACTTACGACATGTAACAGATTCTACCAATGCAGACGTTACTTACTCATCCGCCCTCAAAATAAGGAAATATTACACGAGTTATGTTGCCGGGACGTGAATCTTCATGTTAAATAATTAATTTTGCCCCGTAGAGTTTGTTTTTTTTATGAAATACTCCTAGAGTTTTAAAATTCTTGTTATTGCTTGTTAATTGGTTTTCCTCCTATAAATTTAAGACTTAATTTTATAAAAATTACAAAATATGTTACAAATATTCGTTTTGTCTTATTGAATGAGGCTATGCTAATTTAGAATTGTATTCTTTCAAAATTAGTGTTTTACTTTTTCATTCCAGGTAGAGTTTTTATTTGTTATTAAAATGATATGTTATGAGCAAAACACGGGCTGATTTAGTATCTTACATTGCGTCACCGGCTATTTTTTTTTGTAATTTGATCTAGTGTTTTCATTTAATTATATATATATATATATAATATACAAATATATATAAATATTATCTCATGATTAGAATTTTCTTTAATTAAAATTTAAATTTTTAATTTTTAAACTTTTAAAATATAATTTCAAATTAAAATTTGAAATAATTTTTTTAAATTTGATAAATTATTTTCTAAAATTTTAATTTTGGATTAGGATTTGAATTTTTCTTTTTTAAGATTTTATTTTTAATTTGTGTTTTTAAGATTTGTGATTTTATTTTTTAAATTTTTAGAATTTGAATGATAAAATATTAAAATTACTAATAAGCTTTCAATTTTGTTCCGTGTGAAAAGAAAATTGTATATTAACTTAATTTAATTTTGGATTTCACCAAATTAATTAAGAGTCGGTTAGTAAAGAGTCTAAATTTTTAAATAGTAACTAGCGATCGCGTACACCCATTGCGTATGCAATATAATATAAAAATACGCATAAATTTTATCTCTTTTAATTAAAATTTATTTTTTTTATTTTTAAAATATATTTTCAAATTAAAATTTGAAACTATCTTATTTTATTTAATAAATTATTTTCTAAAATTTTAATTTTGATTAAAATTTAAGTTTTTCTTTCATAGATTTGTAATTATAGATTTATTTTTTGAATTTATATTTTTTAAATTATAATTTTATTTTTTCAATTTTTAGAATTTAAAAGATGGGAAGTTAAAAGAAAAAATAATCTAATTTAATTTTGGATTTCTCCTAATCAATTTAATTTTGGATTAATAAAGAGTCCATGTTCTTAATTAAATTATATATATATATATATTATCATTTCATGTTATCTTAATTTTTTTATTTTAAATTTTTTATATTTAATATTATAGTCTAATCTGGAAATATTAAAAATAAAATCTTAAATAATTTAATCCTCTGAAAAAATTGACATTGTCACTCATGCTAGACGGGCAAATAGAGTACCCAAAATATCAAGTCGTCACATATATATATATATATATATATATATATATATATATATATATATATATATATATATATATATATATATATATATATAAAAGACGTAGCACAGACAGTAGGTGTATGATAGTTTTGACATAACTTGATGTTTTCTCATCGTGCGTTTTCCACCTATATACCTAAATTTATCTCTTTTTATATTTGCATGACCGACTCTAGAAAGGTTACTAAGACAACCGGGATATATAAATATCTTTGTGAGATATGAAAATTAAAGTCTAATAAAGATAGTTGTTTTTCTCATATGTTAGTCATACTATCCAAATTGATAATTTTTATAATTTATTTCTTTTAGGTTGATTCTAAAATGAATTCAGTAAAAGCGTTTAGAACGAACGAATTATATTCTACCATATAATCCGTAATTAATTACACGCATCAAGGATTAGGCATGCTTGGCCACCTTGGCCCCACCTGATAGGAATTGGGGCATGTCATGTTCCACAGATTAGGCTGTCCGAGTGGGGTGTCGGATCTGCATAAAAAACACAAAGGTTAAATAAGAAAGCAGTTACTTCGAAAAATTCAAAAAAAAAAAAAAAACATAAATACCTTCAATTTTGAATATAATAATTTATTAAAGATTTACCCTCAATTTTGTTAGCTAGTAGTTATTATTTTCTAATTTTTTCCACCTTCTCTAAACTCATATTTCTTTTATGATTAAATATTTTATATAATCATAATTTTCCTGTATAATTCTTATAAATTATAAATGGAGGCATTATTAGGTGTTAGTAAACAGTCCGTTAATTTAAATTAACCGTTCTAATAGGTCAAAATTAAAAGTTTAGTTTGATTAATTGTATTTTTTTAATATCAATTATTTCTAACAAATTGATTTGATTTTGATTTTAAAAATATGAATTCAGTTAAAACAATTAAATCGAATTTGGTTATATCTAAACCGGAACTGAAAGTTTGAAATACTTAATTTCATAATTTAATTATTTTGATACGCGTAGACTATATAAATAGTTTAAACATTATTTTACAGTCTTCCACATATTTTTTTAATCTATATTATTACCCTCTACTTTATTATTTTATAAGCAAACTTACCATCTTTGTTCGACGAACTTTTTTTTTCATTGATAAAATATATTTTCACAGTAAAATGGAACAAGTTTAGAAGAAAAGACAACGAGATATGGCTGTGTGCCAAGAAAGCACACCCAAACTGCATTATAGAAAAAATTTTAAATAACATAATTTTTCGTTCGATTGGAGTCACGGATCATACTACTCATCAAATTGAAGAGGACTTCAAGATTTACAACTTTGCTCAAACTTCAACCCTAGAAAACCATGTCTTGTTGTGCTAGAAGAGGAGGCATAGTCGTGCCTCAACCCAGACTCTAGATCAAAAGTAAAATGATCATAACTTTTCACTCGGTTGGAATCACGGGTCATGCCACCCATCAAATTGAAGAGGACTTCATGATCTTCAATTTTGCTTCGAATACCAACATGTGAAAACTATGTTTTGGCATGCTAAAAGGGGAGAAATGGTTGTGTCTCTCCCAGACACAATCGTGCCTCTCCCAAACACGATCGTGCCTCTAAAAGACATGGTCATGCCTTGCTCCAGGAAGATTTATGACATGACCCGTGTCAAAAATACACGGCTGTGCCTCACTCCCAGTAAGATTTATGTAATGGTCGTGTCTAAAAAACACAGTCATGCCTTGCTTCTAAGCAGATTTTTGCCAGGCCCGTGTCTAAATGACATGATCGTATCTCATTTGACGAAATATGCACTCCACGATCGTGTCTAAAAGACACAACAGTGTCTCATCTTGTTGAGGCTTATACGCCATGGTCATGCCTCATAGACATAGTCGTGTGGCACGAAAAGCAGGGCTCATGCTTATGCCCTTTTGGGGCGTCTTGGGTTTAGGGTCTAGCCCCTATCCTTACGGAAGAGTTCTCCCCTCTATGGGAGACTCTAGAGCTACCACTTTCGCCACAACCGACGATCTGTCCACTTTCGAATTAAGGAGACATCCCGAAGACACAAACAATCTACTCAAGGAACATTTCTTCTTCCTATATTCTCGGATTTGGTTGTAAGAATGCTTTCTTTTGTGTTTTTGATTTGTTTTTCCTTTTCTATGGAGTAGATTCTCCCGATCTAGAATGTAGGGATTAACTATAATGCAATGTTAATATATAAACTATAGATTTATCCGTTTTCTTGTTCAACGATATATTTATGTCTTATTCTATATGTGTTGTGCTCTTTACGTGTTTATTAAATGTGTGTATGGTGAATATATATAGATGTATGAGATTAGTCACCATGTAGATGAGGCGCTTTGGATCGTACGCCCAAGGGGCCTTTGTGACAGGAGAGAACCCTTAACAATTGGACATCCAAAGCCTCGCCTTGAAATCAAGGTGATCCTCTATAAGTGGTGAATACATGTAGATATATGAGGTTGGTCACCATATATAGGGAACGCCAGAGAACGTACACTTGGGGTGTCTTCATGTGATAGTTGGTACTCTTAACAACCGGATATCTCGGGCATTGCCTTGAAAGGGAGGCTAATTCCCTACAAGAGATTACCTAGTTTGTTTAATGAGTTTATCTCAATCCTGTATTAAGAAGTGACTTGTGTAATATGGAGATGTACACCCAGGGGACGTCACAATTCCATTAACAACCGGACTCTCCGCATACCTCTTCCACTTAATAACATTAGATACCCATGGGAGAAATACTTCGGTGCACCTACGAGGGTACACACTGGTATCGAGTTACGATCTCTACAAGTACATAAACATGGAGATTGGGAGATGATCAGTCCATAATGCCAACTAGCATTGCAGTGAAACCGCAATCCTAAATTCCACTCATTCCAACCTTCCTTAAGATCAATTCTTCTCTCTTTCTCCCTCTTCTTCTCTCTTTAGTCAATAAGCTTTCACACCGATCTTCGATCATCTAGATAGCTTGTTTTGTGGGCCCAACTAGTGCTTAATCTGTT
Organism: Boesenbergia rotunda; assembly: GCA_024364735.1. Classification (NCBI taxonomy): domain Eukaryota; kingdom Viridiplantae; phylum Streptophyta; class Magnoliopsida; order Zingiberales; family Zingiberaceae; genus Boesenbergia; species Boesenbergia rotunda. The sequence goes on along the minus strand of JAGFNQ010003408.1, from coordinate 331,499 downwards.
AGAGCACGTAGAGAGATAGAGGGGGATAATTAGCTTCGATCTTTGCTTGATGAAAACTTATCGCGGCGGAAGACTTGAGCAAACGTTAACACCTTAATTTATTTGGTATTCACCTCCTTAAGATGACTAATCTAAGGATCTACTCTTTCTTACTCTCACATCCACTATGAATGTCTCATTCATAGAGGCGGAGAAGCCTTGTACAAGCTCATGAAGAAATACAACAAGAACTGAAGCAAATACAAATGAAATTACTCACGATTTACACACATGAAACTCTTGCTTGTCTTGCTTTCTCTTCTTGCTTAGAATGACATTTTGAAGTGCAACAACACTTGGTCAAGAACCGGAGATGAAGGAAGAGAAGAGCTCTACTTCAACCTACCTGAAAGTCCTATATATCGCACCGACCTAGGGTTTCTAAACGATTGCCCAATCAATCACCACGTCAGATCTAGCTGTTCAACGGCTTCTTTTTAAAGCTTAATCGATTACCCAATCAATTAGGAATTCGTAATCGATTATCAAATTGATTCAGCACCTTACTGTGCTCTTGCGAGATGGGCTTGATTGATTGACCAATCGATTAACCTTCATTATGTTCTCATGACAAAAGTTGCCCAATCGATCTGATCGATTGGGATTGGCCTTGATTGATTACCCAATCGATCAAGAGTTTTTCTGTTCTCACGACAAAACCCACTCAATCGATCACCTGATCGATTGGTGTTGCCCTTAATTGATCACCCAATCAATTATGGACTATTCTGTTTCTCGCGAGAAATAATGCTCCAATTGATCACCTGATCGATTAGATTGGGCCAATTGATTATCCAATCGATTGCCCATGCCCTAACTTGCCTAAACCAAGTCTAGGGATCCCTTTGCCCAACCTTTGGTCAACCGTAACCCGTTTAGACTTTTCGTTGCCTAGTTCTCAACTAGGACTTCACTCGTGTCAAGTGTTTAGCTCCCAACTAACCTACCTTGGACTTCACCTAGTTCCCAACTAGGTCTACCTAGTCCCACTAAAGCTTCCTTTTACCTAATCGTAGTTAGGTATAGTCTCTAGGTAGACTTCCATCTTTCCAATGTGCGATCCTTCCATATCCACTTGGACTTCACCTAGTTCCCAACTAGGTTTGCCTAGTCCCACTAGGACTTCCCTTTACCTAACTGCAGTTAGGGCTAGTCTCTTTTGACCTTCCACATTACCAACATGCGATTCTCCCAGATCCACTTGGATTTTACCTAGTTCCCAACTAGGTTTGCCTAGTCTCACTACGACTTTACTGGTCAAGTCTTCGATCAACCTTGACCTACTTGACTTGTCTCACACATCGTCTAAACATCATTGTCAAACATCGAAACTCAAGCTCACCTGAGCTTTATCAAACTGGTCAACCTTGACCTAAAGAAGATTGCACCAACATAATCAAGAGTCCCTATGAATCGATATATTTTTATTATTGACGACTTTGCCATGCATTTGCGACATTATAACTGTTAGGACCGAAGGAAGTTATATATTTTCACAATAGTATGATATTGTTCACATTAAGTCTAAGCTTTCATAGTTTTATTTTTTAGGCTTTATTCAAAAGGCATCATACCAATGGATATATCTTTCTCTTATAAACTCATGATATTTTTTCATGTGTTTTTAATGTGAGACTTTATTTGCAGCCTTGCAACCCGAACAATCCCCACCCTCAAATGAAGGACTATAGGGCTCTCTTAAGCGGAAAGCCTATCTGTTTGACATCTGATCCTCGACCCGCAAGATCTGCCTACCCCTTGGTCCAATCGACCTACTAGGTCTTCCTGCCTCTCGGTTCACCCGACCTACCAAAACTTCTTGCCCCTCGGTTCACTCAACCTATCAGGATTTTCTTGCCTAGCCGCAACTAGAGCTTCTCTACCTAGTGTCTGGTCCTCTTAATCAGGATACGAGAGCCCCAATTCCTTCGTTTGAGGTCAATATTCAACTCACATGGTTCAATTAGATCATAGCTCTTATGCACAACTGACGGTTACACCTTCTGACTGTCCGAACTCTGATATCGATTGTTAGGACTGAAGAAAGTTAAATATCTCTACAAAGGTATATTATTGTCTACTTTAGGTGTAAGCTCTCATAATTTTATTTTTGGGCTTACTTAAAAGGTCTTATACCAATGGAGATATCTTTCTATTCTAAATTTATGATCTTTCTCATGTATTTTCAACTTTGTTTACAACCTTGCAACCCCAATAGGAATAAGTTTTTGACATCGTTGTTGGAATTGTGTGCTTAATATTAGTTAAGGAGTAAAATAGTTAGTCTAGGTAGTTATCTTTCTGTTTTGTTTGTTAAAAAAATAATAAATAAATACAAAACTGTATTTTCTTTTCTCCATTTCTATATTTATTTCCTCTTGTTCCTATTTTTCTGTATTCTTTTCTTGTAAGAGATTAACTTGATTTAGTCTTGTTCTTTGCATGCGAAGATCTTCTACAAAATAATTATTGTCAATTAATCCAGAGATTGGTAAAACTTTCGAAAGGAGAAAAAATCTACTGAATCAGTTAGAAACAGAACAAGTATAGTCAACCTTGGCAAATAAGCCTTTAAAAGAGTATGTTGCCCTTTATACCCTAGGCCTCAGGTCCAACATCACTAGACCTACTACGGAGGTTAATCATTTTGAGATCAAATCAGCTATTTCCATGGAAATCAATTTGGGAAAGGACCCACAGAGGATCCCAATCAATATATGAAGACTTTCTATGAGATTTGTAAAACAATAAAGATGAATGTATTTCGTCCCGAAGCTATAAAGTTATTATTACGTGGATTTTCTCTATAAGACAAAGTCAAGACCTAGCGAAATCCGTAGTTTCAAACAACATAAATTCATGGGAGCATTGGGAGCAAATATTTTTTTTAAAAAAAATTTCCTCCAAACAAAACCGTTTACAGGGGAACCTTATCGTCAACTCCAGATAAAATGTGAACAAGTCTTTATATGAAGCCTGACATAGATTTAAAGGGATGCTCAACTCATTTAAACAATATTTATTCGGTTAAATGCAATTTCAATTTAAACATTTGATAAATTCGATTAGTAATGGATTACCCATTACGTCTAAGTAAATTTCAATTTTAAAAAACTAATCTAATAATATACTAAAATTACTTTTTGTTATTAAAAAATTACCAATATTTAAAAAATTAATAATGTGATTTAATTTTTAATAATTTAAGTCTATTAGTGTCTTAAAATGATACAATCAAGTCTACGATCATTTACACCTTGTTTGGAAAGAAATGAATTGGAATTTTTTTGGAAATTGGAATTCAATTTGCTCCTTTGATAGCAATTTTTAGGAAGGAATTGCAAAGGAATTGAATTCCAATTCCTGTCACACCTCCAAAATAAATCAGACCTCTTTGGGTCTGATTTGAGAAGGGAATTCCCTTCCAAATCTTAAATTACTAATTCACCCTTCTTAATAAAACAAATCAACACCTTTTCGGACTGCTGCAACCTTGCTCATTGCTCAGCGCCGTTTCAGACTGCGCTCTTCTCGCTTCCAAATTTTATTCTTCATTTTGCTTGATGATCTTCATTTTGCTTGAAGGATAAAATGGTAAAAGTATAACAATTGATTTCAATTCTGATTGATGCCCATTACAAAAATATTAGCAAATAGCGACGGACTTTTTTAATAGTCCGTCGCTAAAGGCGACGGATATATAGTATTCGTCGCTAGGGTTGCGCGCCAAGTCAAATCCCTGAATTTAGCGACGGATACGGTCAAAGTCCGTCGCTAGGGTTAGGCGGCTGGTCAAACCCCTAAATATAGTGACGGATTAGGTCAAAGTTGTCGCTAATTTGCGACGGACAAGTTAATCCGTCGCAATAATAGTTAAAAAAAGTGACGACCCCCTTTCCCCGCGGCCACGCGATCCGGTGAACCCTAGGTCCTCCCCTCTCGACGATTCTCCTCCGGTGAACCCTCCTCCGATCCCAGGTACGCAAGCTAAGCCACATTTCCATGATTTTCGTTGTTGGTTTGTGCTTGTGTGGTGGCGGCGTCTTCTCCGGGCAGCCTCGGCTTGGCACGGCCGTGCGCGGCCTCCCGCTGCCAGCCGCGGCCAGGTGGTGCCACTTGCGGCCCCTCGCAGGCAAGCGCGGCCGGTCACGGCCCAGCGGGGCGGCTCGCGGCCTGTTGTGGGTGTGCGGCGCCTGCTGTGGGCGTGCGACGCCTGCTGCGGCCGCGCGCCGCCTGCTGCGACCGGCCGACGCATGTTGCAGCCGGCGACGCCTGCTGCGGCTGGCAACCCCTACTGCGGTCGGCGACCTTGCTGTGGCCGGTGGATTTAGCCAATTAATTAACTGATTAATTAATTGAATAATTAATCAATTAATTATTAATTTAATTTATTATTTAATTAATTTAGCTAATAATTTCCTTTGTTAAATCATTAATTGTGAAATTAATTGATCAAATGTTTGATTAATTTTAGATTAAATGTTTGAGTAATTAGATTATTAAGATGATTAATTGTTTGATTAATTAGATTAGTTGATTCATTAATTAGATCTTGTTTGATTAATTAGATTAATTTGTTGATTAATTGTTTGAATTGTTTAAATTGTCTTATCTGAATTCAGATACAATGTATCCGAACAAGGCATGGATGTATAATAGGTTAGACAATGGATTTATCCGTGAGGAATTTTTTGCTAGAGTGGAAGAATTTGTTAACTTTGCAAAGTGTCATTTTGAGTGTTTGAATGACACAGAGTTGAAGTGTCCATGTAATCAACGCAAATGTAGAAATACAGCTTTCCGTAATGAAGATACAGTGAAAACTCATATCGTCAGGTATGGGTTTGTTCAGATTATTACAACTGTTATTGTCATGGAGAACCGTATGTATATGAATTTGGTGGATCTTTTGTTGCATCATCATTGAACTCAATTGGACCAGAGACATCATATAACCCCTGCTGATGCAATACAATCAATGGTTTACGATGCAATGAATGCTTTTGATCAATCAAATGTAGAACAAGTACCTACTTCTGATGTTCAGAAAATGTATGACATGTTAAAGGCTAGTGAAAGAGAATTATGGGAAGGTATTCCTTCTGGTCATTCTCAATTATCTGCTACTGCAAGATTATTGAATATGAAGACAGAACATCATTTCTCAGAACGATGTTATGATGACATATGTCAACTTATGTCAGAGTTGCTTCCAACTGATAACTGCATGACTGATAGTTTCTACAACACTAAAAAACTAATCAGAGACTTGGGTTTGCCAGTTGAGAAGATCCATTGTTGTGTCAATAATTGCATGATCTTTTGGAACCAAGATAGTGAGTTGATGGAATGCAAAATCTGTAATCAACCTCGTTACAAGCATGGTGCTCGCATGGTAAATCAGAAGAAGAAGAAAAATATTCCTTACAAAGTCATGTATTATTTTCCTTTGACTGCTAGACTTCAACGTTTGTATGCATCAGCAGCAACAGCAAGTCATATAATCTGACATCAAAACCATGGACATGATGGAGACATTATGTGTCATCCTTGCGATTCCCTTGCATGGAAACATTTAGATTCAACATTTTCTTCCTTTGCTATGGAACCACGTAATGTCAGACTTGGACTTTCTGCAGATGGATTTCAGCTATTTGGAAGTTATGGACAACAATATTCATCGTGACCTGTTATCTTAACACCATACAATTTACCACCATGGATGTGCATTAAAGATGAATTTATGTTTCTTACTGTTTTAATTCCAGGTCCTCAAAATCCAAAAGGGCACATAGATGGAGACATTATGTGTCATCCTTGCGATTCCCCTGCATGGAAACATTTAGATTCAACATTTTCTTCCTTTGTTATGGAACCACGTAATGTCAAACTTGGAGTTTCTGCAGATGGATTTCAGCTATTTGGAAGTTATGGACAACAATATTCATCGTGACCTGTTATCTTAACACCATACAATTTACCACCATGGATGTGCATGAAAGATGAATTTATGTTTCTTACTGTTTTAATTCCAGGTCCTCAAAATCCAAAAGGGCACATAGATGTTTTTTTGCAACCTTTGATAGCTGAGCTGAATTATTTATAGAATATAGGTTCAGAGACGTATGACATTGCTACAAAGTCAAATTTTTTAATGCATGCAGCATTGTTATGGACTATTAGTGATTTTCCTGCTTACTCAATGTTATCAGGATGGAGCATAGCTGGAAAGTTAGCATGTCCACATTGTATGAGTCAGTCAGATGCATTTTCTTTGCCCTGCAGTGGAAAGATTTCTTGGTTTGATAATCATCGGAAATTTTTACCTCTTGATCATCCGTTCAGAAGAAATAAGAAACATTTCAAAAGGAATGAAGTAGTTAGGAAGCTAGCTCCAGTTAGGATGTTAGGCGAAGAAGTGTTAAATGAAATTGATAGTTATGGATTTCTACCAATATATCAGGATGGATCAGATAATATCAACAAGTATATTGTTAGAGTAAACAAATGTGGTTGGAGGAAAAGAAGTATTTTTTGGGGGCTTCCATATTGGAAATATTTACTCATTCGTCATAATTTGGATGTGATGCATATTGAGAAAAATTTCTTTGATAACATCATTAATACTGTCTTAAATGTGCATGGGAAAACAAAAGATACAACAAAATCTCGTGAAGAATTAAAACAATTAGTGAGCAGGCCTGAGTTGCATCAGAATGAAACAACTGGTAAATATCCGAAGGCTTGTTATACATTGGACAAACAAAGTAAGCAAGCATTGTGTACTTGGTTGAAAAACATAAAATTCCCAGATGGATATGCCTCTAATATGTCTCGCTGTGTGGATATGAATAGATTTAAAATGGTTGGAATGAAGAGCCATGATTGTCATGTGTTCATGTAAAGATTAATTCCAATAGCTTTCCAAAAATTACTTCCTAATAATGTTTGGCAAGCACTTACAGAATTAAGCCTTTTTTTCAAAAATCTGACTTCCAGAGTTGTTACGGTAACAGATATGTTACGCATTCAGACAGAGATTCCTTTAATACTATGTAAGCTTGAGCGAATATTTCCACCAAGCTTTTTTGATTCAATGCAGCATTTGCCTATTCATTTACCTAGCGAGGCACAGATTGGTGGTCCTGTACAATACAGATGGATGTATCCTTTTGAAAGGTTTCTTAGAAAATTAAAGAATAATGTGCGTAACAAAGCAAGAGTTGAGGGATCAATATGTAATGCATATATGGTTGAAGAAGCAAGTTCATTTTGCTCCTATTATATATTTTGCTGAAAATGTGAAAACCAGACATCGAAAGTGTCCACGCAATCAAGATGACATTCCATCAGTTGACCCAGACATTCTTTCTATTTTCAAGTATCCTGGAAGAGCAATGGGTTCAACTCTATCTAGACGGTTAAATGACAGAGAATATCATGTCGCCAGGATATATATCCTCTTAAACTGTGAAGATGTCAAACCATACCTAAGGTATTATCTCTCGTTGTAATGAAATTAATATCAAATGATATAATCAAATTTCTGGTATGATATCAAATGAACTTATATGTCAGGTTATACCAACAATAGTTGTACATTCAAAATCCATCGATAATTGCAAATGAGGTAGATCAAAAGATAGAAGAAGAATTTGCATTTTGGTTTCAAATATATGTAAGTGAGTTAATATGCATTTTTTGTTGGCAATTCTTGATTACTTATTAATCTAATTTAATCAACCACCACTATTATAGGTCAATGATGACAGAATTTAAAATGTAGAAGACGAAAGAATTAAAAATCTCGCATTTGGACCTCTTCGTACTGTGACAGTCTACTCGGGTTATTACGTGAATGGATACAAATTTCATGTGGGCCAACGTGATTCAGGGATGCTAACGTATAATTCTGGCATCAGTGTCAAAGGATCAACAAACAATAATGATACTGAATTTGACTATTATGGCAAGCTAGAGGAAATTATCGAAGTTGAATACCCAGCATTACCTTTCAAAAATGTGTATTATTCAGGTGTTCTTGGTATGATCTAACTCCAAGGACAGGCACAAGGAAACATCGGTTATACAATTTAGTTGAGGTTAATTCAAGCAAAAGATTCAACAAGTTCGAACCTTTCATTTTTGCGGTGCAAGCTGGTCAAGTATTTTATTTGGAGTACCCAACTAAGAGAAGACGACCTAGTGAATGACTTGCTGTATGTCAAATGAAGCCTAGGTCAACTATTGAAATGTCAAATACAATCACTGTCCAAAACTCCGATGCTTATCAAAATGAAGAAGTTATAATCAATTCCGTTGATTCAGAAATACAATCAGCATCTCAATTACTTATAGATGAGAATGTCTCTTACGAGGAAATTGATGATGGTGAAATATCTAACAGTGAGGAGGTCGATGTATCAACGGATTCAAGCGATGAAAATTTGCATGTTAATTTAGTTTCATTAGATTAGGATGAGTTAGATGTATTGAACATTAACTAATCAGAGTTTGTATTAAGATGAGTTGTTAATTTAGATCGTTCTGCTTGTATTGAACATTAACTACGATGCTTGATTATCCCTTTGCTAGCTTTATTTACATTGTCTTCATTTGCATGTTTCCATTTGCACTCAGGATTACTGAATTTTGTTTTACTTATTCTTCTTATCTGCCTAAACTTTATGTATAATCAGGTACCATATCTGCACCCCATGATCAACAGATTAGACTTACAGTCGTCGGTGACAGGTATACCTATTCTTCTTATATATTTTAGATCAAAATTTGCTAATATATCTAATTTTTTTCTACAGTTTTATACCAGATGGCCATCAGGTGTCTTCCTATATTACTAAAAAATTTAAAGAAAGACTGTCCACTTCGACGACATGGGGGCATATAGAAAATGATTTGAAAACATTCTATTACGGGGAGTTTTTGGTAAGTAGTTTAGATGTATATTTAATTTGATGTTATAACTTTTTTGATGCTAACCATATTTTTTTTTACAGAAAAGGTACACCTGGGAGGAGGGTGCAGAGGTGTAACTCAAGAGGATGTGGAATGCCTACTGCTCCAAATTGTACAGGGACATGGTCTACAAATGGAGAAAGAAGGCTGATAGGCCTACAGAGGTCCCTGAGATGATTTGGGCAGCATGGCGAGCTGTCTGGGATGGCCAGCACTGGCAAGAGAATGCTGCGATTGCTCGAGCCAATCGCAATTCAGAGATTGCTGGCCCCAGCATGGGATCCACGAAGCACACTACTGGATCCCGTTCCATTGTCCAGCATGCCAGTGATTTGGTAAGTAGTTTTTATTTAGGTTATTAAAGCCATTTAGTATGTTTTTTTTGATATGTTTAAACATTATATTTTGTGTTTACAGACTGCTAAGCTAGAGAGACCTCCCACTAGTTGGGAGTTATTCACCAAGACCCACAAAAAAAAAAAGATGGGTCTTTTGTCGATCGTCGCTCCCTAGCAATCAATGTAAGTATATTAATTATATTTTATTTATTTTAACATTTTATATAGACTAATTAAATTTTTATTTCCCAGGAAGCAATGACCACTAGAGTTGCTGAGGCACAGGCGTCTCAGCCTGCTGCAGAGGGGGAGGATGCACAACCTCTTTCCACCGACGATGTGAATCGGATTTATTTTGATGTCGTCGGTGGGAAGAGGAAGACCGCCCTATATGGCCTGGGCTCTCAGGCAAAGATTACATATAATCATATGAGAGTTCCAGGGGTTAGGGGACGTCCAGCATCCTCCTCCTCTACCTCTAGTGAGATTTGTCATTTGCGGGAGGAAAATGAAGCCCTGCGAACTCGAATCATGTCGATAGAGTCGACGTGGGCCGGGAGGGACGCAGAATGGGCTAAGAGGGACGCAGAGTGGGCTCAGAGGGACGCAGCGAGGGATGCAGATTTGCGGGCTCGCCAGACCGCAAATCATAGGACTCCCTTGATTGATGACTTAGACCGAGTGAGATGAATAAGGATAACCAAATTTAAATTATCAATTGATAATTCAAATTTAAAAGTAAAATTCTTCAAATTCAAAAATTAAAATTAAAATTCAAAAATTCAATCTAAAAATTCAAATTAAAATTCAAATTCAAAAATTCAATCTAAAAATTCAAATTCAAATTCAAATTCAAAAAATCAATCTAAAAATTCAAATTCAAATTCAAATTCAAAAATTAAAATTCAAATTCATATTCAAACTCAAATTCAAATTCAAATTCAAATTCAAAAATTAAAATTCAAATTCATATTCAAACTCAAATTCAAATTCAAATTCAAATTCAAAAATTAAAATTCAAATTCATATTCAAACTCAGATTCAAATTCAAATTCAAATTCAAAAATTAAAATTCAAATTCATATGCAAACTCAAATTCAAATTCAAATTCAAAATTAAAATTCAAATTCATATTCAAACTCAAATTCAAATTCAAATTCAAATTCAAAAATTAAAATTCAAATTCATATTCAAACTCAAATTCAAATTCAAATTCAAATTCAAAAATTAAAATTCAAATTCATATTCAAACTCAAATTCAAATTCAAATTCAAATTCAAAAATTAAAAAGTCAAATTCAAATTCAAACAAAATTCAAATTCAAATAAAAATAAAATTCAAAATCAAAATTTACATTCAAACTAAAGTTTTTAAATCGTCATTAATTTTTTTTTAAACTCAAAAACTCAACCTAAGGTTTAAAACTTTTTACTTAACTGTAGGAAAACAAATGGATCATTGACAGTGGATGCTCCAGACACATGACTGGGGATCCCACAAAATTTACAGAACTCAAGTACAAAAGACTAGGGACCGTTGCTTTTGGAAACAACGGTAAACTTAAGGTAATTGGCCTAGGCAATATTGAACTTGAGTCTGATTTCATAATAACAAATGTATTACTTGTTGAAAATTTCAACTTCAATTTACTAAGCATTAGCCAATTGTGTGACACTGGTTATAAGGTTAGGTTCCTATCAAATGAATGTCTGATCAAACACAATGACAACCCAAACATCACACTTAGAGGACTTAGGCACAATAACAGTTATGAAATTAAGTTAACCTGTCCCTTAGAAAATTGCCTCTTAACCCATAAGGATGAGACTTGGCTCTGGCATAGGAGACTTTCACATACTCACTTCAGAAAACTACCTAAACTAAATGGCTTAGTTAGAGGCCTACCAAAGTTATCTAACCTTGAGTCAACCTTATGTAATGCTTGTCAACAAGGAAAACAAACTAGGTCAACCCACAAACCAACTAATCAAACTCAAACCAAGTCAATTCTGGAATTAATTCACCTAGACCTATTTGACTCACATGGGGTTAAATCAATTAATGGGAACCTATACTGCCTAGTAATTATAGATGACTATTCAAGATTTACCTGGGTAAAATTCTTAAAAAATAAAGATGAAACTTTTGATACACTCACTCAATTTTGTAAATTAACAGAAAATGAAAAAGGGATTAAAATCAAAAGACTTAGGAGCGATAATGGCGGAGAATTCAAAAATCATAAATTTAATCAATTTTGTCTAGAAAAAGGCTACCATCACGAATTCTCTTGCCCTAAAACACCTCAACAAAATGGAGTTGTAGAAAGAAAAAATAGAACACTACAAGAAGCAGCTAGAACAATGCTTAATGAATACAACTTACCAAAATACCTTTGGGCTGAGGCTGTTAGTACAGCTTGTTATGTACAAAATAGAATAACTCTAATTAAAAACCTAGGAAAGACCTCCTTTGAAATCTATTATAACAAACAACCTAACATTAAATACCTTAAAGTATTTGGATGTAAAGTCTATATCTTAAACACTAGAGAACACTTAGGTAAATTTACTTCTAAGATTGAGGAAGGTATCTTTGTAGGTTATTCCCTTACCAGTAGAGCCTATAGAGTTTATAACAAAACTACTCTAAAAATTGAAGAAACTACAAATGTAAAATTTGATGAAAAATCTGACTCAAATAACTCTGATCAAACCATCTACCAACCAATTGACTTTGTTAGATCCAGTACTGACCCTGATGAAAGGCAAATTGAGGACCAAAATAATGATCTAACTGAACCCACACCTGATACTGAACCTAACCAACCCAGAACTGTTCGAGTTAGCTCAGCCCACCCAACTAATCAAATCTTAGGTGATCCAGAACTAAGGGTTCAGACTAGATCAGCTTTTAGGAACCTTAGTCAAATTGCCTTGATTTCAAAAATTGAACCCAAGTCTATAGAAGAGTCTTTACTTGACCCTGATTGGATCATAGCCATGCAGGAAGAGTTAGCCCAATTTGAACGTAGTCAAGTCTGGGACTTAGTACCCCTACCTAAAGGCAAGAAATTTATTGAAACTAAATGGGTCTTTAGGAATAAACTTAACGAACAAGGAGAAACAGTTAGGAATAAGGCTAGGCTAGTAGCTAAGGGGTTTAGCCAAGTAGAAGGTCTTGATTATGATGAAACCTATGCCCCTGTAGCCAGACTTGAATCCATTAGAATGCTCTTAAGTTATGCAGCCCATAAAGGATTTAAGCTTTATCAAATGGATGTTAAGTCAGCCTTCCTAAATGGCCTAATTAAAGAAGAGGTTTATGTAGGTCAACCTCCTGGTTTTGAAAGCTTAGAACACCCTGACTATGTCTTTAGACTTAAGAAAGCCTATATGGACTTAAGCAAGCCCTAGGGCCTGGTATGAAAGACTGTCTAACTACTTAGTATCTAACGGCTTTAACCAAGGCAAAATTGACCCAACACTATTTGTTAAAACTCTAAAAACTGATATTTTTATAGCTCAAGTATATGTAGATGATATAGTATTTGGCTCAACTAACTCAAACTTTTTACAAGAGTTTATAACGGTAATGGAAAATGAATTTGAAATGAGTTTAGTAGGCAATTAACTTTCTTTTTAGGGTTACAAATAAAACAGACTAGTGAGGGTACTTTTGTCTATCAACAAAAATACACTAAAGAATTACTTAGAAAATTTGGAATGGATAGTGCTAAAGAAATTAAGACACCTATGGCTACCATCAAACTATAGATAGTGACACAAATGGCAAACCTGTTGACCTTAAGTATTATAGAAGTGCTATAGGTAGCTTACTTTACCTAACTGCAAGTCGACCTGATATTCTCTTTGCAGTTAGTATGTGTGCTAGGTATCAAACATGTGCTAAAGAATCACATCTAACCCTAGTTAAAAGGATATTTAGGTATCTCAAAGGGACAGAAAGTTTAGGAATTTGGTACCCTAGAACAGCCCAGTTTGAACTTATTGGATATTCTGACTCAGATTATGCTGGCTGTAAATTAGACAGAAAAAGTACCAGTGGTGGATGCCAACTTCTAGGACCCTCACTAGTTAGTTGGTTTAGTAGAAAACAACACTGTGTTGCCCTATCCACCACTGAAGCTGAGTACATAGCAATGGGTGAATGTGTAGCCCAACTACTCTGGATGATGCATACCTTAAAAGATTTTAACTTAGATTTTAAGAAAGTCAAAATTTTTATAGATAACCTAAGTTCAATCAATTTAACCAAAAACCCAATCCACCACTCTAGGACCAAACATATAGAAATCAAACACCATTTTGTCAGAGATCATGTAAATAAAGGAGAAATTGAACTAAACCATGTTGAATCTAAGTCTAACCTAGCTGATATATTTACCAAACCACTTCCTGAATCTGAATTTAGCAACTTAAGAAGGTTAATAGGAATGTGTGTTATAGACTAGGAATGACCTGATAAGCTTAAGTTGAATTTTGGTTTTAAAAACATGGATTTTTTTTAAACTTGTTTTTCAAAAGTTTATTGCTTTTCAAAATTAAACTTAAATACGGACTTTTCAAACTTGATTTTCAAGAACTTTATTGTATTTCAAAATTTGATTTTCAAAACTGGAAGACTTAGCCTAAGCTTGACCCCTAGAATTGCATGAACCTATAGATTTAGGTAGCCGCATCTCACAAAACACATTAAGATTAACTTGTTTGTGCTTGCAAAAACATAGAACGGTTGTGAGATGCATAGGACTCTGCCTGGACTTCCGAATGCTTAAGTCAGTGCATCACAGTAAGTCTGGGCGTAAAATACCAACGTTACAGTGATCAAGTCAAGTAGTCTTGCACTAAAATCTGAGCCAGACATTATTACTTGACTTGACTAACTCAGTGAACACTACTATCATCTAGATAGTTAGTCAGTAACTAAAGTTAGACACATGAAAAGGGACCACAATCATTACTTGGTCCAGGGGGAGCTGAGGTCTAAATACTTTTTCAAAATGTCATTTTTGACAGCACACATTTGAAAATTTTGATAAAAAGTTGATAAAGATTGAGAAGGAGTTCCAGCTAAACCCTTAAAATTTTTTTTATTGATATTATATTTTCCAAAAAAAAGGGGGTTGAGATTGTTATGCTAACACTTGGCCTATATTTCTACTCCCTTAAACTTGTTATGCTTATATTTTTTTTGATGAATGACAAAGGGGGAGAGTAGGGTAAAAGGGTTAGAAAATTGCAAAAAGCATGCTTATTTCACATTTATTTATCTCTGCCTTCTTGGGTGCTGCAACTTTCATACCTATGCTTGTGTTATATTGTCTGCATGTTTATGCAAGTTCATATCTGCTGTTTTTTCTAACTTTAACCTGAGTTGTCAATACATCAAAAAGGGGGAGATTGTTGGTGCAGTTTGCACTAACGGTCAAACTCGGGTTTTGAATGTATGACAAAGTGGTTAAAGTTAGGGTTGTTGGTGTTTAACCTATTTACTAAGTGTGCAGGGTTGAAAGACTTAGGACCAGACACCAGGCTGAAGTCCAGGATGGTTGAGTCCTGGCGGGAAGTCCAGTTGGGTCCGCGGGACCTGACAACTGGCTGAAGACCAAGTTGGTTGAGACTTGGCAGGAAGACCAGGGTGGTTGAGCCTTGGCAGGAAGTCCTGGTGGGTCAAGAGGTCAAGTAAAACTGCACAATGGGTAAGTAAGGTAAGTCACTGGAGGAGCGACCCAGTGAGGACGAGTCCAATCTTGGACTTTAGGCGCGGTCCAACTTAGACCCATTTAGGTGATCTAAGTTGAGTCCTGGTTAGATCCTGGTCTGGGAAACAGAATCTAATTAACTTAGAATTATATCTTATTTTAGTCCATATAAAATTGTGCTAGCCTTGTTTTGGACTAACCCTGGATGCAGGACCGAAGGACTCTGTATCTGCAGCTCAGAGAGCCTCAAAGGAGTGAGGCAGTAGCTGAGCTGGGCGCCCCGGATGTGTCGGGCGCCCCAGAGTCAACCCAAAGTCAGCAGAGAGGTAAACGCCCCGACAGCAGCGCAATTGGGGGCGCCCCGCGTGTCTCGGGCGCCCACTGTGCCACGCCACTGAAGGCGGCTGCAGCTCACCCTCACGAAGCCTCGGTGATAAAGTTTGATCGGTCAATCGGGCGCCCCGTGCGCGTCGGGCGCCCCAGTCAAAAACAATCCCGAAGATAACGAGATCAGCTTTGACTAGAGCATCGCCGGATCTGCAGCTACGTGGGGGGCGCCCCGAGCATGTCGGGCGCCCCCTGCCCTATATAAAGAGGGCCTCGACCCTATTCTTAAAGACAACACTTCTTCCAAAGTCTCCAAGTTCTTCTACGCTCGCGCCTTGCTCCGGAAACGCTACACTTCGAGCCGACGACGTCCTGCTGCCCCGAAAGAGTCGACCTACTCCGGACGTCGATAAAAAGTTAATTTTTAATATATATATTGTTGCATTTAATTACTTGAAAGTGTGGGGTTGTCACACTTTCAATTCCTTTGTACTCGCCTACTCTATCGATGTTTACCGGTAGAGAGTATTAGTGGATTGCCCAACGGAAAGGTCCGAGGGACCTGGGCCTTCGAGTAGGAGTCGACGAAGGCTCCGAACGACGTAAAACTCGTCTGTGTTAGTGTGTTCATTTTTCGTCTCTTTCGTTTCCGCTGTGCACTCTTTTTAAAGCGCTTTGATTTTTTAAAAAACGCACGTGATTCACCCCCCTCTCACGTTCATCGATCCTACACTATATTCATGTTAAATTATGATGCCATGATTTTATTTATGTTCATGTTAAATTATGATGCCATGATTTTATCTATGTTCATGCTAAATTATGATGTCATGATTTTATTTATGTTCATGCCAGATTATGATGCTATGATGATATCTATGTTCATGCTAAATTATGATGCCATGATTTTATTTATGTTCATGCCAAATTATAATGCCATGATTTTATTTATGTTCATGCTAGACTATGATGCCATGATGATATCTATGTTCATGCTAAATTCTGATGCCATGATTTTATTTATGTTTATGATAAAACGATGATGCCATGATTGTGTAGATGTTCATGATAAGAAGTATGCAATGATATGTAGGAATGAAGCATTATGTTATGTTTATACGACGTATGGATTTTGTGAGTAGGAAAAGGGTCTTACTAAGCCTCCGTGCTTATAGTCTTATTTTCTTATACCGCAGATTAAGCAAGAGATTTCTAAGGGAAGCAGCAGGAGAGGCAAGAACATGTGTGTGTGGTAGTGACATGGCCAAGAATCCCTCTCATTTCACTTATTGCATGTTTTGTGATCTTACAATACTTATTTTGGGTTATGCTCGACTTATGATAGCTATGCCTAAGAAACAACCTACTATTTGTGAAGTTATGGATAAACTACTGGCTACCTGAAATGTTTATGAATAAGTTATGGAAAGTGATATCATGATGCTATGCATGCTGGTAATATATTACCTGAAATGATTATGAATAAGTTATGGAAAGTGGATATCATGATGCTAGGTATGCTGGTAATATATTAAGTATAATGTCACTATGTCTATGAATGATAACCCAGACATGTGCATATGATTTAAGTACTAGTTATTCCGCTGCATTCAGATGTTTTATATGCACATGTATGTTTAGCGTAACGCCGCTTTATGAAAAGAAAAAAAAAACAGGCGTTACATGCCAGCCCTTCCCGCCCCTCATTTTGAGTCTCAGGATACATATATGTCATCCACTCCCGCCCCTCGTTTTAAGTCTCAGGAGACACAGGATCCTGAGCATACCACAGAGGAGTAGAGATATTATAGTGGTATGATCTATTTTTTCTCTAATTTTTTTCAGTAACAATGTATTAAGTTATTATATTTATAATGATTGTTTTCTTATTACTTCATTTATGTTTACAGATTCCACATTATCAGAGTTGAATTCAGATTTCTTCTCTTGCTTGAAAGGTATGAATATTGGATATTATTCATTTATTGTTTCTTATTTGCTATTCTTCATTTACATATTTAATATTATTAGAGTTATCTTATATTTGTTAATTTTCTTCTATTAGAGTTATCTTCTATTACATATGCTTATTTCATTTGTTATTTTTTATTGGTATTAATTTAGATTTCTTTCTTTATTGGATTGCTTTCTTATTGTTTTATCTTCTATTGTGCAGGAATATTTTTCCTTTCCATCCATTATTCACTCTGATATTCATGTACGTAATGATTCTCTACTAAACTCTGATTTTTGATGTATATAGTTTTTTTATTTATTCTGACTTATGTTTACTTTCTTTTGATGTATACATTTGGATATTTACTCTTGTTTGGATTGGATTAACCGTTGGAAAGTTTGGATTGTATAAGTTTACTCTTGTTTCAAAGTTTGGATTGTATAAGTTTGGAAATTATAGTTTGGATTGGATAGTGGATTTGAAATGAAAGTTTGGATGTATACATTTGGAAATGAATGTTTGGATTGGATTGGAAATGAAAGTTTGGATTGTTGTGAATGTTTGGATGTTGATATATCTATTATTGTTTCATATTTGTTTGGATCTTTTGTATATTATTGATGTATATATGAGAAGTGGAAGAAACAGAATTTGTCTGGCAAAATTTTCCAGATTTAGCGATGGATGATTTTAAAAATCCGTCGCAAATAATGACGGATTATTGACTTTTCCGTCGCTATAACAATAGATTAGTGACGGATATTTGACCATCCGTCACTACTAAATCCCTCGGCCACGTCACGACAGAATTCAATTCAATTCTGTTGTTTACTAATTCAATCCAAACATGAGAATTGGAATTCAATTCCGGATGAACTGAAATTGAATTTCAATTCCTTACTTAAAAGGTTTTCAAACAGGGTGTTAACATATAAATGGCTCGGTTTACTGTGCAAGGACACAACGTATTCTTAATTTTTTTTTTACTAAAGATTGAGTCTTAGATTCCAATTCTTAATGGTAAAAAGACATTTTGTTCGCCCCCAAATATCTTCGTCAATCTATTATAGAGCTAATACGGAAAAGATACATCATGAAAATTATTAATCCTGATGGGACATATATACTGACACACTCATCGCTCCGAAATTAACCGAAGGGAGCTAAATATCCTGTCTAGATATCCATCAATTAAATGGCGTCAATTAAAAAAATATAAATTAATGTATAAACGGAGAAGAAGCCATTAACATTCTTACAAATTTTCCGTCATCAATGATTTTTAAGGCTTACCCGCTAAAACAATAATTTGTTTCCATGCCAGAATAATCAAGAAGAGGAAAAATCTTCAATTTTTTATAATCAAATTTTCCTTTTAAATCCTAATTAATCCGCATTTCCATAAATTGCTACTTAATCCCACAAAATCTCCTCCCATATTAATTTTCCAAATTTGTGTTGCAGCCCCTGTATATAATCAAATAAACGCCCCCCGATTTTTTTGCAAATCAAAGAAACAGGGAAGGTCGTTGGAGACGACAATGGCGAAGAGAGGAAGAGCAGCGGCTCCCTTTCTAGTTCTTTTCGCCTTTATGGCGGTTCAATGCTTCCACCAGTCCACGGAAGCCAAGAAGGTCACCACCCACCTCCACTTCTTCTTCCAGGACATCATCAGCGGCCCTGACCCCAGCGCCGTCCTCGTCGCCTCCGCCCCGGGCCACACAGTCCTCGGCTCCTTCGGCGACGTGTTTGCCGTCGACGACCCGCTTACGGAGGGCCCCGAGGCGGACTCGCCGGTGGTGGGCTACGCGCGGGGCTTCTACATGTCGGCGTCGCGGCGGTCTGTTATGCTCGTCATGGGGCTGGACTACGGCTTCACGGCGGGGCCGTTCAACGGCAGCTCCTTCAGCGTGTTCTCGCAGAATCCCATACTGCAGGACGGAGAGCGTGAGCTAGCCGTTGTCGGCGGCCGGGGAAAGTTCCGGATGGCGCGGGGGTTTGCCCTCCTGCGGACGTACTCCGCCAACGTCACCTCCGGCGACGCCGTTGTCGAGTACAACGTCACTCTGTTTCACGATGAGTGATTATGTTCGTTAGATTCGCGTGTTATGTGTTATTTTACGTTGCTGAATAAATCGCTATGCAAGCTATATATTTTTTTTCTCCGTAATTTTCTTTTTGAATTTGAATTTAATACCATATTTGACTTTTGAAGATGAATTTTCTTTTACTCTCAATATAAAAAATATATTTTCATATATTAAATACATTTAGAATCACATATAAATAATATATTTGAATTAAGAGAATTTTAACTTAAAATAAAATGAGACAAATTTATTATAAATCATATAACTAAAAAAATAAAATTTATTAAAAAAAACTATTCACATTCTGAGAAAAAATTGTATAGCTTGTAGCTACTGCATGATAAAAATGTTGGGTCGAGTAGCAGATGAACATGAGATGATCGACCCGGTCCTATGAAATTTTTTTATCGATCGTCAGGATAAATCAGAAAATACTCGCGACGGATGGTGTAACTACTACATGGTAGCTACATGGACATATAGCTACTACTCATAAATCCAAATAAAAAATATTGTAAGAGAGAAAAATAGATACTGGAGTGGTATACCTTACGATCAAGAATAGAAGGGTGGAAGCGACAACTTCGAATGTGGAAGTGACCATCAATCCGCTAGAAGGTATGGTTTGCTAGGGGCTCGCTTTAGAAGTCTGTAGGCTAGAGAATGTTCATTTTATAGCTTTTCTTTTGTTGTGCTGATATTTCTATTATTTTGTTGGCGTCTTATAACCAATATCATCCATATTTTGTTCATCTTATAAAATTAATAACTTTTACCTTTAGGCTACGTTTGATAAGGAGTAATCAGCCTTATAATGTAATCAGGATTACATTACAAGTTTGATTATTTTGTTTGGTACAGTTTTAAAACTGTAATGTAATGTAATCTACATTACAAAAGCTATTAAAAGTGTTGTAATCTGGATTACAAGACCAACAATATGTAATCTGTATTACATTACAAGCTCAATTACATTACAAACTGGATTACATTACCCCTAACCAAACGCAACCTTAATGTTGAATGGTGAGTTTACCTATCTCAACCTTGGACAAACTCATTGTGTCATATACGATTCCATAGTTGCTACAATACAAGTTTGACATTATAACAGCTATTGTCCAGTAACTACTACAATAAGCTAGTCTAGTTAGTTAATGTTGTAACAACTACTATAACAAGTAACTACTATAATGTGTAGCAGTTACTCTACAAAGTTGCTACAACATGTAGCGATTACTAAAATGAGATTATCACGAAAAACGACAATAAGAACAATAGAGAACACACACAAGATTTACGTGAAAAATCCTTGACAGGAAAAACCATGGGCAGAGGAGGAAAAATCACTATGAACGGTGGAATACAAAGTCGGCTGCTCTCAAAGCTTTAATAAAGTAAAGAGAAATAGAGAGAAAAGAGAGGTAGAGAGAGAAAGAATGAAGAGGTAACCAAATAACTTTCTTGATTGATAAAATTTGTCCATGAGATACACAATTTATAGAGACCTTAGGATACTTAGTCAAATGAAAAATTAATAACGAAACTGTTAATTAACAGATTTATAAAGAATCTATTAATTAACATATTAATAAGAAAAATATCTAATAATAAATTAAAGGATTAAACTGAATTCGGGTCACCAAACTCTAACAATCTCCACCTTGACGCGAATTCCACAAATTTTCAAAAGAGCATTCTCCACCTCTTCCACAAAAGCCTCACAGGCAAATCTCAGAATCTAGCACCAACCAAGTCCAAGCAATGCTTAAACTTGGCTATAGGGAGTGACTTAGTCATCATATCAGCAGGATTATCATGAGTACTGACCTTCCTGACAATAATATCATCACGAGCAATAACATCACGTATAAAATGATACCTCACATCAATGTGCTTTGTCCTCTCATGAAACATTTGGTCCTTCGTGAGGAAAATGATACTCTGACTATCACAAAAAAAGATCTTTTTTTTCAATTTTTTTATATTAATATTTATTTTTTTAGTCTTAGCATTTTTTTTCAAGTTTGGCACCGATATGTACATTTGTAAAGTCGAGAATATCGATATCGTTTACATCAATAGTGTTTTTCGGATAAAAATGTAGAATTCTACAATCAAAAAATTTCCTATTCAGATTTTTATGCTTATTAAAAACATAATTTTTTTCTATGGAATTAATAATTCCACAAAAGACTGTAGTAATCTGTAAGTCTTCGCTAAGCTCACTGTAAAGTCCTTTCAACCAAATAGCTTTCTTACAAGCTTCTATAATAGTCATATATTCAGCCTTTGTAGTGAACAATGCAACTGTATTATGCAAAGTAACTTTCCAACTGATAGTACAACCATCAACAGTGAACATGTACCCCGTAAGTGATCTTTTTTTATCATTGTCACCTTGTGACTGCAACATCACCTATTACTGTGGATCTCTATAGAACATATAAATTGGCGGTTCTCCTTAGTCCTTTTATCACAACAAGAGACATTTACTGACCTTTATAGCTCCACCTTCACCAGTGTACTTGTTGTTAGGATCTTTGCCCTAGCTAGAGGGGGGGTGAATAGCAATTCCGGCTACTTCTTTGACCTACGTTGTTAGTTGCGCAAGCGGAAATACAATAATAAAGAAACTAACAACTAAACAATGCTAACACTACCAATTTACGTGGTTCGGAGACGAAGCTCCTACTCGACAACAGTCCGTGAGGTGGACGATCCCTTGATCCTTCGGCGGATCGCTCCTCAGATGCTCTCCGGCTATCTCGTGTAGCTCCTTGTGGGTGGAGAAACCTCTCCACAATCCTCTACAAGCCCCTGAGCACACAAGGCTACTATCAAGCTTTTTCCAAGCAAGATTCGCCAAGAACCCTAGCCCCAAAACGAGTCCCTTTAAATAGGACTCGGGCTAAAAACCCGCCTACCAGTCGACTGCTCCCATGGGCAGTCGACTGGTGCCACTTAAAATCCGACCGTTACACCCAACGTTCGACTTTTCGTGGCTTCCAGGCAACTAGCAGTCGACTGCTCCCAGGGGCAGTCGACTGATCCCAGTCGACTGCCCCAACTGGCAGTCGACTGCCAATCGACCAGAACCCTTCTGTGGGTTCTGGCAGTCGACTGCCCTGTCTACCAACCTAGGGTTTTGCCTCCCCGAGTACATTCCACTCAGCACTCGACCCCTAGGACTTCCCGAGTACATTCACACAGCACTCGAACCCTCACGACTCGACTGACTCCTCTTCCGCAGCCTCGACTGTTGCCTTCGCGCCCTCTTCATCTTCGGCCCTCGTCCCTCGGATGCGCACGCAAGCCTCCAGCTTGCATCCATGCCACCCTTCACGTACGCCTCGAAGTCCGCGCCCATCAGCTCATCGTCCCTGCACTCCAAGGTCCCTCAGATGCGCACACAAGCCTCCCGCTTGTCTCCATGCCATCCTTCACCGTACTGAGGCCGTCCAGTCAAGTCCATATGCGTACCTGTACAACCTGTACACTCAACATACGCATATCAAATACACAAGGGTAAACCCTAACTTAAACCCTTTGAACAAACATCAAAACCCATGGTCACACCGGACCATCTTAGGGCCGATTGCTCCAACAATCTCCCCTTTTTTGATGTTTGGCAATACATTTAAGTTAGGGAAAGCAAGATAGTAGTCAAATAGAAAAATAATGCATATGCAATGCAAAAATGGATCCTATCCCAAGACATCCCACACCTAACCCTCCAAGTTAGGACTTTTTCACACCTAACTTCCCAAGTTAGGATTTCCTCACACCTAGCCTTCCAAGCTAGGATTTTTACCACCTAACCCTTCAAGTTAGGATTTTCTACCAAACCGGGCTTTTTAAAGCTTTTCCCAAGCTCCCCCTTACACTGGACTTACAAAGGCTTTTTAAGAACCTCTCCAAGGTTCCCCTTACGCCAAGAATGGAGCAACCAAGCTCCCCCTCAAACTCAACTCCCCCTAAACCTAGGGTTTGTATGTAAAGGTATATTGGTTTCCCACTTAAACCCAATATTTCTCCCCCTTTGCCATACATCAAAAAGATACCAACAATATCCCAATCATTGGTTCTTTTAATCCCTTATGGTCCTAAACACAGTGTACTTGACCCCCATACACTTGTTTCTCACCATTTGGATCCCAAGTCAGCTGCTGATACCCAAATCAGCCCTGACCAGTCGACTGCCCCCAGGGCAGTCGACTGATACTCTGATAGTCAGTTTTCTGGCCGAATTTCAGAAACGCGCCAGAAATTCCACAAATTTCCAAAAATTTCCAAACTTCGTGGACAACTTTGTGGAACCCATACCTACTTGGGAAAAATACATTTCACCATGTATCTATTCCCATTCCCAAGTTTGGTACAAAACCCAAAAATTAAGGTAAATAGGAGACCACCTCCCCCTTAACCCATGCCTTCTCCTAATTTTCATTTTCAAAGGGTTAAGTTCTACCCAACTTAACCTCCTAACACCAAGTTAGGTTCTTCCCAACCTAACACCCGAGTTCTTTTCCCTTTGAACACCATTAAAGGCTTGCTCCCCAAGCACCCTTATCCTTTAGTGCCAAAACGAACTCAAACCACTCTCTCAACCCACTCTAAAAACTCTAAGGTTTGCAAGCACACTTGCTAGGATATACCCTATCCTAGAAAAATATGATATCATGGAAATATCAAGTGTGCTTGACTTTTGGTACAATTCTAAGCTTCTTAAGGATTTTTCATTAAGTATCAATTTCTAACTTCCTTTCTAATTCCATGTGTTTGTCACATCTACCCATCTTAATTTGACACATGGAATTGTCCTCAAACTCCCTTTTTGACCTTTAAATCTTAGATTCCTAGGGAGACTTATCAATTTCCTTGGTTTTCAATGATTTTCATAAATCCTTATAAAGTCATGGGATAACACTCCTTCTAAGGATTATAAAATTATAACCGAGAATTCTAATCCTAAATCATATCCAATGATCAATCCTGGAATTTTTTATGGTCAAAAATGCCCTTTTTCATGCTTACTCTCATTGATCAGTTGACTGCCCAAAATGGGCAGTTGACTGCCTGCCAAACAGAGAGTTTTTGGGCCTGAGACCAGTCGACTGGGATGGTCCCAGTCGACTGGCTCCAGTCGACTGGGGTATTCCCAGTCGACTGCCCTTCAGTTTTTCTTCGTACAGAGATCCTAGTCGACCTCCCAGTCTACTGCTAGTCGCCTGCCACCAGTCGACTGGTATCTGAGCCAGTCGACTGGTGGCTGAATTTCAGATTTTCAGGCCGAAATTCAGAAATGTCCTAAAAATTCTACAAATCTCCAAAAAATCTGAAATTTTGTGGGGAGATTTGTGAAGCCAACATCTACTTGGGAAAAATACGTTTCCAAATAAATGTACTCCGGATCCCAAGATTGGCACAAAACTCTACTTCTTCCAAAGTGTATCAATTAAACTCATCCTAGAAGTTCTAATTCTCACTTCTCTTCAATGCATTCACTTCTCCTTGATCATAACTCATTTTTATTATTGAGTTACATGGTATTCCACCATTAAACCTTAATTTTGTCACCTATAGCCCTATTTTCACCTTTTCTCCCTAAAATTCACCTTTTGATGTGCCAAAGTCTAGGATTAAGACTTACCCAAGTCTTCCAATCCGTTTGGCACATTTCACCTAATTTCCTAAGGGAGAAACTTTTGAGATCCATTTACCATGGACCCCAAAGGCTCCTAGAGCTCCCCCTTGAGCTCTGAGCCCTAGCCACCTTCCTAGGTGACTCCATAAATGCTAAACCACACCGGTGAACCTCCGATGACTCTTGGCCTACAGGATTGACCTCTTTAACCTTGGACACCTTGTCCTTGGTTAAGCCCTTTTCTTTCCCTTTGGATGACACCCCCTTACCATCCTTGGACTTACCCTCCTTGCCATATTTATGTGCTTTGCCAGCACATTTCTCTTTGTTGGCCTTGGAGGTCTTAGCTTGGTAGCCCAAACCCGATCTATCATAGTTAGGTTTTAGGCTACTCAACACTAGGTCTAGGCCCTTAGATCCAACCTTGAATCTTTCTAGGGTCTTTTCTAATGTATCAAGCCTTGCCCTCAAGGCTTGATTTTTCTTTTCTAATTTCTTGACCTTGGTGTCCACATGTCCACCTTGGACATTTCTAGACCTACCATTCTTTCTAGGCATGTGTCTCCCCTTCTTGGGGTTAATACCTTGATCCTTAGGTGCATAAGTCGTAGGTCTATCATGATGCATGCTCTTTCTAGAATTATGATCTACCTTGTTATCCCTATTCCTATCATTATACTTAAATCCAAAATTATGCACCATTAAACATTTCTCATTAATTCTAGCATGCATGGATGGGCAATTTTCATTATTTCTAAAATGTAAGGAAGAACTTGAAATTGAATTGCATTTTACCCTAGGGTTAGGAATTACCTCCCTTACCCTTGAAGTTCTCCCTTGATGTGATCTTTGCTTTCTTCTCTCTTCTTTCTCCCATCTCCTAAGATGCTCCATCTTCTTTAGCTCACCTTTTCTAGGACACTTGGTGTGAAAGTGCCCCATCTCTCCACATGTAAAGCATCTAATCTTCTTCCTCCGTTCTTGGGCTCCTCCATTCCTACAACCCACATTAGTTTTAAAAAAATTTACAATGGGTTTAGGGTGTACCTCCATTTTACCTTTTGGACACTTATCCTTATAGTGCCCCTTTTCGTTGCACCCAAAGCACGTGATATGATCTTTGTTCTTGGCTTTGGTGGAGGTTGTAGTGGAGGTAGAAGCTTCTTCTTGTACTTGTACGGATGAGGGTCTCTCCTCCCCCTCAATTCTTGAAGTGGTGACCTCCTCCTCTTCTCTAGATGAGGTGGATGACCTCTCACTTTCTTCTTCCACTTCACTTGATGAGATGGTCAATTCTCCTTCTTTTTCTTCTTCTTGAACCATTTGACTCATCCCTTTGGGCTCCTCTACTCTTTGAGTTGTTGTAGGGTTCTTGTGCACTTCTTCCAATTTATTCCACAACTCATATGCATTCTTATAACTCCCTACATTACTCAAAACATCGTTAGGCAAAAGATTTACTAAAATACTCATTACCTTTTCGTTTGCCTTGGAATAGGCTTGTTGCTCTTGAGTCCAACATCTAGGACGAAGCTTTTTCCCGTGCTTGTCCGTAGGGATTTCAAATGGTTCTTCCAATACCATTACGCATTCCCACTCTATCATGAACCACATCTCCATCCTTGACTTCCAACGCTCGAAATCCTCATGATCATAGGCCGGTGGAGTGTATATATCATCTCCAAGCTTGTCTTCCATGATTCTTGCCCTCTAGCGGTTGCTCCTTTGGCGGTTAGTCCAAGAAGAGCGACTGGCTCTGATACCACTTGTTAGGATCTTTGCCCTAGCTAGAGGGGGGGTGAATAGCAATTCCGGCTACTTCTTTGACCTACGTTGTTAGTTGCGCAAGCGGAAATACAATAATAAAGAAACTAACAACTAAACAATGCTAACACTACCAATTTACGTGGTTCGGAGACGAAGCTCCTACTCCACGACAGTCCGTGAGGTGGACGATCCCTTGATCCTTCGGCGGATCGCTCCCCGGATGCTCTCCGGCTATCTCGTGTAGCTCCTTGTGGGTGGAGAAACCTCTCCACAATCCTCTACAAGCCCCTGAGCACACAAGGCTACTATCAAGCTTTTTCCAAGCAAGATTCGCCAAGAACCCTAGCCCCAAAACGAGTCCCTTTAAATAGGACTCGGGCTAAAAACCCGCCTACCAGTCGACTGCTCCCATGGGCAGTCGACTGGTGCCACTTAAAATCCGATCGTTACACCCAACGTTCGACTTTTCGTGGCTTCCAGGCAACTAGCAGTCGACTGCTCCCAGGGGCAGTCGACTGATCCCAGTCGACTGCCCCAACTGGCAGTCGACTGCCAATTGACCAGAACCCTTCTGTGGGTTCTGGCAGTCGACTGCCAACCTGGAAGTCGACTGCCCTGTCTACCAACCTAGGGTTTTGCCTTCCCGAGTACATTCCACTCAGCACTCGACCCCTAGGACTTCCCGAGTACATTCACACAGCACTCGAACCCTCACGACTCGACTGACTCCTCTTCCGCAGCCTCGACTGTTGCCTTCGCGCCCTCTTCATCTTCGGCCCTCGTCCCTCGGATGCGCACGCAAGCCTCCAGCTTGCATCCATGCCACCCTTCACGTACGCCTCGAAGTCCGCGCCCATCAGCTCATCGTCCCTGCACTCCAAGGTCCCTCAGATGCGCACACAAGCCTCCCGCTTGTCTCCATGCCATCCTTCACCGTACTGAGGCCGTCCAGTCAAGTCCATATGCGTACCTGTACAACCTGCACACTCAACATACGCATATCAAATACACAAGGGTAAACCCTAACTTAAACCCTTTGCACAAACATCAAAACCCATGGTCACACCGGACCATCTTAGGGCCGATTGCTCCAACACTTGTACCCTTTAAAATCAAGAATACTCAAAGCTATCATATTTCTCTTCAAATCAGGGGTGTGCCTCACATTACCAAGTGTTCGAATGATACCATCAAACATCTTAATTCTGACCGTACCAATATCTATAGGATGCATTATTGCCCATCAAAATGACACCACATAAAACCTTTTCATATGTTGAAAATCAGTCCCGGTTGGAACACATATGAAACGTACAGCCAGAATCAAGAATTCATTCCTCACTCTGCTTTAAATCAGCATCAGATGTGACGAGAAGTTCACCATCACTGTGATTTTCGGCAACATCAGCCTCACCAGACTTCTCTGATTGTTTTCCTCTCAAATTTTCACCTGCCCTTTTATTCTTATCCTGTAGCTTATAACATTCTGATTTAATGTGACCCTTCTTCTTGCAATAATTACAGATCTTATCGCTATTTCTGGATTTCAATCTGCCCCTAATATTACCATCAGAGTCTTCCTCCTGAGTCATTCCTCGAATAATAAGACCCTCACCCTGAGCCTCAGATCCTTCGACAAGCTGTTTCATTTTCTTTTTTGAAAATAATGAATCATAAACTTCATTCAAAGTAAGAGTATCACGACTATATAAAATAGTATCTCTAAAAGCCGTATATGACGAGGGTAAAGAACACAGTAAGATCAATGCTAAATCTTCATCGTCATATTTAACCTCCAAAGCCTCTAGGTCAAAGACGATTTCCTTAAACACGGTAAAGTGATCTCTTAACGACGTACCTTCTGCCATGCGATGAGAATACAAACGTTGTTTCAGACCCAGTTTGCTCGTAAGACTTTTTCTCATGCACAACTGCTCCAGTTTTAGCCATAGTGCAGCAGTGGATTTCTCCTTCAAAACATCCTGTAAAATCTCATTTGATAGGTGAAGGTAGATCTGAGATAGGACTTTTCGATTCTTATGTTCCTTTTCCTCCTTTGTCTATCTATCCTGAACAGTGCATCGTCCAAGTCCAGATGCGCTAGCATTGCTCGCATCTTAACTTGTCATAGCGTAAACCTGGTGTTGCGATCCAAAAGCGGAATATCATACTTTATGCTTACCATTGTCATTAGTCCCGGTTGAAATCCTCAAAACCAACCTGGCTCTGATACCACTTGAAATGAGATTAGCATGAAAAATGACAACAAGAACAATAGAGAACACACACAAGATTTACCTGGAAAACCCTTGACGGGAAAAATCACGGGCAGAGGAGGAAAAATCACTATGAACGGTGGAATACAAAGTCGATGGATCTCAAAACTTTAATAAAGTAAAGAGAAATAGAGAGAAAAGAGAGGTAGAGAGAAAGAAGGAAGAGGTAACCAAATAACTTTCTTGATTGATAAAACTTGTCCATGAGATACACAATTTATAGAGACCTTATGATACTTAGTCAAATGAAAAATTAATAACGAAATTGTTAATTAACAGATTTATAAAGAATCTGTTAATTAACATATTAATGAGAAAAATATCTAATAATAAATTAACGGATTAAACTGAATTTAGGTCACCAAACTCTAACAATTACTATACAAGTAACTGTATATAGTAACTGCTACAACGTGTAATAGCAGAGCTACATTTGCTTTCATGTTATAGCAGCATCCACTGTTGCTTTCACGTTGTAGTAGCTACTATCGACTAGCTGCTAAACATGGAATATACTTTCGATTTCTATTTGTAATTGTACTCGACAAAGTAAAATATATCAAATTAGAATTCTAGAATAAAAACAATAACAATTTGAATGAAATGTAATATATAGAAGTCTTACCATGTTCAAAGTGTTTAAGCCAAAAGAGAATCTAACCAAACTTATAAACATAACAATTTGAAAAAACATGACCAATCTTTAATTGTCAATAATTTTTAGAGGATTTAACTGTTGCTTTAACTTCATCTTTCAATTTAGTTAATTTTTCACTCTTCGATAATTTCAATTTTTAACACAACTATTGTTTGTAATCCTAGCAGAGCAACTGCTATACATTGTAGCATCTACTTGTAAGTGTTGGATACGATTTTGATGCCATCGATCGTTGAAAGTCAAGTTTGATTTCAAAATCGAAATCTACATTTCGCGTAGATAAATCTGGACTATTTATTTGCTCAAAACCGAATAAGGGTGAATGAGAAATTAATTGTTCAAGATACGCTCAATGGTGGCCGTCAGATCAAAGATCTGGACAGATCGCAAGAAGGTGCGATCTGGAGCGTCGGATCAAAGATCTGAATGTGAAGAGGGAGAATGGATCTGAGGCGTCGGATTAAATGTTCTAATCTGACGGCCGAGATCAAGATGGATCTGAAGAGTTATAACTCTTCAGATCAAGGGACGAGATTAAATGACCTTTAAAGGGTTATACCCTTTCGTTATGAATGATCCAGATCTGTCCGAACCAAATGGTACTTACCTCTTCACTCAATATAAATAGATCCCTCCACTAGATCATTTCATTCATTTCAAGCATTGCAATCCATAAGCATTTGCACTCCTCCCTCTTCTGCATCGAGAGTCCGAGAAGCCTACGGAAGGTTCGCCGGTCTCGGAATTTGAAGTGCTACTATTCCGAGACGACGTCGTTGTATCTTGGAAACGAATTGCTGCTATCCGTGAGCACCAGTAGCGGAGCAATCTCGTTTTACGGAGATAGTGTCCAACACTAGCCTCGACGTGAAATACCAATCAGTTTGCTTCCTCCGAAAGCAACCTCCCGGAAGTTCCGACGGTCGTGAATCGACTAAGTCAAATACCGAGGAGATATATTCGGAATTATTGAAGAAATAAATTTCCAACATATAGTAGCACAACTACTGTTCATAATCCTAGCAGAGCAACTATTGAGTAGCTACTGAACGTTGTAGCAACTACTATACAAGTAGATGCTACAATGTACAAGCCCTACTACACAGTAACTACTACAACGTGTAACAGCTATTATGGAATAGAGCTTGTACGTTGTAACATCTATCGTGACCCTGAATCCTGATTAAAAATTCGTATGATAGAAGGATCAAAGAATCCTAATAAAAATATTGTAAAAATAAAAAAATAGACACTAGAGTGGAAGGACATACAATCGAGAATTGAGGGGTGAGAGCGGCAACGCCAACTTTGTTTACTATGACAGTTTGGGGAGCTTCCAATCCATTCGAGTAGAAGATTGCGATTGTTTTTGGTGTTTAGTTTGCAATGCTTATGCTTTACTTGCGGCGAACGGGATGGACAGACATTACCGATAGAACGAAGATCAACGGAAGACGACAATGAAGGAAGGAGCGAGAACGATGGAAGACGATGGAGAAAGAGAATGTTAGAGCGTACGAAATTAACATTTAAGAAAGTCGAGAGAATAAAAGTCAAGTGAGAGTTTTGAATGAAGGGTGGAAGAAGAGAGAGAACAAAAGGAATTTAATAATATAACAAATTCAAGTTTGCAATGCCACATGAGCACATCGTTGATGGTCACGCAGGAGGCGTCGGGCAGAATATCATTTCTGTATAATATAACATTTTACCATGTATATCTTGTGAACATTTCAAATTTTTTCCATTTAGAAAGATTTTACATGCTTAATATTCACTAAAAAAAATACTTATTTAGGGACGAATTTTGCTACAAAAATTGCAAGGAAAAAAATCATTGCGAAAAAATCGCCACAAAGTTTAGCGACAAAAAATTGGAAATTCATAAATTTGGCAACAAATATAATTTTCGTCACCAAAATCGTCGTAGAATTTGCTACGAAAATAAATTTTGTCGCAAATTTCGTGACGAATTTGAATTCATTGTTGATCTGTGATGATAAAATTCGTCGAAAATCTACGGGAAAAAATTGATTGGTTGGGAAAATACCAAAAACCAAACCTTTGTTACGAAAATACAAATTCATTATAAATTTATGACAAGAACATGATTTCGTCACAGATTGGTGACAAATTTAGGTATTTGTTACAAATTTGCTACGATTTAGGATTTCATCACAAATGTATGACAAATTTGAGTTTTTGTCGCAAACTTTCCAACTAATTTAAATCTCTGTTGCAAATGTGTGACACCTTTCCAACAACGGTAAATTACCATAAACTCCACAATAGCCCTTTGATATTTGCATTCACTCCCTACACAAGTTTTTCTTTGTTTTGACTCCCTGATGAATTTGAGTATAAAAGGATGAAAATTAAGTATACATCAGTGAAAACTGAGTATAAAAGAGTGAAACTTGAGTATAAAAGAGTGACAATTGAGTACAGGGTTATTGATGTGGTGGATGCAATCTGCCATACTCAATTTTCTAACTTTTATACTCAATTTTCTTCAAATAATACTCACCAAACATCACATCAGGGACTGCATGCAAAGAAAAGTTTGTGTAGGGATTGCATGCAAAGTTGACTTGGTAAGTGGGGAGTTTAGGAAAATTTACCCTTCCAACAAATTTAAATTTTCAATGCAAATGTGCGACGAATTTGAGTTTTTGTCACAAACTTTCCAACGAATTTAGGATTTCGTGACGAATATGAGTTTGATCACAAATTTTCCAATGGATTTAGGGTTTCATCACAATTTTACAACGAAAACTTAAATTGAAACCAGTTTTCATCACAAATCTATGATAAAAATACAATTTCATTACAAAGTTTCCATATAATAGTGATTTATGATTGGTTTGCGATGAAAATATAATTCATACAAAATTTGTTGCAAAAATTACAATTTATTTACATATTCAAACCATCTTGGTATTTTATCCTATATACAAATTCACAAGTAACCGTTTATACATACACATCCAATACAATAAAAAGTAATACAAAAACAATAATAACATTCTGCCAAACATATTTCATCATAAAAAAATATCAAACATATTACATATCCAAATAAATATAACTACCAAAACAAGCCGAGAACAATTCAACTAACAATAAAAATACATACAATAAAGTTTCATCAATCAATAAAGTTACATATACCGACATTCCAAACATGTTTCTAAGTTATGATATCCAAATAATAATCTCATGCCAAAATGTCTCAAAACGTGGGGAAAGATAGGATAGAAGATCATCCGGTCCATGAGAGATCCTTCTCATTTCAATCTTCTTCTTCTTCCTATATCAGTCAAAAATAATTATGTAAAGACTTATTCCGGCATAGATTTCCAACCACCACCTTTCTTGGACTCACCAACCCCATTTGAAACAAAAAAATAATATTAATTAAATACAAAATGAAGGATTCATAAACTAAATAAAATAACAAATTTCAAAAATACTAATTACAAACATTCATGTAAAATCATCCTCGTCATCGTTTCCACCATCATTACCAATACTTGGGGGAATCTGACTTGGATCGGAGCTAAACTGATTAAACTGTCGCATAATAAATTCCTGTTATCGACACATTTCTATCATTTCCTGATCCCTTAGTGTCATTTGTTGATGTATATATCTTCAATTTCTTGATCCTTTTTTGAACTATTATGGCTTTCAAATTGCTAACCTCTTGTCATGCATGTGCTTAATCTTGATAGGGTAGAAGAAGAAGATGTACAAGCAATATTATGGATTTTGATCATATAACCTATATATATCATCCTTCCCGCTTTCACTCCTCTAGTCATCTCCAACAATAAATTCAAATCATTATTAACAGATGACTTAGATCCCTGATTATCATTGTCATCACCTGAACTTCTATGTGATTGCGATAGCAAATCATATCTCTCCTATGAAAAATTAAAATCTTAATTAAACCGGTACATAACTAATAGAGTCTAAGTTATAAATTAATATTAAAAATTAACTAAACCTTAAATTGTTCTAGATATTTCCCCGCTCCAAATCTTTCTTTTTTTTTGAAAAGTACAGGTGAAAGTCTCTATGAATTCCGGCTCCTTTCCCAATTCATTGGCCTAAAATAACACCGTTAAAAATAATATAATAGTCTAAAATTAATTATAGAGTTAAAAACTTGCTAATCTACGTGTATATTCCTTGATATTTATAGATCCTCCCGTATGTATTATAGATGAGTCTTTAAAATTATAAGCTTAATTTAATTTATTTTGATGACTCCTTTTGTTCTCCCTAGTTTGCCAGTAATTGGAAACCTTTAATTTTCTTAGGTGATGGAGACGGGCTTTTTTCCGCTTTGACTTGACATGATTCGATACATGCCGAATATGATCGACATATTTTTTCTTTAAAAAGTCTTTTAATTTCCATTTCTTGATAAGGGTCCCAAGTGAATGATCGCTGAAATGCAAAAAAAAAAAAAAAAAAACACACACAATTGATTATATTTTCAATTAATTATTTCATATATAAAATTAACCAGTTATACCTTAAACTCAGACCATTGGAATTCTTTTTATACCTTAAACCCAAACCACCAGAATTCTTTTGTGGATCATGGAGTGCTTGAGTATGACAGTGAGTCCCCTCTCTGATAGTTATTAATGATTTTATTAATCTCCCAAGCATGTACAAAATTTTCAAACCTAACGTTACAAACTAAGAACATTAAATAATTAAGATAGTTGAAAAATTATAATATTTTTAATACTTATGAGTCTCCAAAATGGACTATATGTAGTCGGCAATCGATAATCTCAACAGATGAGTATCTGACGGGTACCGACGACTAGAGTGGGGAAGGTGAATGGGAAAGTTCTACCGGCAAAAAGACCGACGAAGGTTATAAGTGGGAAGGTATTGACGACTGGCCATATGAAGGTCCTTCCTGATAGGGGGGCATAGGTATCGTGGTGGTAAGCGGTGAATCAGTTTGGCCAATGCCAAATCTTTGTTGTTTATAGCCAACCCGACGAAACTATCAACCAAAAATCAATATTAAAATAAAGTAAATAAAAACTTGTTGTTTAATGAAGAATATGAAAAAACTTACAATATGCATCATGAAGATCTGAATGCTAGAACCTACGTCCATAATGTCACCTCTAATGACCTATAGGGGAAAAAAAATACAAAACATACACAAATAAAATATCTAAATTTATCAATTAGACAGTATACAAACAATTAATTGAGCTACGAATTTTCTAATTTATAGATTAAAACAAAATTTAATCATAAAAAAAAACTTACCCTACACGTCAAAAATCAAAGTCCTTATTTTCATTATTGTCCTCCTCATCATCATCAATTTCACTTGCATCCATGTTTATCACACCTCCGCTGGGATCTCGTAACGTTGAAATAATATATTCTTCGGTCTGAAATATATTTGCAACTTCTTCTTGTTGATATGCAATATATTCCCAGAGTTCTTTAATTTTATTTCTATGCTTTGGTTTTATAAACACTCCACCAATCAATTTTGTTATGTTTCAAACTAGGATATGAAATATAAAATACTTGAATTGCTTGCTGTGCCAATACAAATAGTTTATATTTCTTATACAATCTCTAATGATTTATTCCAACCAAATTATACCGTGTATGCACCTTCATCCCTTTGATATGGTCAAACCAGCGACACATGAATAGAATAACTCACATGCAGTGGCGGATCCAGACAAAACTTTTAAAGGGTGCTCAATGAAAGAACTAAAAAAAAAACTAACCTCAAGTAGGAGATGTGTGGAGATCAGAGATTGCCGAGAAGAGAAACAAGAATCATGCAAGGCGGCGGATCGTGAAAACTGAAAGGGATAGGGTTTTACACTTTTATGAGAGAGGGACCTTAGAATCCTCACCACTGTGATTCTAGGCTGGGCAAGGCGGTGATGGCAAGGTGTTGCGACTAGGTGAGGCGGCGATGGTGAGGTGTTGCGGCTGGGTGAGGCGATGATGGTCAGACACTTGTGAAGTACTGCGGCTTTGTGAGATGTCATCGAAAAGAAAACTCGCTGCGATTAAGCTAGGCAGGGAAAAACAGGGGTTAAGTTTAAGCAAAATAAGGATGAAAATATTAGTCGATTCAACTTATAATTTATATTTTTACTGTTTCAAATTTATTATTTTAGCACTTAACGATTATAATTTTTTATATAACTTATTATTTCATTGAATAAATGTTACGAAGTTAAATGTCACTTAAAAATAAAATGAAACTCGTATGTATTTTTTTAATTGATAAAGTCTAAATGGTAAATACTATATCAATTTTATAATCAAAGTTAATTATCACATATTATTTTATAATTAATAATCGTCAAAATAATTATTTTATAATTAATAACTATTGGTGAAGTTAAATGTCGCATATTACCGTTGGTTATTATTGAGCTTCTATTCTCATCTCGACCGCCGCCACCTGTTCTCTCCCTCCTTCAAAGTCAAACCTCTTCTTCCTTCACTACACCCACCACCACCGCCAGCCTCCATCAGCCCTCTTCCACTCTCAAGCATCCACGCGTTGATCGTCGACCTCCTTCCTATCTTCTTGTTCTTCGTTTTTCCATTAATACTTGCATTTTCTTTATAGAGAACAAGGGGGTGCTTGAGCACACGCTCGCACCCCCTTGAATCCGCCACTGCTCACATGTCTAGGTTAGAGTATTTTATCTCTATAATTTCATCTAGGAAACCATAAAAATCATTATTTGTATTTCCATCATTGGATGACTTAATACAAACCCCACTATTTGTTGTAGTCTTCCCATTTCTATATTCTTAAATATGAAATTATATTCATTTATGAAATATATTGGCAAAATATATACCATTACTTTTGGACGCCATGGTAGACGAATTAGAAATTTTTGGTCAACATGAGCTTGATTAGCATAAATCCAAACACAAACGAATACATTATTCATTTAAAAGTTAAGATATGTGTAACCAAATTTAGCTAAAAGTATTTACATATGATTTGAACCATGATGCAAATTCTTGATCACAGAAGGGATCAAACTCTAGTATTGACATTTCAGAATCTAAGTTTTGGAAAATCCTATCATATAAAAATTAATTATAACACAAATAATGTACGACATAAGGGAAAAAAAGAAATATATCCTAACTCAAAATTTGATGATACTTCTCGACAATTATGTAAGAAGTATGCCTGACCTGTCCACCATTCTTGATAAGTTAAGTATTTTCATTTACATAATTCACTTGGTTGATTAAGATAGTTAAAACTTGAGAATGAGTTCAAATTTAGATCAATAAGATCTTCATCATTTCTTCTTGGTCTTTGACTTTTGATCGAACGTGATGATGCTGCAATTAGTATGATGCAAAAGTCATTACTTCCTCCAATTTGTATGCATTAACAATAGAGTTTCAACATGTGCCTTATTTGTCACTTTATTCTTTAAATGATACATGAATTTGATTGTAATATAACAATGTGTATTAAATATTAATATATAAAAATTATGTTAATTTTTATACAAGTATAGAATATGCAAATTATACCTTTCAAATGAATACATCCGTAAAAAATGGACTGGTCCTCCAACTTTAGCCTCATATGGCAAGTGAACGAAAAGATGTTCCATTGAATCAAAAAATACATGTGGAAATATCCTGTCTAAATTATACAAAACGATTGGAATGTCTCTCTCTAACTTCTCCATGTGTGAATTTCTCATAATTGTTGAGCAAATATCATGAAAAAAATGTTTAACACTGTGATGACACCTCATACAAAATTTAGTAAAAGTTCCTTTAAAACAATAGGAATTAGACTTTCCATGAATATATGAAAATCATGATTTTTCAAATCGGTCAATTTGAATTCCTTCATATCGACACATCTTCAATGATTACAGACATACTCATCAAGAAATCTCAATGATTTCAACCATTCACAAGCAACACGTCTTTGTTCCTTATTCAATATATAAATTGCCTTTGACTTTGGTTCCCTACTATTTACATTCACATAAGGAGTGGGTCGTTTATAAAGGAGACACATATCTTTTATTGCATTCAAATTATCTTTTGTTTTAATTTTCACGATATCCATCACCGTACTTATGAGATTATCATAAACATTCTTCTCAATATGCATTACATCGAGGTTATGATGAATCAAATGACTAAACCAATATGATAAATCCCAAAATAAACTTCGTTTAGTCTATTTATGTATACTCCCATATTCATATGTTGTCCGACGTGACTCTTCAAAAACAAATGAAAAGTTAAACACTCTGAACCAAATTTATTCACCTGTCAATCTCAATGGCAAAGGTATTCTTTCAATTTTATTCTTAGCGAATTCATCTTTATTCCTTCTGAAATTATGATTTGGTGGTAAAAATTGTCTATGAAAATTAAAATAACTCGACTTCTTCCCATATTTCAATCTGATCGACTTTGATCTCTCCATATATATTGGACATCCTAAACCTTCATTACAAACATTTGATTTATATGAACGTCGTATGTAGGAACACCTTCATCCCATAGTTGTTTTAGCTCTATAATCAGTGATTGCATATAAACATCAATTAACTTCTTTGGATTTTACGAGCCAGGGACAACCAATGTTAAAAACATATACGGTGTTTTCATGCACATCAGAAGTGGAAGATTATACGGAGTTAATATAACTGGCTAATAAGAATATTATCTTCATGATTTACCAAATGGAGCAAATCTATCAGCACAGAGACCTAACTTAATATTTCAAGTCTCCTTTGCAAATTCAAGATATGTTCTATGAAAATTTTTCCGCGCCTCTACATTTGATGGATGACATATTATCCCCTCTTCTATTCGATGATTTGCATGCCATGTTATATATTCAACGGTGGTCTTTGATGCATAAAGTTTTTGTAACCTAGGAGTTAAAGGCAAATAAAACAACTGCCTATATGATTTACATCGCCGTTGACTCCTTATGGTGCTCTTGTACCTAGTGATTATAGAATTTACAAACATCTGCATCTGCATCATCTTCCCAATATAGCATACAACTATCTCTGTAAACGTCAATTCTTTCCACTGGAAGACCTAATTCTTTCATAAGTTTTTTCATACTGTAAAAATCATTGGGCAGTATGTGATCACGCGACAATGCCTCTCTAATAACTTGAACAAAATCATTAAAATAATCTTACGACACATTTTGTTTTGCGTTGACATTCAATAGTCTTGCAGTGAGAGATAATTGAGTGTGACTATCACAACCAACCCACAGTGGTTCATCTACCACACTCAAAACTTCTTGAAATTTGAGATATATTTCATTGCTCGCATTTTCATCGAACCCTAGTACTCGTACCTCTTTCAACGGTAATGCATAAGTAGTAAATATTTGTTCAACTGTTGGAGGACAACTAAAATTTGTACCATGTGGTTTGGGAATCAAATTTGGACCCGCTGCATCAAATATCATCCTTTGATATGAATTTAATTGATCATAATAATTTTGATCACCACCAACAGAGACTTATATGCTGTGTCCACAATAATCTTCATCAGATAAAAATGATTTATCATGACAAGCTCAATTATAATAATTCATAATAAAACCAAATTAACTTTACTAAACGGTATAAATTTACCACTGTGACACTTTATACGCGGACACCTTATCTTATTATCATCTAGAAACTCAATGTTACTAGATGCAAAATGTAAAAACTATTTTAACCTAGTCATACACTCATTAGTTAAATCCCAATATTATGGTAAATTCCTTTTATATATCTAACTCCTTTTACTCTGCATATTTTATCTGTTTCCAATTTATTAAAGCATTAATCAAATATACTACACATAAATTGTTAAATACCGAAATTTTTCAGGGGTTAAAAAGGTAAATTTTGAAATTTAGGGACTTAGTTGTAATTACTCGAATTTGGAGGGACTTTTTGTAAAAATGCCAAAACTATTAATTTGCCCTAACATAGCCGAAATTTTATCTGCCGGTTCTTTTTCCCCCAACACCACAACGAGAGCGGTTGCCGCTGTCGCCTCTCCCCAACGCCGCCGCCGTCGCCGTCGCCTCTCCCCAACGCCGCCGCCGTCACCTCTCCCCGACGCCGCCGCTGTTCCTCTTCCGTTCTCCCTTCTCCTTTTTCTCCGGCGCGCACGCAAGAGGCGCCGAGCGCCCCTCTCCTAGACGCGTTGCCATCCTCACGCGAGCAAGCGACGCTCGTCTCTCCTCACGGCGTTGCCCTCGCGGAAACCCTAGTTTGCAGCCGTCTTCCTTCAGCGCCACTGTTCTCGCGCGAGCACGCGGTGACGAATTTCCTCCCTCAGTCATTGCCAGAAAATCACAGCCTTCTTTGTGACCTATTTCACTGGTTTTTCCTTGAACTTTGCGCTGCGCC
The DNA here is from genome assembly GCA_024364735.1 of Boesenbergia rotunda. NCBI lineage: Eukaryota > Viridiplantae > Streptophyta > Magnoliopsida > Zingiberales > Zingiberaceae > Boesenbergia > Boesenbergia rotunda. The sequence continues at coordinate 291,239 of JAGFNQ010003408.1, read as the reverse complement.
GATCATCCATCAGGTAAGGGTTGTGATAATGAGTTTGAAGTTTTATGCCAAGATTGGATGAATTGTTGATGCTTTGATCTTCGATCAAAATTGTTATGGTATTCTGTTCTTGAGGTTTTGGAAGAATATAAATGGTTAATTAGTTTTGGAATTTTATTTGGTATGGAACTAATCGCAAGTTAATTGGTTTTGAGCATGGACGTCGGCTTGAATGTGTGATAGTGTTAAATTGATTGGGATTAATGATTGATAAGTAGTTGATAAAGCCTATTTTGAAGGTTAACTGTGATTAGAAATGGTGAGAGACTGGATTGATTTAATTACAAGGATGGTAATAAAGTCTTGAAACAAGCTGTGTTGGTTTGTGGTCAATGAAGAGGTTACTTGGGTTTTAAATTTGGATGCAAATTGTAGAAGGTAAACAATGGGTTATTGGCATATTTTGCTGTTTAGTTATTGTCATTTTTTATTTTCATGATGTAGGTCGTGATGTTTAAGTTTGATAAGTTCTATTATTAAACGGATGTTGAATTAGGATTAGATCCTAATTACTGTTAGTAGTAATTTAGCTATTTTAATAAATTATATTCATATCTAAATTGTGTCCTTGATACAGGACCTTGACGTTGGCCTCGCACAGTTGATCGTGGGAGGTTCTGTTCGTATACGTTCTACAATTAAAAGGCGGGTATTTCTCCTTTGTACTCGAGTAGTTCTTTTACCTTAAAGCATGGCTAGTTATGTCTTATAGGTTGCTTGACCTTGTTCTTTGTCGTATTTAAAACATTGCGTTGAGACTTACTCTTCGTTGATCTTCGAGTATTCCAAATTCGTATCTGTACAGTCCACTATTGGTTTTCTATTCTGTAAAGTGCCGTTTGTACGCGAGCACTTAGAAGTCCATTAAACACAATTAGGTTTATTTGGCATTAGAAATACCCTACCTAGTAGTGTAGGTGCATAATCGTTGGTTTTGCGATTTCTGGATTGGTTGTATTGATGCATCGTTATTGTTGGATTTTATTGCATCGTTGTTTCTCCGGTTGTTCGTGCATCGTATATCATGCACCATACTTGCACGTTGCATACTAACGACTGTTGGCTTACATTTGGTTAAGCCGTCGTTAGTCATATTGTTGCTCGATTCACTCAACCACATGTTGTCATGGTAGTGGTTAGAGTGCGAGTGTTTGTCCTGTCATGCTAGACAGTGACACCCTCACCGTTATTTTAGAGGGATGAGCTGTTGATGACTCACCCTCACCGTTGTATTTTAGAGGGATATTGCAGCTGTATAGCTCCCCCTAGGTATAGGGGTTGGAGTGTAGACTCCCCAGCATCCTGTCCACTCAACCACGCCTTATGTGGTATTATTGTTGTTGTTGGAGTGGTACAGTTGTCACAGCCCTACCCACTCGGTCACACAGATGGGATGTGTTGATGGCTTGACTGGCGTCAGGGGTGACACATGTCATTGCATCATATGCATACGTATTTTTTTTATGCATTTGTTTGTGTTTGATGCACTTATATGAGCTATGGTTGTTGCACATGTTTGACATGCATGTATATCTCGATATTATTGTTGTTGCGTTGTTCTATACCTGTTTAGTTGTTATTCAGATTTTATACCTTGTCGTTTACATGTGTTATGCATGATTAGGTATTCTTATTTCTTATGGACTGTACCTGTTGATTCTCTACTTGTTATATCCTTTACCTTGCCATGCTTATTGTCTACTCATATACCCGCAGAGTCCGCCCGGACTCACCACCCCTGCTTTCCTTTTTGTTGTTTCAGGTAGCAGGTAGATATTTTACTTGGAGCCAGGAGATGATCCAGTTGCCAGTCCCTCAGTCCCACCGTGTCAGTTTGGGTTGGTTTGATTTAGTGTCTGTTTTATTTCCGCAGTTATTTTATTTGTCGAGTATATATTTGGTTTGTCGTTACTACCGGTATGTAGACTTTCTTTATGTTAATGATGGCTGAGCCATCCATTTATTTTGTTTCGTTATAAACTGCGTGGATGTGTGTTTTAATTATTATTGTGATGCCAGCCGCTTGTGGCTGAGCTAATATTGGTGGAGAGTGTATGTATATTTGCCCCATATTGTCCGCCGTACAGGGGAGATGTTGCCCGATTTTCGAGGAAGCATGTGCCTCTGGGGTCGTGACAATTTTTGGTATCAGAGCCAAGTTTGCGAGTTCCTTTGGGATCTGTGGATTTTTACGATGTTGTTTTTAGTGCTTAAGTTTTGCGATGTTTTGGTGTCTGTGGGTTTACGGAGTTGTTTTACGAGGTTAATCTGTATGTTACTGATTTGTTTATTTTTGCGGAGTGTTTTTTTTTCTTGAGGGTTGACGAAGTTGTATTGTTTTACGAGATCTATCTGTATTTTACGGATTTATTTTCCGGAGTCATTTTCTGGTTATGGTTGTGATGGGACTTGGCAGCGAAGGAACTTCTCCAGGCGACAGGTATTCTCTTTGGTATCTCATATACTCTACCTTATTTAGGTATGGTTAGAGATTCTTCCATTTAGATTTTTCAATGATAGCTTATAAAGCTAGGAAACTTTCCATTCCATTTCTGAACCTGCTGGACAGAACTCCATAAAAAAAAAACAAGAAAGTTGAGAAAATTCCCTTAGAAAATCAGACAATACTATTATGTAACTTAACAAAGTTGACTTATTCTTTCCATGGTCCATTTGCACAATACCAGAGGATTTCATGAGAAATCCGTATTGTAAACCTTTCTCTGACCATGAAACCTGTAACAAGTTTACCAATATTAACATTGTTATGTAGGATCCTTTCTCATCCATTACTTTTGAGATATTGTTCTTTCATTTAGGCTGCAGTCTTGTCAGTTTCTGAGATCTGGTGGGATTGAGGTAGTTGTTGACCTCATATCTAATCATTTTCCTTGGTTGCTATGGTTTAGGAGTGGGAAGTTGTGGCTGATACCTTGTAACGTTTCCTTATTCTAACTGATTTTCCATCATATGGTGATCGATCTGTCATATACTGATGGTGATGTGTAAATATGGATATTGTATTATGCGGTTTGTGAGTAATCGTGATGTGTCCCCAAACCCCATTTTTGATGTTTTTGAGTTAGGGTTGAATCTTAGTTTAGGTGTGTCAGTCAAGCCGTGACTGAAACTTGAACTCGGAATCTTCTTTTCTACCTTTTTGTCTCTTTTGCCTGTTTTGCTCTATGTTTATCTTTTGCCTTCACTATTTTCTCTTGGTTATTTATTTACCAAATTCATGCTTTATATCCTGTTAATTAATTTGTAGATGATATGTAAAAACAATAATTTGCCATCTGTTTTTAATATAGATCTTAACATGTTATGATGCATCTAAATTCTATTTGAATATAAGATAGTTTTTTTTGGTGTTGCATTAAATGCTACTATAATATACTCATATATAGAATTAATGATATCAGACCAATCGACATCATTAAGTGACTACTATGTCTATGCCCAATAGGCTTTTAGCCAAGGTTATATGAGAAACTAAGCTTGTAAGCCCTTAGGTGTTGTAATTTCACTGTGAACTCTAAGTTTAGCTCGTTAGCACAATCAAGAACACTATCTTGGCAACACATTTGGTCATTGTCTAATGAATGGTTGGTGTTGGATGCAACACTTTTGGACTATTGGTACGATACTCATCCTCGAGCAGGTGCAACGTACTTCTTTGTAAGTGTGTGTGTAATGACAATTCACAGGTCATACACTTTGATCTACTTCGCAAGAAGATAAGCGACAAGATGCATTGGTTCAGTTATGCATTGCTATAATTCTGTATTGCTGTGTTAAGCTGTTGAGTTGGGACTAGCCTGTGGGCTCAAAGATTGGTTGAGTCTGAGAAAAGTTGAACAGAGAAATTCTACAATAGACAACACACAAAAGTTAAAAAAAAAAAAATGAATAGAGGAGGATGTTGTGAATAAAATGAGCGAGATTTAACGGTAATACTACTTAAGATTTGTAATAATTAAGGAAGATCAAGAGATAATTTGTTCACATCATGTAGTAAAGAGGGATTGTAATTTTTAAGAAACTCATTAGTTATATATATCAAGACTGTTGAGATTAAGACAACTATCTACGAGACTGTTGATACTTTTAGATATGATGAGTTTGAAGCATTTGAAGATAGCTTAGTGTTTGTAAAGTGTAATCTGGCAGTTGTTTAACGATAGGTCAGACATTTAAGTTGAAGTAGTAGTAGTTAGCAATTGAGAGCAGAGAAGGAGTCGTTGTAAATTTTGAAGTTTTTTTATATTTATTTTTTTTATGTATGTGTGAGAAACGAAAGTGTACTAACAAAGTAAGGATAGATTTTGCACTGTGAAGTTGTATAAGAGGTGTGCGATTTTAGTAGCGTGTGTTACATTGATAGTTTTCAGCACTTGTGTGGTCGGGTATTCTAGAATTTTATGTTCGAAGTTGATGAGTTAGAATTCAATAGAGAGTTGAGATCTGAGTTTAAGTTTGTCATTTCATAATTGTTATGCATACGATCTGGATAGTAGACAGTATAGAAAGAAAAGGAGAAAGAGTGCTTTGTACAAGTTGAGTTTTTATTTTATCATTTACCTCTACAAATAAAACATCCCTTCACTCCTAAGGTGGTTTGAGCATCTTTTGATTAGTCCTTAGTTTATTCTCTGTTTGGTTGAGTGAAGAAGTAGACCCAGAGTCAAGAAGTAACCCACGTTCATCCCAACCATGTATTATGTACAAGACAAACATGTAGGTGTTCTTTATAAATTCTTTTATGCCTTTTGTACTTCTTGATGTGGAACTAAACAAAAACCCAATGTAGCCGTGATTGAAATTTTCTTTTCGAACTCAGTAATATTGTTATGGGTTAAATATTTGGACAAGAAGCTGAGAACTTGTGAGAGAGTTCTTGATTTGCTTGAACTTGAATAGATATTAGATTGGATAAATGAATATTGTTGAGGCTATATACATTGAACTAACCCCAAGGTTTTGATCTCTGTTGGGGGTCAGTTGCTTATTTATCTAGATGTTTGAGACCCAGGAAAAAGGCTATTCAAACTATTTTCGGATTCTTTACTTGCCCTTGATGAACTTGAATTAACATTGCTTGTGAATAATCCACTATTTAACTTATTTTAAAATATCTAATTTTAATTGACACATCTATATGCGCCTGGAGACACTGTAGGTTGCAAGTAAGTAACGCGATAAAATTGGTATTAGGATGCTATAACTATAGCTTCATCTATGTATTTCCAAGACGGATTATCATGTATCATGTGATGACTTAGAGAAACTGATGTTATAAGTATATATAAATTTTGGTGTTTGACTGCATATCCAAGATGATGATAATTTAATTGTGTCTACTGAGTTGTGGAGACCGAAGTCCAATTCCAGCATCCACACAAAAAGCTGGAAAAAAAATCACATGGAAATAATAATAATAATAATAATAATAATAAACTAGAATAGGAAGAGTAGGACGATGAGAAAGGGTTATGTACCATACTATATGTTCAGTAAACATCGGTTAAGCTAAATTGTTATAGAAGGTTGATGTAATTGTTGTGTATATACTTCCACTCCAGCCTGTGTGTAGCAGTGTTACTTAGGTCTGCCTAAATGACTATTTGGAACTAGGAATAACTATATTTGAGTTTAGGAATGGACCGAAATATGATGATTAGATCAGGAGATCAGCTGTGCCCAGCATGTTAGTCATCAATTTACCAACCTCTGCAGATGGTCGAAGCTACAAGTTATCAGACTTAGCAAATGGTGGGAGTTCCAGCACCTCAGACTATGCAGCCAACAACAATTCAGATGATTCGGCCACTGCCTTTTCAGACGATACCACTATCAGTTCCAGAGATGGACCGGGTTTACATTGTCACTAGAGAGAAGGCATCGCAGGTTGATGGATCGATTTTCCGAGATATTAAAGAGCTATAGGGTATCTACGTGTAGGTCACTGCTTGTAACTGGGTAGCTACCGTTAGAGAGATGTTGGACGGTTTCCAATATGGTAGATAAAACATTGACTCACAATCATGGTTGAGGTTGACCATGAGAGACACAGAACCTTAGAGTTCTTTGTGAGTGATCATGTAGTTTTACAAGTGTTGCCCACGAAAGGGGTGAAGAGATTTGGGTTGAGAGGTAAGCTAGCTCCCTGCTATATTGGACCCTTCCAGATTTTGGAGCGGATTGGAGTTGTCGCTTATCGTTTGACGTTACCCCCGTCTTTGGCTGGAGTTCACGATGTGTTCCATGTTTTCATGCTGAGGAAATATGTACCGGATCCTACACATGTGTTATCGGAGGTGCCGGTCACATTTCAGCCAGACGCGACGTATGAGGAGGTGCCTATGCGGATTCTGGACCGCAAAGAGCATCGATTGAGGAACAAGACAGTTCGTTTAGTCAAAGTTGGTTGGCAGCACCACTCTGATGAGGAAGCTACTTGGGAGCTCGAGGATACGATCAGAGCTCGCTACCCTCATCTGTTTACTTGAGGTTCGTATGGTTGGTCTTCATTTCGTATTTATATTATAGTTGAGGTGTTGATACCTGTTGTGGTTGATTAATATTTGTTTTGGTTCGTTAGTGAAATTTGGGGATCAAATTTTTGTTAGTGGGAGAGAATGTTAAATACCGAAATTTTTCAGGGGTTAAAAAGGTAAATTTTGAAATTTAGGGACTTAGTTGTAATTACTCGAATTTGGAGGGACTTTTTGTAAAAATGCCAAAACTATTAATTTACCCTAACATAGCCGAAATTTTATCTGCCGGTTCTTTTTCCCCCAACACCACAACGAGAGCGGTTGCCGCAGTCGCCTCTCCCCAACGCCGCCGCCGTCGCCGTCGCCGTCGCCTCTCCCCAACGCCGCCGCCGTCACCTCTCCCCGACGCCGCCGCTGTTCCTCTTCCGTTCTCCCTTCTCCTTCTTTTTCTCCGGCGCGCACGCAAGAGGCGCCGAGCGCCCCTCTCCTAGACGCGTTGCCATCCTCACGCGAGCAAGCGACGCTCGTCTCTCCTCACGGCTTTGCCCTCGCGGAAACCCTAGTTTGCAGCCGTCTTCCTTCAGCGCCACTGTTCTCGCGCGAGCACGCGGTGACGAATTTCCTCCCTCAGTCATTGCCAGAAAATCACAGCCTTGTTTGTGACCTATTTCACTGGTTTTTCCTTGAACTTTGCGCTGCGCCGATCATCCATCAGGTAAGGGTTGTGATAATGAGTTTGAAGTTTTATGCCAAGATTGGATGAATTGTTGATGCTTTGATCTTCGATCAAAATTGTTATGGTATTCTGTTCTTGAGGTTTTGGAAGAATATAAATGGTTAATTAGTTTTGGAATTTTATTTGGTATGGAACTAATCGCAAGTTAATTGGTTTTGAGCATGGACGTCGGCTTGAATGTGTGATAGTGTTAAATTGATTGGGATTAATGATTGATAAGTAGTTGATAAAGCCTATTTTGAAGGTTAACTGTGATTAGAAATGGTGAGAGACTGGATTGATTTAATTACAAGGATGGTAATAAAGTCTTGAAACAAGCTGTGTTGGTTTGTGGTCAATGAAGAGGTTACTTGGGTTTTAAATTTGGATGCAAATTGTAGAAGGTAAACAATGGGTTGTTGGCATATTTTGCTGTTTAGTTATTGTCATTTTTTATTTTCATGATGTAGGTCGTGATGTTTAAGTTTGATAAGTTCTATTATTAAACGGATGTTGAATTAGGATTAGATCCTAATTACTGTTAGTAGTAATTTAGCTATTTTAATAAATTATATTCATATCTAAATTGTGTCCTTGATACAGGACCTTGACGTTGGCCTCGCACAGTTGATCGTGGGAGGTTCTGTTCGTATACGTTCTACAATTAAAAGGCGGGTATTTCTCCTTTGTACTCGAGTAGTTCTTTTACCTTAAAGCATGGCTAGTTATGTCTTATAGGTTGCTTGACCTTGTTCTTTGTCGTCATTTAAAACATCGCCGTTGAGACTTACTCTTCGTTGATCTTCGAGTATTCCCAAATTCGTATCTGTACAGTCCACTATTGGTTTTCTATTCTGTAAAGTGCCGTTTGTATGCGAGCACTTAGAAGTCCATTAAACACAATTAGGTTTATTTGGCATTAGAAATACCCTACCTAGTAGTGTAGGTGCATAATCGTTGGTTTGCGATTTCTGGATTGGTTGTATTGATGCATCGTATATTCGTTGGATTTTATTGCATCGTTGTTTCTCCGGTTGTTCGTGCATCGTATATCATGCACCATACTTGCACGTTGCATACTAACGACTGTTGGCTTACATTTGGTTAAGCCGTCGTTAGTCATATTGTTGCTCGATTCACTCAACCACATGTTGTCATGGTAGTGGTTAGAGTGCGAGTGTTTGTCCTGTCATGCTAGACAGTGACACCCTCACCGTTATTTTAGAGGGATGAGCTGTTGGTGGCTCACCCTCACCGTTGTATTTTAGAGGGATATTGCAGCTGTATAGCTCCCCCTAGGTATAAGGGTTGGAGTGTAGACTCCCTAGCATCCTGTCCACTCAACCACGTCTTATGTGGTATTATTGTTGTTGTTGGAGTGGTACAGTTGTCACAGCCCTACCCACTCGGTCACACAGATGAGATGTGTTGACGGCTTGACTTGCGTCAGGGGTGACACATGTCATTGCATCATGTGCATACGTATTTTTTTTATGCATTTGTTTGTGTTTGATGCACTTATATGAGCTATGGTTGTTGCACATGTTTGACATGCATGTATATCTCGATATTATTGTTGTTGCGTTGTTCTATACCTGTTTAGTTGTTATTCAGATTTTATACCTTGTCGTTTTACATGTGTTATGCATGATTAGATATTCTTATTTTCTTATGGACTGTACCCTGTTGGATTCTCTACTTGTTATATCCTTTACCTTGCCATGCTTATTTGTCTACTCATATACCCGCAGAGTCCGTCCGGACTCACCACCCCTGCTTTCCTTTTTGTTGTTTCAGGTAGCAGGTAGATATTTTACTTGGAGCCAGGAGATGATCCAGTTGCCAGTCCCTCAGTCCCACCGTGTCAGTTTGGGTTGGTTTGATTTAGTGTCTGTTTTATTTCCGCAGTTATTTTATTTGTCGAGTATATATTTGGTTTGTCGTTACTACCGGTATGTAGACTTTCTTTATGTTAATGATGGCTGAGTCATCCATTTATTTTGTTTCGTTATAAACTGCGTGGATGTGTGTTTTAATTATTATTGTGATGCCAACCGCTTGTGGCTGAGCTAATATTGGTGGAGAGTGTATGTATATTTGCCCCATATTGTCCGTCATACAGAGGAGGTGTTGTCCGATTTTCTAGGAAGCATGTGTCTCTGGGGTCGTGACATAAATAATGCTATCATTATTAAAGTAAAGGTTTCTTTTATACCTAGCCAAAGGTCAATAAAGACGAGTGTAAAATATGAATTGCAAATGATTACGAAGTTACCGTGTGTAAACCAAAGCTTAATATGGAAAGATAAAACTGATTCTTTCATGCAGTTAATTAAAAAGCACACCAAACTGATTCTAATTTCTTAAAATACAAATAAAATTAAGCTAAATATAGACAGATCAAAATTAAACACAGAATTACTAAAGATCTATTAAGCTAATCAATTAACACAGATTGTGCCGTTATTAATTAGCTTAATCTAGTAACGCATATCAATTATTGTTATTATAACATTTTGTAAGGCTAAGGAATCTCAGAAGAATTCTAAAGATTTTAAGTAAGTAATCTACCGGACTCCTCTTCTTCGGCCTCTGCCGCAGAGCCATTCAAAGAACAAAAAAACAAGAACAAGTGTCACTAAGACAAAATAGAAGATGAAATTTACGTAAGGCAAAAAAAAGAAGGAAAAGCAGCCTATACAATCATAAACTATAGACTAATACCTAATATTGTTTTTAGAGAATAACAACTCGTGTTGGAAAATAATAGTTTCCCAATAATGATAGATCAGAATTAAACAAATCATCTATAACATGCTTTGTAAAAAGATATTCAATTGCCTGACTTCAGTATACAGTCTTATAGCTAAAGCTTTTGTACATCCAAAAAACAAAATAATACCAACAAGCATTGACAGTGAATAGCAACGACAATGATCTTAAACTCTTCCTATTATATAATCAAAAGAAGATAAAGAATCGTGAGAATGAGAATCCCCTAGGATACACCTGTTGCTATTGAAGCCACGGGAAGCCATGGCCAGCCACAATCAAGGGAAGCCGCGGCCGGCCGCAGCCAGCCAAGAGCAGCCGCCTGATCCAGCCGCGGCTGGCCGAGAGCCGCCTTCTGTTTGCACAAGTGTTGTTGGTTTGCATGCAGAAAAAAAGAACATCTTTTACATATAAGAAAGAGAATCATCTATACACATAGGAGAAAGATATAAGAAAGAGAATCGTCTATACAGATAGGAGAAAGATTAAAAAATTTTAAAGATAATTGCATCAGCTAGCCAGATCAGATGTTGATCATGGTCAAGATGAATGAGAAAAGATAATGAATCATCTTCTATATAAAACTACCTTGGAAAAAATTATATGAAAGATATAGACAAATTGTATTATGTCATTTGTTTTCTTATATGAATTATTCATTTGATATGCATACCTAAAACCCTAAACACTAAGGTTCAGATTAATTATGTAGTATATGATCATATGGTACGTCCATAGAAGACATGATCATATGCTCTCATAATTAATAAATAAGAGTCACAGTTGTTAAATAAAGTTGGGCGCTTTATTTAGACTGCAATATTTTATGAAATAATCCGTCTTGATGATTGTAAAATATTGATGTGAAACATGCACATTGACAGGATCAAGGGATATTTAATTAAGGATTAATTTCTGTTGAAAAAAATTAAATCTTCAGTGATATTGGTTATGTTATTTCTCTTAACCTGAGTTTATTGTAAATAGATTATTAAATAGTTATTATTCTTTGAATTATCAATAAGTGAGGTTTATTTAATTAGGAAACCAATACCTTGATGTTTTGGGAATGTAATTATTTAATAATTAGAATTTATGAAATAAACAATATGAAATTTGTATGAAATATCCTCTTGACATGTTTCGGTGCTTGGATGGTTGAAGTCACTGGCCAGTGCAATTTAATCCATTAGGGAAACTAATCAAGTCAAGAGAACAAATAATTAATTGATTGACCGAAATCAATATCAATTAATTATTAATGATATTTTACAAAGGAGAAATACATATTAATATTCATATTATTAATCTTGGAGTTCAACATCGGGCTTTTAGTGGAATAGCACCGATTTAGATAATTGGTTTACAATTATTAAGAGCTTTGATTAATAATAATTGTTGGATCCCTAAACTAGCTCAACATAAATGGTATGGTTTATTTCATGGCATATGGACTTTTATATTTGGGATGAGTTTTAAGTACTTGGACATAAGCTTAAGTAAAAGCCCAAGACCCAATTTAAAGAGGTGTTAAGGTTACAAGCACCTCTAACTTGAAGAGGTGTCATGGTTACAAGCACCTATTAAGCAGAATAAATAAACTTCTGCATTCATTATCAAACAAGGAACGAAAAAGTTCAAGGAGCCAGAAGTGAATAGAAGTGCCCACACACTGCAACACCGCCAGGAGAATAGTTTGGAAGATTGAACAAGGTATTTCGTACTGGAATAAAAAGATTCAGTAACGTATATATTTCACATGCGATTGCTTTCGCTGCATACTGTTTCTATCATTGGTATCAGAGCAACATGTGAATATATATGTGAATCGAGTCCAATTTTTCTTTGTTTCTACGGATGATTCCGATAAATATAGTGCCTAATTATTTTATATTTGTTGATTACAAAAATCGAATGTTATTTTATGATTTTGTTTCATAAGGGATGCATATAATTATCATATTATTCTAATCTGTGACAGAGAATTAGAGATTCATGCCCATGATTCTTTTGGTGCGCATTCCATCGTGGCTAATTCCATATCAGTTTTCTTTTCCATAGTTAGGATTTTCTGATCGTTTCATTGTTTTTGATGTATATCATGAAATTAATTATGACCATCAATTAAAAAAAAAAATACAATCACCAGTGCAGATTTGTATATGTAATGGCGGCGGTTTCTGTTAATCTAGATTGTCAGCCTTATGCTTATATTTGTTTTCTTTTTCTCTAGAAATCGTGGATTAGGGTATTTTATTATTTCCTTGTATGAATAATTTAAATCATATGGTATAACATGATTTATATGATAACATGTGTACGAATAATAGATGACGCCATATTAATTTGCTGCACCTCTCATTCGGATATGCATGATAATTATTATCCTTTGTCTAGATTAATAATTACTGCATTGTTTATTGAGAAAATCCCTTGTTATAAAATATTGAATGGGTGAAGGTTTTCAATTATTATTTTTAATTGTAGACCTGTGGGCTCCATTATGGGTTCATTAATAAAATGATCATGTGATACCCCATCGGATAAACATGGTTGGATTTTTTTAGATTGAACCTTATGATTTCAAAATTTTAATAAGTTTGATCGGCCCACCGTCGACAATGCTCGGATATTAAAGTTAATTTTGAAATTAAATAATGGTTAATGACATTCGACCTAACTAAAATTATTTCCCTCCCAACGAGGCTAGGATAATTTTATGAAGGGCCCAAAGTTTTAAAAACAATCAGAGTGAGATACTCGTATTCTCTAGGAAATTTTATTTAGAAATTAGGATAAAAGTTTTTTTAAAAAAAAACTTCCTAATTTCTAGTTAAACCAACCTAGTAGAATAATGTTACTTTCATGATCAACTTTAGTTCATTATAAATAACTTGCCCAACGTGAGTGTTTATGCTGGAAACTAAATGATTGTTGCAATAAACGAATGTGATTAAGGGATTCACATGTTATATCATATTCACATGTTTATTGTGTATTGTCGTTTTAATATATGTGTGCATATCTTATTTCAGAAAATGGCATCTTTAAATCCTCTTGCTGTGATTTTAAGTCAAAAACCTATGGATGGAACTAACTACAGTTAATGAAAAACTAATCTCTATATTGTTCTAGACTATGAGGAGATCAAGTTTGTCCTGACTACTCCTAAGCCCAATGAGCCTGCAGCCAATGCGACTGAGGAAGCAAAGACGCAGTATTCAGATTGGCATAAGGCAAATATGCAGCTCGCTGCTATATTCTTGCCAGTGTTGCTAGTCATCTGCAAGAGCAAATAAACAAATTCGAGAGTGTAGTAGAAATGATCTAAACTCTTGATGGCATGTTTGCTCACAGTAGCAGTGCCGCTAGGCAAGCTGCAGTAAGGACTTTAATGAACACTCGTATGACTGGTGGAAATGTGCAGGATCATTGCCTTACAATGATGTCACATATCAGTCGGGCAGAAGTTATGGGGGCAAAACTAGAGGAGGAAATGAAAATTGACATTATCCTTGAGTCACTGCCAGAATGCTTTAGCCACTTCATAATGAACTACAACATGAACAAGCTAAAGTTGACTCCTACTCAGTTGATATGCATGAGCATGAGAGTGCTGAATAGTCTCTAGTCAAGCCAGCTTCTGCACATCTCGCTGAGAGTTTTGTTAAACCAAAAGGGAAACGTAGAGGTGGTAATAAGAACAAGAAACACAAGGCGGCGACGCTAGTTTCCAACCCAACTGCAATGAAGAAGCCGAAAGGCAAGTGCTTCAAGTGCGTCGAGAAAGGTCATTGGAAAATGGATTGTCACAAGATGAAAAATAAACAAGGTAATCTTTGTGCTTTAAATGTCATTGAGGCCTATTTAGTGGAGAATTACAATGATAAATGGATCATTGATTCAGGAGCCACTAATCATGTTTGTTACTCTTTGCAGTGGTTCAAACAAAGTAGGTCGTATGACAATGGACAAAGAAGCTTGACGTTAAGAAATGGGGATCGAGTCTCAGTGATGGCTATAGGATTAGTTGAATTATCTTTTGATAATGATAGGACTTTGTTTTTACAAGACTGTTTATTTGTGCCAGATTTTAAGAGGAATTTGATTTCTGTTAGTTGTTTAATTAAGCATGGTTTGATAGTTGAGTTCAATTCCTCAATTTTAATAAGAAGTTCTACTTCATTCATTTATTCTAGTATATTGCTAAATGGTCTTTATTTTTTAAGTCCTATTTCCTATGACATAAATGCCATCGAATCCATTAATGATGATGAACATGTTCACCTATCAAAGAAGAGAAAAGTTTCAAATGAAACATATCTTTGGCACTTGCGATTAGGTCATATTAATCCAAATAGGATACATAGTTTGGTTAAAAGTGGGATTTTAAATTCCCTAGTTTTTGAACCTATACCAGTATGTGAATCCTGCTTGGAAGGAAAAATGACAAAGAGGTCTTTTCAGGCAAAAGGATATCGTGCAACCGTTCAACTAGAATTGGTGCATACAGATGTATGTGGATCAATGAACGTGCAAGCCAGAGGAGGGTATGAGTATTTCATCACTTTCACAGATGATTACTCCATATATGGATATGTATACCTGATACACCATAAGTCTGAAGCTTTTGATAAATGTCAAGAGTTTAAGACTAAGGTAGAAAAGAAATTAGGTGTCCATGTCAAACAACTTCGGTCTGACCGGGGTGGTGAATACCTGTCTGGAGAATTTAAGTCTTACTTGACTCAAGAGGGGATGGTTTCCCAACTATCAGCCCCTGGCACACCTCAGCAAAACGGAGTGGCTGAAAGAAGGAATAAAACTCTTTTAGACATGGTGAGGTCCATGCTCAGTTATTCATCATTGCCTGTATCATTTTGGGGATATGCATTGGAAACAGTTGTGTACCTTTTGAACTTGGTTCCATCTAAATCAGTTCTGAAGACGCCCACAGAATTATGGAATGGGCGTAAGCCTAGCTTGAACCATATTCGGATTTGGGGTGTTTTGGCACATGTCTTGCAACAAAAACCAAATAAGATGAAATCTCGTACAAATGTGTGCATGTTTGTTGGATATCCTAAAGGAACAAGAGGTGGACTTTTCTATAGTCACACTGATAAGAAAGTTTTCGTGAGTCCTCATGCAACTTTCTTAGAAGAGTACTATATGAAGAATTAAAAACCCAAGAGTACGGTGCTTCTTGAGGAACTTGTTTCAGATCAAGAACCTCCTACGACTCTTGAGTCTACACAACATGTTCAACAATTGATTCCTGCGAATGTTCAAAGAGGGGAAAATTTTTCTCAAGGTGAACAAACACAGGAACCAATTGAAGAACAGGCAGAAATCCTAGAACCACCTATTCAGAACAATATAGAGATTGACAATTCACTACAAACGTGAATCCTCCTGTAGAAGCACAACAACCAGTGCAGTTCACTTGTAGTGGGAGACAAATTCGCAAACCCATAAGATACGTCTTATGGGGTGATTCATATCAGGTGATTGTTAATGATCATGATGACGATCCCACAAGTTACAGTGAAGCACTGGAAGATGTTGATGTTTAGGAGTGGCTTAAGGCTATGGAACGAGAGATGGATTCTATGTATTCAAACTCTGTTTGGTCTCTTGTAGAAGCACCTAAAGGGGTAAAACCTATAGGGTGCAAATGGATCTATAAGAGGAAGAGAGGACCAGACGGGAAGGTTGTTACCTTTAAAACTAGATGGGTGGCGAAAGGTTGTACCCAGAAAGATGGTATAGATTACGAGGAAACATTTTCGCCAGTTGCCATGCTTAAGTCTATCTGGATTCTCTTAGCCGTAGCAGCAAGTTACGATTATGAGATTTGGCAGATGGATGTCAAAACAGCTTTTCTAAATGGAAATTTGGAAGAGGACATCTACATACGGCAACCAGAAGGTTTCATAGCTAAAGGCCAAGAACACATGGTATGCAAGTTGCACAAGTCCATTTATGGGCTAAAGCAAGCATCTAGGTCATGGAATATTAGGTTTGATCAAGCCATTAGATCATTTGGTTTTGTGAAAAGTCCTGATGAACCATGTGTTTTTAAAAGAATTCAAGGTACTGTAGTAGTTTTCCTTGTCCTTTACGTAGATGATACTCTCTTGATTGGAAACAATATAGAAGTATTGTCGGACGTAAAAGATTGGCTGAACAATCAATTTGAAATGAAGGACTTGGGAGAAGCTAATTATATTCTTGGTATTAAACTCTCATGAGACCGAAAGAATAAGTTATTAGCATTATCTCAAACTTCATATATTGATAAAATCTTGGCCAGGTTCAACATGGAGAAATCCAAGAGGGGATCCTTACCCTTTAGACATGGAATTCATCTTTCTAAGGAGCAATCACCAAAAACTCCCGAAGAGAAAGAGCGCATGAGTAGAATACCTTATGCATCAACAGTAGGTAGTCTCATGTATGCTATGTTGTGTACTAGGTCAGATATTTGCTACGCAGTGGGAGTTGTAAGTCGTTATCAGTCAAATATTGGAATTGAACATTGAGTTGCCGTAAAGCATATACTCAAGTATCTTAGGAGAACGAGAGATTATATGCTAGTATATTCTAGTGGGAGTCTAGAAACCATTGGTTATACAGACTCAAATTTCCAGGGAGACGTTGACTCAAGAAAATCTACATCTGGATATGTTTATACATTGTATGGTGGAGCCATTTGTTGGAGGAGTGTCAAACAAACCTATGTGGCAGACTCTACTACTGAAGCTGAATATGTGGATGCATCTGAAGCTGAATGCTTAAAAAATTTCTTATGGATCTTGAGGTGATACCTGGTGCAGATCAGCCCATTACTCTTCACTGTGATAACAGTGGAGCTGTAGCACAATCAAAAGAGCCAAGGTATCATAAGAGACAAAAACACATAGAGAGAAAGTACCACTTGATCTGAGATATCATTTAGAGAGGAGATACAGTGGTTGCTATGATAACATCAGAGATAACCTGGCAGATCCATTTACAGAGAGTTTGCATGAACGCGTGTTCAAGAGGCATGTTAATTCTATGGGTCTTAGAAGAGTCCCAAACTTGCTTTAGAGCAAGTGGGAGATTGTTGGATTTGTGCTCTAAAAGCAAGACAAATTGTATTATGTCATTTGTTTTCTTATATGAATTATTCATTTGATATGCATAGTGTTGTACGACTAAGACCCAGATTAATTATGTAGTATATGATCATATGGTACGTCCATAGAAGACATGATCATAGGTTCTCATAATTAATAAATAAGAGTCACAGTTGTTAAATAAAGTTAGGCACTTTATTTAGACTGCAATATTTTATGAAATAATCCGTCTTAATGATTGTAAAATATTGATGTGAAACATGCACATTGACAGGATCAAGGGAGATTTAATTAAGGATTAATTTCTGTTGAAAGGAATTAAATCTCCAATGATTTTGGTTATGTTATTTCTCTTAATCCTGAGTTTATTATAAATAGATTATTAAATAGTTATTATTCTTTGAATTATCAATAAGTGAGGTTTATTTAATTATGAAACCAATATCTTGATATTTTGGGAATGTAATTATTTAATAATCAGAATTTATGAAATAAACAATATGAAATTTGTATGAAATATCCTCTTGACATGTTTCGGTACTTGGATGGTTGAAGTTACTAGCCAGTGCAATTTAATCCATTAGAGAAACTAATCAAATTAAGAGAATAAATAATTAATTGATTGACCGAAATCAATATCAATTAATTATTAATGATATTTTACAAAGGAGAAATACATATTAATATTCATATTATTAATCTTGGAATTTAACATCGGGTTTTTAGTGGAATAACACCGAATTAAGATAATTGGTTTACAATTATTAAGAGCCTTGATTAATAATAATTGTTGGATCCCCAAACTAGCTCAAGATAAATGGTGTGGCTTATTTCATGACATACGAACTTTTATATTTGGGATGAGTTTTAAGTACTTGGGCCTAAGCTTAAGTAAAAGTCCAAGACCCAATTTAAAGAGGTGTTAAGGTTACAAGCACCTCTAATTTAAAGAGGTGTCATAGTTACAAGCACCTATTAAGCAGAATAAATAAACTTCTACATTCCTTATCAAATAAGGAACGAAAAAGTTTAAGGAGCCAGAAGTGAATAGAAGTGCCCACACACTGCAACATCGTTAGGAGAATAGTTTGGAAGATCGAACAAGGTATTTCGTACTGGAAAAAGAAGATTCAGTAACGTATATATTTCACATGCGATTGCTTCTGCTGCATACTGTTTCTATCAAGATAAGGCAAGAAAGAATTTTTTTTCTCACCTGCACGTGAGATAGATTGGCAAGGCCATGCAAGATATCATGGTCTTCTGTGATCTTACAGACTCTCCAGGGGCCATAATCATGACATCTTAGCATCATCGTAAATTTGTAACCTCTTTTGTGCCCATAATTACTTCATGATAGGATGGAATTAGAACCGTTTGCCCCCATCGCCCCTGCCAATCTGTCCTGGAGCCAATATAGAAAATGTAAATCACGGGGGATACTAGTCCGGATGTTATGGCTAGCACGTGAGTAAGATGGGTATACTGGATTTGTCAGAATTTGACCTTCAAACCTCTTGATGATAGCACCCACGTACTAATTATGAGTCCATCTCGTGAAGACATAATAGGATGGAATTAGAAATTTCATATCAGATGGACTTGAAAGATACGTATCTACATTGAAGAGGAGGCGGCCTTGTGGTTACCCACCATTCACCCCATTCACATCTGATTTATATATCCTTTCATCTCTTACGCAAAAAAATTGAAAGCCGAGGTGACGGCGGCTCCATCCCTGCTTCACAATGACATCGCTGATTGCAGATCTCCACAGTGGTTGAGTTCCCGTGAACTGCAACCTCTCTACGGCTGCAGGACCACAAGTTAAGGGTTCACTAGTTTCGCAATAAAATCAAGCAATCAACACTAATACTAGTGGTCAGTGGCGTAGCCACGTTACAAATGTCGCACCCTGACATTATATATATATATATATATATATATATATATATATATATATATATATATATATAGTAATGATAGGGACAATGAATTTGGGACAGTGAATGGGATAGTGAATGACGTGGTAATTATTGTGTACACGTTTGATCGTCGATCGGACATTACCGGCGGCCTTCGGCCGCCGTCCCGAACCAAACTATATCCTGGGGGGCACGGTGAACCCGTCGGGGATCGCCGCAATTGCGATCTTGCATCATTGACCGTCGATTTCGATAGGTTCACCGTTGCCGGCGATCCTGACGAGTTCACCGTCCTCCGAAAGTATAGTTTGATTCATGACGATAATCAGAGGCCATCGGTGGTGTCCGATCGGCGATCGGACGTGTACACATTAATTGCACGTCATTCACTGTCTCATTCACTGTCTCAAATTTATTGTCCCAATCATTACTCATATATATATATATATATATATATATATATATATATATATATATATATATATATATATATATATATATATATATATATATATATATATATAAAAGTTAAGAGTTCACTAGTTTTGCAATAAAATCAAGCAATCAACACTAATACTAGTGGTCAGTGGCGTAGCCACGTTACAAATGTCGCACCCTTGACATTATATATATATATATATATATATATATATATATATATATATATATATATATACTTTAATTGATTGAAGATCTAAATTATCAATTGATATAATTTTTATAAAAAAATATCTTGATTTGACCGAATTAAATTTATATAAGTATCCCAAATAATTTTATTATTGATCAACCGAATTAAATTAGACCCTGTGTATATTTGATATCTTGTATCTAAGGATTATATTCGTTCAAATCGGGATTGATTTGGAGTTGCTTTGATTAAATTATGGTCCAATCAAATTTATGTAAGTACCTCCGATAATTTTGATGTCGATCAATTGAGTTAAGTTAAGTCCTGTATATATTTGATGTCTCGTGTCTATGTTTTGATGTTGATCAATTTACATTAAAATTTGAAATTTTTAAAAATTATTTCTCTTAATTAAAAATTACCCTTCCTAATCAATAATTCTGACTACGTCACTGCAAGTGGTCGTTGGAATGGATGAAGAATTATCATTCAGCCTAAATTCAAATGGATAAGAAATCACGATAAAATTAATCTGTCAACTAATTTAGAATCTCTTCGTTTATCGTATTTTTAAGAAATAATAGAAGAAAATATTTAAGGGGTGTTTGATTTGTATTTTCTAGTCTGTTTTTCATTTTCATTTTCCATAGAAAATGTGATTTTCTAGAAAATACGTTTGGTTTGTATTTTCCAGCTTTGTTTTCCAAAAAAAAACATAACGTTTTCTGGAAAACTGGAGAATAAAAAAAAATCATTTTTCAGAAAATTAAAAAATACGATTTTTTAAAAAATAAAAATGAAACAAACCAAACGCCCCCTAAGTCTCGGGCCATCCATACTTATTCTTATCCGTGCATTTTTTATAAAAAAACTTATTACATGCGGCAAGGATTAATCATGCTTGGCCCCACCTTATATCATGTGATGTCGGGTTTGACATGTTACGCAGGTTAGGGCGCTGTGCGGGTGGCTCGGCCCGTGCGTCGGATCTGTGTTAAAAAGAAAATGATTAACGAAAATTTTCTAATCTCGAAAAAAAAAAAATTTTAAGGAGTCAAAAAAAAATTAAAAAATTCGATCTATGTCCAACGGATCACGCCCACGAAGAAAAAGTATTTTGTTTCGGTTCGATCCGTAGTCACATATGAAATAACCGATGATATAAATTTAACAACACTTTTTCCTCAAGATCTCTTGCGGGAAAAGGATAATGTCCAACTTAGAGTTGTCAATTATTGATTCAGGTCCATAGAAGTTTTTCACAGGTCAACAAGGTAAATCAGAAAAATGGGCAGTTCGTCCAGCGTCCTAGGATTCACATCCCATTTGGAAGAAATTTTTTTACAAATATATCATAACTAGGAATCGAACCGTGAATATTTGAGATATCGACTAATCACACTACTACTATACTGTAGAGGGGGGAGGGGGATCTGCATTAAAAAGAAGTTAAATAAGAAAGCGGTTTAATACCTTTTGAATAAAATAATTTGTTAATGATTGTTTTAATTATCTTTAATTTTAAAATATCATTTTATCCTTATTTTTGTTAAAAAAATCTTTTTATTCTCTCGTTTTTTTTGCACCCTCTCTAAACTAACATTTCTTTTATAATTAAATATTTTATATTATCATAGTTTTCCTTTATAATTCTTGTCATTTAGAAATGGAGGCTTGGTGGCAACTAGCGCCACCATCAACTTTTCTCAAGATAAATATGAAAGAGATAAATTATAAAAATTATTAATTCGGATATTATGATTAGTGTATAGAAAAAATGAACATATTGACTTCATCAAATTTTTAGACCTCAATATGACAATAGTCACATCTTAATCATTTATTTATCCCATGAGACCTATTTGATAAAATAATTAAATCGATTAAACCAAATTTAATTATGCCGAGCCAAAGCTGAGAGTTTAAAATACCCCATTTCATAATTCATGATTCTCCTTCTCGTTGAGTCCTTATTTAATTTAAAATTAAATTATTTTGTTTTTCAATTGATTTAATTAATATGTTATTGATTAAATTGAGTTTGTCCCATTTTAATTTAAATGGTTCTATAAATTTGATTATTATAAGCAAACCACCGCATTATCTCTTTTCATCCAAGTAAATTTTAATAATATACTAAAAAATTTTTTTATCAAATAATTGCCAATATTTTAAAAATTAATAATGTGATTTTATTTTTAATACTTTGTCTATTAGTGTTTTAAAATGATACTATCATGTCTATCATCATTTTAACGTAATATCTTTTTTAATTTTTAATATTTAAATATCAAATTTTAGTTTTGATAAATTAATAGATGATTTTTTTTAATGACATGATTGATCTAAGAATACGAAATTGGTGAATAACCTGTTAGTCCACTAAGTTAGTTCTGATGTGGTCAACCGAGTCAAGTTAAGTCCTATTGTATTTTAATCTCTGTGTCTAAATATGCAGGAACGTATAGGCTAGGAAGTTGAGCGGAAAACGCAGCGGTCTAAAAGGACGGCGGATCCAAAATCTCATAGTTGATCATCTCCAAAATCTTATAAGCTCCGAGCCGAATCCCTAACTTGTTCCCTGAACGGCGAAGAATATTTGGAAAACATCAACCCTTCGCTCCCTTGCAAAATGCACTCAATCAGTCAACTCAGGAGGCGCTTGGTATGTGGTATTTGAGCTTTGCAAAGGGAAAGGAAATCAATCCGTCTATTTGGTTCAATGATATAATTACGAAACAGTGTTTTGATTACTCTATTCAACACATTCATCCATTCCTCCCCATTTTGGGGGGAATGAAAAATAGATTACTGTTCAGTAATCCTTCTGCGGTTTTTTTTCGTTGGCAGATAAACCCCAAGCAAACCTAGAAGAGCTGCAAAACTTTTCTCCCCAACTAGCAACTCCAAAGTGTCGCAATCCCAGGTAACTCCACACGAACGTAGCTCTTGCTCTCTCCATAACCTTCGTCTTCTTCAATAAATCCGCGCGTTACTAATTTCTATCCTAAATCACATATCGTAATTTCTGATTTATGCAAAAATGGAGTTTTAAAGGACAAGTTCGAAGAACGGCATCGCCACGAGAAAGCCGCTTCGACCACCGACGTCATTGGGCTATCACGTTGACTTCATTTTAAGGTTCCTTTCCCTTTCTTCTACTTCAATAATTTCTGGATGCTGAAGAAATCGTTGATGATTTTGCACATATTTTTTTATTGATTTTTGTAGAAACACGCAGATCTTGAGTTCTTTACTGCACATATTTTTTTTTTAAATTATGAATAATAATATTTTATATTTTTAATTAAATAGAATATATGTAATGAATGAGATGAGATATTAATATTGATTCCTTTATTATAAGCAAATCAAACACCATCAATGTTAATGGTAATGATTATAAGGTCCTAGTCAAATAACACTTTTTTTATAATCAATCATACTTATTCCCATTCCCCATCTCAATCAATCTTATTCTCATTCCCATCCATCCGTTTGAACCAAGCGCAACCCTCCGTTCTTTTAACTGTTCCTTTTGACCCCAATCACTTTAAACACTCCATCGGAATTCTTCCTCCCCAACTCTTTTCCTTTGGTATCTTCTTCTTGTCCTGTTTTCTTAACCTCATTCCTTTTCGAATCCCCGCCAATTACAGCACTTCCCCCCAGCTCTTCCCTCTCTGTATATATAGAGACAGTGCTCTTCTTGCTGGCTAAGTATGTCGCGATGTCGCCGATGCTCGTGTATTTCACCTTCGTCGCCCTCAATGTTGCCGGCGCCGGGGGTGATGATGCCGACCTCCTTCTCTCTTTCAGGTCATCTGCCGGAGATGGCAATGGGGTGCTTCACACGTGGGAGGGTCGCGACCCCTGCTCCGGCTCCTGGGCCGGCGTCACCTGCTACCGCGGCCGGGTCGCTAGCGTCCGTCTCGACGCTGCCTCCCTCGCCGGCAATGTCTCGTTCCTTCTCCGACTTCCTCACCTCCGCGTCCTCAGCCTCAAAAACAATGCTCTCTCCGGCACCCTCCCTTCTCTGACCCACTACAGGAACGCTAGGCTGAAGCATCTCCACCTCTCCCACAACCAACTCAGCGGCGCCCTCAACGCGGCGCTTCCTTTCTTGGCCTCCTTCCGAGTCGAGCACAATCGATTTACCGGCGGGTTAGAGGGGCTTCGGTTTGGGAGGATTAGAGATTTCAACGTGTCGGGGAACCGATTGACAGGGGAGATTGCCGGCCCGCTGTCGGAGTTCCCGATCTCGGCTTTTGATCAAAACCCTGGCCTCTGCGGTTCTCCGCTGCCCGATTGCGGCGGCGGGATCTCGTGGTTAGCTGAGAAGTCTCCAGTTTCCTCCCCTTCCCCTAATTCCTCCTCTGAACACATATCCAGATCGAGATCCCTAACAGAGGCCGGGCTTACCGTTCTCTTAGCGATCGGAGTCGGCGATCTGCTTGTGATCGCGATCGGCGTGGCGGTGATCGTCGGTATGTACCTGTGGCTGAGGAAGAAACTATTGAAATCCCTGGGCAGCGCCGACGAGATCGAGATGGCGGAGTTGAAGGAGAAGGAGATGGAGAAAGGGCTGATCTGCTTCGAAGGAGGGGAGGATCTGCGGTTGGACTGCCTTCTGATGGCGTCGGCAGAGGTGCTCGGAAAGGGGCTTTCTGGAAGCACCTACAAAGCCATCCTCGAGGACGGCATCATCGTCGCCGTCAAGCGGCTGAGCGCGGTGCATTTTTCGGCTGTGCACGGAGGTAAGGCTTTCGATCGCCAGATGCGTATCATCGGGAGGGTGCGGCATCCCAATGTGGTGAGCCTGAGGGCATTTTGCGATGCTCACGAGGAGAAGCTGCTCGTCTACGACTACATGCCCAACGGAAACCTTCAAACCCTGTTGCAGAGAGACAGTAATACGTTAATCCTTTCCAAGCGTCGATTTTTATGCACAATTTGAATCCGAGCAATGCTTCAGGTACTGGAAGAACGCTAGATTGGGCCATCCGGAAGCGGATTCTAGTGACCGCCGGCGACGGACTTGCGTTCATCCACAAGTTTCCGACGAGGTACCCACTAGTGCACGCCAACCTGAAACCTTCAAACATCCTGATCGACGAGCAGGGCAACGGGTGCGTGTCCGAGTGGGGGATCATGCGCTTCGCCGCCAACGTCCGCTGCTTGTCTGGCGACCCTTCCGGCTACTCCTCTGACCGAGGGACCTTCGCGGCGGTCGCCGCAGCGAGTCAGAGGTACCAGGCGCCGGAGCTGGCGAGCGGGAAGGAGCAGGCTACGCAGGAGTCCGACGTCTACAGCTTCGGTATGATGATACTGGAAGCAGTGACGGATAAGGAAATAAATGACGAAGAACTTCGGGAAGAGATCAGGGGAATGGTGAAGATTGCGATGTTGTGCACGGCGGAGAGGCCGGAGAAAAGGCCCGAGATGAGTCAAGTTGTGAGAATGATGGACGAGTTCTTGTGAGATGCTGAAGAACAAAGCCTTCGCATGCATTGCGTGCGTGCACTTCGATATCTAATATCAATTGTACTCTCTTTAGAATTAATTTATTTCACAAGTACTATCCTCTTCATAATATACAATATCAAAGCCTAAAAGAAGCAACCTAAAAACAAATTACTCACTAGATTACGTTAACATGCAAAAAATTAAATAGGGTAACTATTCATTTTTCCAAGCATATAATGTCAATGAACAACCAAGCCCTCGAGACCACGGCAACAATTTTTCAGATGGAAGGCGAGTTTGAAACATGAAGACTGCACTCGTCGAAGGAGCACCAAAAAGCCAACTATGAACATCCCAAAATACTTCAACGGGAAGCCCATCAACAAGGATAGTCTGATTGCCACGGAATTTCCATGCAAGTCTCTTGACCTGCATTACTCGTTTCCGATCGATACTGATCTCCAGGCAGGGATCCTTGAGCCCTAGAATATCACACTCAATGGCAACTTCATGGAATTGGCCATTGTCACAGAATTGTGCCTTTGTTGAATGTTTCTTCTTTCCATAGATATGCGCCTTCTTCGCGATGAATACTGCATTTGAAGGAGGACTCGTGCTGCTAGTCTTCCGGTGAGGCTCTTTTGAGAGATCTCCAAGATGGAGGATCATCTTATTATCACAAAGCACCGCGACATAGAAATCTTCAAGAGGCTCCGGGCTAAATCCAAATTTGGCAGCAGAGAGATCCCAGACAAGATCTATCTTGCTATCCTTCACCTCCATGGTCCGGCAGCCCTTTCTCTTGGAGAACAACCATGGCTTAATTTCCACCTTGCAGAGGCATCGGTTGGTTGAATCGTCGATCTCGATTCTCAAGCCTCGCCCCATCAGATTCTTGATCCATGTAACAATGATCACACAAGACCGGCCAAAGAGTTGAGCTTGGTAAAGGCAGGTCACTAGATTTTGAGCAGCTTTGCTGGCCCCCGACGTGGAATCGGACACCTGAACTCCACTCTCTCCGAAGCAGGAAGGGAAATCCTTCATTCTAATTCGTAACCGATGCCAAAAATTCAACAACGAAATTGGAGAAGCAATAAACAGAAGAATTATCCCAAGCGAGGCAGATCCCTTTAACCAATCAAATCAAGCTTTTACAATTTTCAGTACCAACCAGAAAGAACCAGCATCGACCGAGTAAGAGACAAAAAATGAACATCAAGCATTCAAGATTCGGAAAAGGAAATAAGAGCCCAATTCCACTCCCACTACCCACAAGGATCAAATCCTTCTAAGACGGGATAGCAACTTGGATCCAAAAGCAGTGTAAAGCGGATCAAAAATCTCACTAAAAATGAAGAAACGAAGCCTCAAAAAGATTCCTTTTTCTCAGGAAACTGGCCTCTTACCCGTAAACTCGTTCCATTCTCGTCACAGCCAAGCAAATACTGTTTGTTCTAGGAGTCGTTCGCCTGAAGGCAAAAGGAGAGAGAGAGAGAGAGAGAGAGAGAGAGAGATTGGGGAATGTAGGCAGGAGCAGGGGCAGTAGAAAAAGGGAAATAAGAGCTGCTCCTGATGTTGTTAAAGCGGACAAAGTGGCACTCGTGAGACGCTGTCTGTCAACCAAGATGCCTTCCACATCCACCTCATTCAAGCTCATGCTTCTGCTGCCCTGCCTGCCGTTCGTGGTTATTACCGCGCAGAGGCAGCAAATGCCCAAGCTCCCCTCTCAATTTACCACCTTGCTAAAAGTGGAAGTAGGCGGTAGGCATCTGCGACGCGGCCCAATTCGGGCCGTTCCCGTGCCGAATGCGGCCGAATGTCGAGCGGCACTTTGGACCATCGGCCGGAATTTGACCGAAATCAGATTAGACTGACAACGGTACAAAATGCAAATCAATTCTAACGGCTACTAATGTGACTTTGAATGTTTGTTCATGCAAAAGGTCAGATCCGATCCTTGTTATTTAAAATTGCTGAAAGAAATTATGAATTATGCCCAATTTTATTTTTCGAGCCTTGTTTTTTTTCAAAAAGAAAATTTAATATTATCCATCTTAGAATATATACATTATTCAGTCCATCATATATATAAAAAATCCATTAAAAATTTTAACTCTCAATAAATTATCATCTCTAATGTCAGAGTCAGATATATGAATAATAATAACTTAGTATATATATGAATTTTTTCTCTCACAATAAATATTTAGTCAATAAGAATTTTACTCACAACAATATATAATTAGTGTTATAATGGTTCTTTTAATACAGTATAATTACACCGATATTAACTTAGATTATCGAAAATATCATTTAATTATAATAGTCCAATAAAAAGGCTTTTAACAAAGAGAAAATTAACGACCCTATAGAGTTATAAGAGTTGGTTCATGATGATTAATAATTTATGAATAATAATTAAATAATAAATAAAGAATAATAAATTTGATATGGAGAAGTTTTCTTTAATTTAAAATCTACTTTATAACCTTACACAAAATATACTGTAAGTTTATAAAAAAAAACATAAGTACATTAATCTAGCTAGCTAAGAGATATGAAAATTTAGGGGCGTTGTAAGCGATTTAGAAGATGAAAATAGGAATGAAATCTATTTCATTCCCATTTATGATGCTTGGTATACGGGATGTGAACTTGGACGTAGGCTTTTGAACTGTTCGTCGCAAATATTTCTCGATTTATCCTGGCGGCCGGTTGAAAAACCTCTGTGAGGCCGAGCTGGTCACCCGATGTTCAACGTTATCTAATCCGTTAATCAATTTTTTAGAATAAAAATTTTTGTATCTCAAAAAGAAAATCATAAATGAAAAAAAAATCAAGAGATACTTCTCACGTCTCGTTTAGATAATCAAAAATGGAGTTCATTTTAAAATTGTCTACTTTAAATAAGGATAAATAAGTTCTCAATTTTTACTTAATTGATAACAATATGGAATGTTATTGCAAGCTTTATCAAAATGAAAATTTGCTTTCATATTTATCATAATGGAAACTAATATTCAATTGCACAACAAAACAATGTGTTTGGGATGACAAGGCCGCAAGGGAATGATATTTCCCTCAATGTATGCTTGTATATGAAACATTTTACCATTTGAGTAAAATAAAAGAGTTTAAAATCAAAGATATACTTTTTAATGATTATCATTTCTAAACCGTCGAGGACTTAGCAAGGAGAATCGAGCGCTAGAGAGAGAAAGCTAGGGTTTTCAGTGAGCGTCAAGCTGTCGAGGGATTCGGCAAAAAAAACCAAAGAGAAAAAGTTTGTTTTACACACACACAAATTTTATGCTAAGGATATTACGACGCAAACTCATATGGACCAAGTATATTTAATTTTTTTAAATTTTTAATTTTATTTTTTTAACTTATGATTATGCTGTTTAAGATTTTGTTATTAGAATTTAGTGGTTGGATTATAGTGTTATATAAAAAAATTTCAAACCGAAAAAATAATTAACGTTTGCATGAAATTTTATATATATATATATATATATATATATAAAGAATTGACCCCTGATAATTTTGGGCATTGGACATGAGCCCTGGTTGTCTTGTCCTAGGGTTGGCTATGCAAAAAGTAATTGCCCGTTTTTTCTTATGTGTTAGTCACTGTTTGGGCTAATGGTATTCGTGATTTACCTTCTCTGTCCTAAGACACTGTAGTGAGCAATTGTCTTTTGTCACCATGCAAAATATGATTATATTCTTTTATCCATCTTAAGACTTTGTAAAAGAGA
Organism: Boesenbergia rotunda; assembly: GCA_024364735.1. Lineage (NCBI taxonomy): Eukaryota > Viridiplantae > Streptophyta > Magnoliopsida > Zingiberales > Zingiberaceae > Boesenbergia > Boesenbergia rotunda. Next base: position 262,306 of record JAGFNQ010003408.1, on the reverse strand, counting down.
ATAAATTATGATGTCAAGTGATTTTTAAGCGAAGGAGCTAATTCCCTAAGGAAATGAACTTAGAAAATTCGAACCTTTCTTCTGCGATATAATTTTACCATCGGAATATCAACTCGGTTATGCTCGTAGATACAAGATCAGAAAGTTCTCAGACTTTGCTAGATGGATAACATGCCAAAATCTAAGAGAAAATTCTAACCCAATCTTAAATGTTAAAAGACAAATAAATGATTCTTCTAACATCTAAGCATATTTAAAATTATGAACTAAAAAGATTGCAGTTTTTTTTTAATTTAAAGTTTTTTTAAGTACTTATTAGTTAAGGTAGTTAGTAAGCATATTTAAATACTTCACATGTCTAAATGCGAAAAGTTCATTAAATGATTAACAAAGTTTTTTCAACTTCGGTTGATCGGTCCGACTCCACGAAAATTTTTCACTAGCCGTCAAAATAAATCGAGAAGCGCTCGTGAAAAGTTCATTAAATATTCCCATGGATGGTGGTTAAGAACTTGAACAACCATTGTGTTCCGAATTTAAGAGTTTAAATTGACTCAATTAAATAAACTTCACTATACACATTTGAAGTAACATCTAAGATTGTTCGATTTGATAAAAATTTATTTATGTTTATTCAATTATACAAAATTAATTAAATAAATAAGTTTAAATAGTTAAGTTAAACTAAATAAATAAGCTTGAATTAATATATGTTCAGTTTGTGAATATTCATGAACAATATTCATGAATTAAATTCATTAATAAAATTCTTATCAACATGCTAAATAAATAAATTTGAATTATCAAGCTCAATAACCAATCAAACAAGTAAAAGTTTTATACAATCAAACAAACTTGAATTAAGGGCTCGATAACATCTAAACAAACTAAGCTTGAATTAAGAACTTGATAATATCTAAACGAACCAAGCTCAAACTAAACTTGAATTAAGAGTTCGACAACATCTAAATGAGTCAAACTCAAGCCAAATCAAACTTCCTCCAAATGGACCGAATACGTTCTCTAACTGACCAATGCTCAATTACCTTATGACTAAACTTTAACGTCACACATTCAATTGTCTGCTTATTCATATTTAAAAAGTTCAAACTCATAAAAAATAAATCAAATCAAAATTGTACAATCATTTCAAATACTTAATTCATTTTAAGATCGACTTATCAAATAAACTTGAGCATCTCAAAACTCGACTAGTTGACAACACTAATCATTTGGTTTATTCTATGAATTGTCAGTTTGGTGAGCTCAATTCAATTATTACGTGGTTGTTGTGGCAAGCATGTGTTCAACTGATTAATTCAAGTCTAATCCTAAAAAAGTCTATGCTAATGAGAATTTTTTTTGATTCTTATAAGCTTTAATTAATGACTCTTTATGACCAAATTAATGTAATCTAAGTAATTAGAAAGATCTGCCAAAGCAATACGTTTAGGAGGTGTGTGCAGCAGAGCAGGATAAAGCTCCACTGATCTTCCAAAGATTTGTTCCTCCTTAATTTCATTCCACAAATCAAAAGTATAAAGACAATAATAATCCTGCTAAAAATGTTGAATTTGCTCTTGCATTCTAAAAAGACCATTTCATCGACTCACACTCTTGACCTTCTGAATTTATAATGGATCAACATTGCATCTTTTATCGAAACAAGCAAAACAGTAAACAATATCTACCAAAAAAGCAAAATAAAATCCGGTAAGAAAACAAAATTACAGACGACAAATCCTTTGATGCTTGATTCTGACCATGCGCTTTATCAACAAGATGAGACCTCAAGAGAACAATTCACTATTATTGCCGTAGAGACCTTCAGCATCAAATGCAGGGCAGGTCTTCAAGTCCTAGTATTACTACGATCAATTGTCTCGAAGAGAATTCTTATACAGGAAAAGAATTAAGATCGCAATCAATTTAGAGAGGCGGGGAGGCAAAATCGCTTACATTGCCAGCAAAAGAAGTTAATGGATGCACATGGTTTGTAAGGCGCTATACTGTTAACAGTTCCTGTAAGATGATAGACAATATTATGGGAAATCATCGAAGAGAAAGAAGATAGAAATTCCATATATAGTAGGCTCAGATAATATAGAACTACAACAAAATGAGTTGTCTAAAATGCACCAAGTTTAGTTACAACCTTAATATCATCTTAATTCTTAACAAGAACAAAATCTTACTTGAGTTGAGAAAACTAGGGTAGGACTGGTAGCAAGGTTGCAATCATTGGTGAGACATGGAAATCAACCAGAAGCACAAGCTTTGAATGCAGAAATTTATTAATGCTTCCACATGTTCTAAACTTTAAAATCATCTGATATTCACCTTAAAGTCTCATGACCAACATTAAATTTGATAGATTAGATAAGTGAGGTTCTCGTAAATTGAACAATTAGTAAACTGACCACTTGTATTGCTACTCAGTGCAACTTTGCTCCACTAGCACTGTCTCTTATGAGAAACACACATCGCAAATTTTATTCAGACAGACTAATATAACCCCAAAGTTTTAAATGAAGTAAAAGTTGGAAACTAAGTTGGAGACTATTTTAGTAAGCATCATTTTGTGAGACAGCATTTTGGTTCTTTTGAACCTGTGATACCAAAAAAATGTCTAGTGAAATAGACAGCTTATAAGTGGGGAGCATATGAAGCAAAAGAAACAACCACAGGCTGGTATGTTACCAAGAGATAGAAACACATGTATCCAATGTATACTCCCTTAATCATTGGTAGGTGATTAAATGGTCAAACTGACAAAAGTAGGCAGAGCAATGGTATTTGTTAATAGATATAAAATGTTGAGATACTAATGGATATCAAGGTTTAAAATCTCGACCCGTGTCGAGGTTTCGATCGTTTCAGTATAGTTTCAGTATTTCTTTAAATTTTAAATATAAATGTATATTAATTTTATTAATATTTTACGAGATAATATTGAAATATAAATTCAACATCTCAAACTATACAGCATATTTAATAATCAAATATTAATAAATTAATATACATTTATATTTAAAATTTGAAGAAATACTAAAACTATATCGGCACAGCACGACACGATACAATACCGAAATCGTATCGTTCCGGTCCGGGATTGAAATCTCGGCACGGGTGGAGATTTTAAACCTTGATATCCACTAGTATCACAACATTTTATATCTATTAACAAATACCCTATTAATTTTTTATAAAAATTAATTTAAAAATAAATAATTCTCAAAATTCAAAACTAAATTTAAAATTATAAAATCAATTGAAAAACTAAAAATAATTATAAAATAACTTGAAAATTTTAAATTTTAAATTTTTAATGTTTTTGTAAATTTTTAGTTAAAAAATTGATTTGAAATGTTTAGGAATTATTTTTTTTAAAATTTTAGATTATTTTAAATTTATATTTAATTTTAAAATTATTTAAAAATTTTAAATTATTTTAATAAAGTATTATTAAATTTTAAAATTATTTAAAAATTTTGAAATAATTTTTAATATTTTATAACTATTATTAATAATAGTTTATTTATAAAAAAATTAATTAAACCAAAAAACAAAAAAAATCATGGTTGTGGTGACCTGCGTAGGTTTTTAGTAATATATAAAATATTATAATTTTTAGAATTTTAAATAAATTTTTATATATTTTGATAGGATAATTTGATTAGGATTTAAAGAAATATATTTGGTTATCTATTTAAATTAGGACTTGATTTGATCCATTAAAAATAATAATAACATAGCTAAAAGATAAATAAATAAATAAAATTTATTATATATTTTAAAATTAAAATAAATAAAATATATAATTAATTAGATAATTTTATTAGGGTTTAATTATGTCTCTTTGAATTATTCCTATTATTGCCGCATCGGTTGAGAGTCCCCTCCGGGGCAGCAGCGGGGGTCGCGTGAGCCTTCTGCGGCAACCACAAGGATCGCATGACGCCTCCACGATTGAAGTTGGGCCCGGTGTCCGATGTCGATCAAAATGTTTCATCCGTTTTTGCCGGCTCAACGTGATATTTCAATCCTTGGTGAATATATGAAGAAAAGTTATATTTTCCTGGGATTTTACCTTTTCCTTCTGTTTTTGAATGGCCTCAACCTTCTTCACGTAGTCCTCAGTCAGTTTCTGAAAAATGATTATAAAGAGCATAACAATGTTTCTTGAACATATATTTTGAGAGGCATTTCCAGCAGGAAATAATCTACGTTATCTAAATATGAGAAATAATTAACATATAACCACATGTTCCAGATGATATAGTGCTATACTTAACATACTTGAAGATCACTTGACAGATCTTTAACATTATCTTCTGAAAGTTTCTTCTCCTGAACAATATTCATGAAAAAGTATATTAGATGTTCACAAACACAAAAGCTTACGTAAAAGTATCTGTTACTGAGAGTCCAATGGAACAAACTTTCTCAAGTTTCTCATAGGCTTTATTTGCATCTCTTCGTATATTTCTTATTGCAACCTGCAAAAACACAATGATACCATCAAGCAACAATAAGGCATAAAAACTGTGGTTCTGCAAATTGCTAACTATGAGGCAACTTCCACTACAAAAGCCAACAACCCCATGGTGCTAAATAGATTTTCACATCACATTGCATTCGTTAAGTAATTTTCTTTCTCATATCTCAGACAGTGAATTGAATCTACAAGCATTCCAAACTGTGTTACTAAAGCTACCATTGTGCGACTGAAAATCATGTTCTCTTGATGAGTGAAGTAAACAGATAAATCCAACTAGATTACTTAAAATTACCAAATAGAGATATTGGGAAATTAAATTTACAAGAAGTTATGTCATTGAAAAATAAAACACTTGGTACACCTCTATCAGTGAGATGTATGCCAGGAAAAGAAACTCTAGTTTACCTTTCCTTCCTCAGCGACTTTTGCAACAACTTTGGATAACTCCTGCACTAACATTAAAGCAGCAGATATAAATCAGATCAGCATAATTCAAAAGAACAACTTAAAAGCAGAGAAAGAATGAAGCACAAAGGTATTTTGATTTTCTGATGTATGATATGCATCTCAAATTAACAAAATAAAAACTATATATAAGTGATGATATAAATAGATTTAGGGCGAGAAATGAATTTACTAGCTACATACTCAATTTCAATGGAGAAATAGATAAGATTCATATGGCCAACCTAAAATAGTTGTGATAAAACATAGCTTAACGATGATGATGAGGTCGAGAAATGAATTACTAAAAAAATGTTTGATATTGAAGAGCAAAAGTAAGTGAACCATAAATTGAAAGATAGCAACAGATATTGTTTATTGTGACTGTGCACTCTATCCAATTAATGGTTCCTTGAGGAAATTAATGATCTGAACCTCAGGATCTTGGCAACCATAAGGCTGATAATCTATTGTAAAATTTTGAATGCTGAGTTAACAAGTAATCAGGATTTTTTGCATCTTATCAATCAAATTCAAGGGAGGAAAAGGGTTGTGAAAATCTTTGGAAGACAACAATGCTTACAGGGTTCCAGGTTCCTCACGAGCAAGTTCTTAAAATTCAGGCCGTACCAAGATGTACTTGTGGAATTCACTGATCTGGGCAGGCTAAGGGGCACACAATTCATGGTGGTTCTATTGTGAATAATGTGTACCACCTGGTACAGATGATACATACCATGGTGAAGGTGGTATACGTTTTCCTATGCCTGATATACTGCCCATACTGAGCAAAATATGCCTTCCAAATGACTATAATTATAACCATTCGACATCAAAAATAAAACAAATATATTGATTGAGTCATGATCCTATGACAATTTTCTCTCAACCGAGTGAACAAACATACAGGTTAATATTGATCGTGTCACTCAAGCAACAACCAGAGCTATACAGAGTCATGTTGAAATGTAGTTGGATGATTTTGACACAAAAAGAATATCAGAATTTCCTCATTTATAACATGCCATATTTCATAGAGCTATATAGAGTCACTTTGTGTAGTGAATGATTATGATACAATGTATTTTCCCTTGAGCTCAATTCTTCCAATTCAAGTTATTTGTCCTCAGATTCAATCCATCCAGATTACCCGCCGCTAAGCTCAATTGCCTCAATCTACAGTTTGGCATAACAAGCGTTGCACACGAGATGCACCAGTATCAAATAAACACCTAACTTGAGACGTATTGTTGAACAATCATAACACTATGGTTAAATTTAACCACTAACCACAAGAGGAACTGTTTTTTCCAACAAATCTAGTAATGTCAAAATAAACATGAAAAAACTGTGCAAAGAGAAACATGATGAACATTCGATAACTCTATAACCAGGTAGAAGAGGGGATGCAGAAACATAGTTGCAAACATTACAATGAAGCATCTCTGAAGAATATTTGTTTCCAAGTACTCTTCTCATGAGTCTTCCTAAATATAAATTATGTGAAACATTTAGTCATTGTTCAATAAAAAATAAAGAAAACTATCAAACCTTTCTTCGCTCAGATGTCAATTGAGGGATGCTTAGTCGTATCACCTCTCCGTCATTGTTTGGTGTTAAACCAATGTCAGAACTTACTATTGCCTTCTCAACAGTTTTTAAGCTGAAAGTTAAAAATAATATGAAAGTCTACAAAAAGAAAATAAAATTGGAAAATACATCCACACAATTTATATATCATAACCACTGTATTAGAGATTAAACTATTCATTCCACTTTAATATATCCTCTCAACTTGGAGTCTGAATGCTAATAAATGTCTAGTTGTTACACAAAATACTAAAAACCCACAGATTGCCGAAAAAATCCTACAGAGATATCATGGAGAAGATTTTATATTGTTGCATGGTTGAGAGATTTAGAGATGTGATATTGAAGTCAATGACTTGGATTGTGCTTCAAAGGGCTTTTTCTTTAATTTCCCCTCAAACTAAAGTACCAAAGGAGTATACAGTATGCCAAATCCAAAAGTTCAGGAAGAACAGAGATTAGAATTCCAATATATACTAATAAAAGAATTAAAAAGATAAGGAAATATTAGAAGAAAGAAGTCTAATATTATGTAAAGGCAGTGGGAGATGCTTACATAAAAGAATGACAAAGTTCTTGCATCTACTCAAAAGAAGACGGTATTAGAAGAGAGAAATAACTATTCTCTTTTAAGGTTACAATCAAGGGAGAAAATGTATGGGAGTGCTGCAGAAAAAATTTAAAAGGTTCCAGCATCTATTCTGAGAAAGGATAACTGTCAATAGAAAAACTTTAGATTACTTTATTCTAAAAAGAGATGGAAGATACTAATGAAAGAAGAAAAACTGTAAAAGTTTAAAATTGACCTCGGGCAAAGAGAGCTGATAGAAGAGAAAGAAAATGATCAATCCCATTTTATAATTAATAGATAAAAAGATGGCTGCAAAAGGGACACAAAGATGAATAAATTATGAACTTAGTGGTACATCAACTTTGAACAGAGGGAAGAATCACTCTTGGCTTGCAAAAATATGTTTTACTTTAAGATTAGTATTTTATTTTAAAAAATGAATTGATAAGAAGACAACTAGTGATGCAACCCTACGTACACTTCAATAGACGAATGAAATCATGTACTAAACCCAAATATTTATGAGAGACACAACTTAAAGACAATGATGAAGACTTAAGAATCAGTGTTTTTTATAATGAACTACTCTTACATTCTTTTACATGTCAGTATTATTACACCTTTCTTCTTCCCAATCACACCAATGATGAAGCCTTTTTTACACTTTTCTTCTTCTTCCCCAAATAGGATGATGCCTTTATGCTACACCTTTCTTCTTACCAAATTATTTAGTTCAAGACTTGCTAGACTAGCTCTGGGCTTGGGTCAGTTAATGCCGATTCTTATTATCTTCTGATAAAGCTTGGATACTTGCATGGAACTGCAATACAGAGGTTATGAAAGATGCAACCTAGAGGTGCTAGCGATCTCCTATAGTTGCCTAGGTCATGCTAGAAAGTGCACCAGGTCAGGAGGACATGGAGCAATGATAGTCTAGGTAGGGTGGCAAAAGACTCGCAGGGTGTCTCACCGGAGAGGATTACACTCAGAAGAATCGCCATGGAAGGATTGCACATATGATGTTCTTGAGAATCTGTGAGGTAGATTGGATTTGTTGGCATCACATAGGCAGGTAGTATTGTAAGAGAGCACACTCCATTAAAAGAGCAGGTGGCAGCTGATGGAGACATGGGTGACTAGAACATTAAATGCTGCAAAGACTTGCACATGAAACCACAAAAATCCCATTGTGCAACAATGGCTATATGGAGGTGGTCTGCATCGACATTATTGAAAGTAACGTGGGGGAAAAAGTAGCTATCTTTAAGGAGAAAGGTTTCTATAATGAGGGTGGAAAAGGAAGGTTGTGCCTCGAGCAGAGGAAGAGGGAGAAAAAGGCAACTCTAACATTAACAGGAAACTGCTGATAGAAAGTTAAAAGTAATTGAACCATATCATTCTATTAGAAAGAGAATATGACACCAGTATATAGGACCATAACATGACACTTATCAATCAAGCATTTAGGCATTAAATTATATCTTCTAGATGACATGAACTATAGACTAATAGAAAAATATAAATTTGTTCAAAACCCAACCATCATCAAATAAAAAAAGGGAGATCCTTCTTAACTGACTAATATACCTAGATTTGTCATACGGCTGCACAAGAAGAGTGCTTCCATCTGGTGTACTGATTTGTGCAATGCTCTTCAAGCTGACAGGAGTTCCATAGTACTCAACCTGGAAAGAAATGAATTCTCATGACAACAAAATAAATCAACAAGTCAGAAAATAGACTGAAAACAAAATCAAGAGCATTTTTGCTCTTCTCTCATCAAAAAGGGTTGGTGTTATAGGGAAAAAGAATTCAATACTACCCAGGAGTATAAAAGGCATGAAGTAGAACTGCTGAAATATCTTTTAGGATTGCTTGGTGGAAGAGAAGAAATGGAAAGTCCTCAATTACATCTTGTAGAGGTTTTTTTCTTAGAGAGTGAAATAGGATCGGTTGTAAAATGGAAAATCAAAATGAAGACATAGAAACTGCAGTTCATTTTATTTAGGACATACGAAACATACACTATCTCAAGAACTACCATCTCTGTTATCTAACACTACCAAAACATCAACAAAAACAAGTATATTGTGTCAGAAATAGCGTTTAGCAAGATAAGTAGAAAACCTCAACACGGTCAAGCATGGAAGGATTTGCTCTTCCTGTTCTCACTGCATTAAAACTTGTTCGGACAGTTTCAATAGTCCGCTCCATCCTATCTCTCTGAAAGATCATCGAACTTATGGAGATTCGATATAATCATTTCAATATCAACCTTACATCCAAGTAATCAAAACAACTTACAGCATCCTTCTCAATCACAGATTTCTCAGCCTCGATTTCTTCAATGGTTGCGCACTTGATGATTCCTTCTCTGAGAATATGCAAAATATGTCAATGGAAATGATAACTTCCAGCAACTTTAATGGCGCATATGAAAGAGACTAACCTTCTCTTGAAGTGTTTATTATTGCCCAAGTTCTTGCATAAGAATGCAGTTGTTCCCTCCTTTAAAATTGAATAGGTGAAAGATGAGCTCCATGAGGACAAATGCGCATACATATTTCCATTATGGACATTTTCTGCACAAGAAAGAAGCATAGAATGAACTGATTCTGTTACACTAAAATTGAACCTTAAAAACAAAGAAGTGCTATGGGGATGAAAAAATCTAAACTCAAGCTTATGGACGCAAGAATTCACTCATGCAAATTCCTTTTCCACTAGTATTAGCACTTCATACAATTTAGTAGTTGCATTGTGAAGAACTCCCTACTTATGGTCGTACCTCTTACAACAAAATCTATTACTCGTTTCCACATAGCAACTCACTACTTATGCAAGCAATTCCCATTCGCCGATAGTAATAAAAACGTATACAAGAGCTACAGAAAGAAACAGTATCAACCTAATCAAAGTGAAGAAATGCAAAATTTCCACTATATAATAACGTAATAATTTCAAATGTACTTATGTTTTTAATTATAACTCATTCATCGACCTTATGCTTGGTCACTGAACTGCAAAGCTACACTAATGTACTACCCATAGACCGCTATCTCTGCCGATTCGCTGTTTTGTGTCAAGCTTTCTTGACTTAAATAATATCTTTTTCGATTTTTTTATGCATCCGTTTCACCGAAAAACTATAAGTAGTGCTACGAAATTAAAAAGCGACAGTGAGGAAAGCGGAAGAACCTGGTACTCTGACGGAATGGGTTCTCGATGGCGAGAGACCAGGAGCTCTGAGGCTTGTATAGACGAACCGGGAGGAAGACAAGGATCGAAGAGCCATCGGAGGCTAATGGCGAGAAGGGGGCGACGGCAGGAACGCACTACAAAGAGAGAGGGAGATACGACGAGGCGGGGGATAAGGGGCAGAACGGTCACGCAGGCGTCATTCTATCGGGTCGGGTTTTAGCCTTCTGGATTCGTGTTTTCTGAAATTGCTTTTTTTATTAACTAATTAATTTAGTTTACCTTAAACATAACACTCGTTGAATAAATATTAGAAAAATAATTTTCTAAATTATTTATTCCCTTAACTCATTAATGCTCCTAAATATAACTCTAGGGTTTACAGTAAAGTGAAAAGCATCTGATATCATTTAAATATTTACGATTTAATTCTTAATTATAATATATTTATAATTTTTTTTCCTAAATAGAATGAGTAATTATGAAATGTTAAATTTTAGATTGTTAATCGCGTCTGTTAAAATTTTTTTATGAGATCAAAACGATGGTAGAAAATATATTCGCAGATTGATTCTCAGATACGATGAATATAAGCGATGCCAATTTTCTGGCCCGAAGACGATGGCAAATTCATAAAAGATGAGGGGCTAAATTGAATTTTGATAAAATCCAAGCTCCCAGGTGCGAGATAAATATCTCATCGGTCTATAAATTTGAGAATTTTAGAGATAAACGTATAATTTACGCGTAGAAAGGCAAAGGAATCGGAGAGTGAGCACAAACGCTATCTGGCGATGCCTTCGCAGGCGCCGCCCAATTCGAGGACAACCATGAGCCGCTCCGTCGGAAAATCTGCGCAATCACTCACCCGCTCCTCTATGCAATCTGCTTTCCAGCTTCCCCCTTCCGAGGAGGAGGCTGAGGCAGGCATCTCCGTATTGAAGCAGTGAGCATGGCTTATCGCGCCTTCTTAGCCTGACTTGTGTTTTGTTGATTGTGCCTTTTCTTCGTAAGAATTTATATGTAGCCGGAAAAAAATGCGGCAGAGTAAAAGTGAGATTTTTTTTTTTCTTTCTAATTTGGTGTGTATGTTTTTGTTCCCTTGCGTTTGTTGGGCATTCTTTTGCTCTTCAACAGAAAGTTGAAGCTTAACTGATAGGTGATTTTTTGTCTTAGTTGTACAACGAAATAGTTGGGTCAAACAGGATGATGATGAGGCGGACAATCAAGTCTATTAGGAGTTTACGGTTTTTGCAAATTAGACTTTTGTTAATCTTGCAGTTGTTGTTTGGTTACTTACTGTAGTAAGCTTCATAGCATGTTGACAAGGTTACAAAAGCAACCGCTTCCAAACCATGAGGTCCAACCATAGTAGTGGGCAGATCTTTTTTGTCGATCGAGCAAGGCTACCGTAACATTTAGTGGGCAGATTTTGAAATCACTCTTGGTTGCATTAAGTAGTATTCAAACACTAGTTGTTTAATTTGTTTGATTATAAAAGTAAAACCAAGTTAAAGACCACTTGTGGATTTTCTTAATCAAAGAAAAAGACAAGCATGGGACTAAGATGAATGATGAACAATTACTAGTCCTTTTATACATTACTATTTGTTTTCCCATAACATTACAATTTGGTGCATAGTTCTATTCATCTATCTCACTACAAGGAAAACACCAAGTAGCCATCATCTAGTAGGAGTTACTTGCTCTAGTAAATTTTAGACATTTATTTCAAGGAATTAGCCAAACCCCTTGGGTTGTAATGAAATAAAAAACTAACGTTAGGATAACTAACTTTATCCAATGAATTGAAAAGGGGGATTTACAGGAATTCTAAGGGCACTAACTTTTCATCTAATTCCTCATATCCAAGTTGGATACCCAAAGAATATGAGTGAGACACTGGCATCTAGTTGATCATGTAAAGATTTTGGAAATGAGATGAAACACCTACGTTCACACCAATGTTGGATAACCATAGCTTATTCTAAGTAACATAAATCAATGGGCATGTGTCAGGTATTTCTTTTTTGATTTTTACTCAAAGGTTGTATTGTCAAGCAAGGCCTAGAATCTAGGGAATGTTTTGCGGTTATCTTGGTGAATGAACAAAAGGTCAAATTGGCAAAAGTAGCTGCAGGACTTACTGAAATTGCAACAGTTTTATCTATGACTAACAGAAAGCCGTCATAGTTGTGCCTCATTGGTCTTCAGTTGGCTATAGAGAATTGAAATGAACCTTGTATGTTACTGTTATGTTTGAGAAGAATGCACAGAGGTGTTCTGTATGAATAAGTTTTGACTTAGTTTCAGTTACATGTTTTTCGCAGGATATTTTTTTCAGAGACACACCTTCAAGGACCACCAAAGATTCTCTATCTGTTCAATTTATTAGGCTTAAATCCTTCTCTGAAGGTAACAAACAATATCTTCCCTTTTATTTATATCTGCAATTTACAATGTGCTTCTGGTTGCCAGTCTATTTGTTACCACATGTTTGTCCCTTGTGTATTCATTTTAACTGATGCACCATAGATGCATTGTAGTTCTATATCAGAGATAATGTGATACAGACATAGAAAAAAGAGAGCATCACAAATAAGCTACTGAGGTTATTTGATCTTTACAATCCTAAGGGGTTGTTGTGATGTGTGAATTATGATTTGGAGAACTAATCACTTGAAAACAAAAATCTAATCATGAAACTCAACCAGATGAACAGGTCATTACCACAAGGTAGGTTTTCATCAATTGAGTCCTTAGTTAAGATCCCTACACTAGAATATCCTTTTGGTACATAAACTAGACAACGTATAAGTAATGTATCTGTTAATAGGGAAACAATTGCGTTTTCTTTTATCTAAATGCTTATTAACTAATTGCTCCTCAAACACTTTGTTCATTTACTACTTAAGTTAATTGCTACTTCAATTTTTTGACAATCATTGTAAATTAACAATTTGGTATGTAAAAGTATGAAAGGTATGGAATGAAATGAATCTCCTGGATCATTTAGCTTCAATCGAAAAAAAGGAGTGGAATCATATGAAGAACGAACCATTCTATTCTAGTCCACCCTACCAAACACTCCTTAATACCTTGGTCTATAGCAAAAAACCTTTCTTGTTGGCACAAGACCTGCACTTCAACTTCTTACCAGGTCATCCATATTACTCCACATTTTCCTTGCAGTCTTCATCTACACTTTATCAAATTCCCCTTTGAATGCGCACTTCTTTCGGACTTGTTTGTTGCTTTTCCACCTCATTGATTCTCTGGCTATGAATATGTAAGTTGAGATCTTGGCCAAATTTCTGGATCCTATGATTCCAATGGCATATATCTAATTTTCCACTGATATTTGCTAATTATTGTCAATTTAAAATGTCTCCTTGGTTGTTTCTGCAAGATTTCTTGATTTTGTGCTTCTTTGATTGATATCTCAGCAAATCTTGGATCAACTTTGGCCAAATTCTGATTGAATTCTGCCTATCTGAATTGAAAGATTGTCAGATTTTTCCAACTATGATTTGCATACATAAATTTAGCACTAATCTAGTCGGTAACCATGACAAACATGCAATTAAGGGTAAAGAATGGACAAATTTCTATTAAAACCGTAAACTTAAAGAGAGTTTGATGTTTTATGATTCATTAGCTGTTTGTTCCATTTTCATATATTAAAAATCATATGTTTTCATGGGCACGTAATTTATAAATAATATTACATATTATGATGATTGAAATTGAAACTAAGGTTGTCACTTTCCCTAGTTGTTGATCAAGCAGCATCAACTGATAAAGTTCCTGAAATTCTCATTGTGCTTATGCAGCGAATGGTTGTATCATTGGCATCTGATAAAGTCATCTGGGATGCGATTATGAAAAATGAGGCAGTTCAAGAACTCAGAGAATCTTGCATTAGAGGTCTTATGCTACCTTCAGGTTGGATGACAACTATCTGATCTTCTCTAACTTGAGTTGTGTAGAGCAATCGTAAGATGTTTTTTGAACAATAGTGGTGCCTGCATTATTTTCAAATTTGAAGCTTCATCTATTATAGCTTGCAACGTGAGATAGGGTGTTCATTTGGTTTAATCCAAATTAAATTGAGATGTTTTATTAAAAGCATTACCAACTGACCTGAATTAAACTCCTATCAAAGACAAACAAAACCAACTGAAATTGTCGAAGGCTCGCGTGGCATCCGAGGTTAGGCTCATATGAAGAGAAAATTCAAGTTTAGACAAGGAGCAACTATTTGACTTAAGCGTTATGGGATTAACACACTTGACTACATGCTAATCCACATTTTAAACCAGTCTTGTTATGTGTTAATTGACATGTTTACCTTGTGATTTTGTCGCGTTAATGCAAATTGATGAATTCAGTTGATTGTTTCGGTATCTGGAAAGAGTTGGTTATACTAATGGAAAATTAGCCAGTACAACATTATGCAATTGTATCTTTAATGATTATCTAAGACTGATAGCGGCAACTTGGTCGTAATGTCGGAAAGTAGATCATATCAACTTTGTTTGACATAAAACACCAACGAGATAGTAATTTCCAAAATTTATCATAGTAATCTTCAACTTAAGTTGTCTTTCAGGTTGTCAAGGAGAAACTGGAAGCATCCTATCTGAATTCTGGAACGCAGGCAGTGACATTGCCATAATAATTCTCAGATGGATCTTGGAAAATCTCAAAACAAAAGTTAATGCACTTCTGCTTCTGATTTCCCAGCTTGTCAATGAGCTCTTTCACGTTGTGGAAGTGGGAAACAGCATGGGTGTCTTGGACGAGATACTGAGATCTATGTTTATGCTGTCGCTCATGGTAATTACTATTGTTATCATTGTTCGTATCCAGCGGAAATGGGGTCTGGCTCCTTGAGCTAGTCATAGTTTGTGGATTGTTTGAACTTAATCATGCCACCACCTTTGCCGCAATTGGGGCACTATGAACAAAATGTATAAATAATTGAAGGCTCTGAATCGTTTGATGAAATGGCTCTTGATGAAGTGGTTGTTGAAAATGTTTGGATTTATGGTTTAGATTGATGTTTTCCCTGGGTTTCTTTTAAAACGATGACATGGCAAATGTCACATATAAGCTTATATTATTTCATATCAATTAAAGTAATGAAATGGTTGAGGGTGAAGTGATGATAACAGTTAATAAGCACTAATAGGGATTTTGATCATTTTGAAATCTTATAGCACAATTTAAATGTGACTTAGAAATCACGGATTAGAATTTGTCCTTATTATTGAGCAATGATGTTTTCTCTGAACTTGGTGTAAATTGAGCTTGAATTATCTACTGAAGTGAGTTTATTTTAAAAGAGGTTTTTTGCCTCGTAAAAGTTACATAGGGGCAAATTCCTCACACAAGGACTCTTATTATAATTAAACTACCTTCGGACCAGTTTTTGAGCAAAGATAGCTAGGTTATGCCAAGTATATTGACATAAAACCAAAATAAAGTTTATTTGAATTGTAAGTTTAAAGCCTTGACGCTGCAACCTTCTGCTGGAGCAAGGGCTTGATGTACTCATGGTATCCATCGGGCACAACCGAATCATTTAGCGGATCATTCCACGCCGCCTCATAAAGTTTGGGGTACACATTTCCATCATAGCGACCAAGGATTGAACCCAAATAGTGATCCGTATAGTTAAAAGCATCAACTAGTGCAACCGCATTTGGACGAAGCTACAAAGATCATTAGTCCATTTCAATGAAGCTGGAAAGTAACTTCAAATAGGAGAAAAGAATACGATGGAATGGGAGAGATTAATATACACACCTGGGAATATAGAGATCGAAGTTTATCGTTGGCTAGTGCACCTTGCTTGGGTGTAATGTACCCTGTTGCAATGAAATCACCGAGGTGCTTATGAACCAAAGAGAGAGCATAGACACTGCAGAGAATCTGGAGCACTTCTTTGACTCCACGTCCTTGCATGTCTTCTTGCACCTTGTCTATGAATCTGAACATGGTAATATGGAAAGGAGTCACTTGGTTATGTTGCTTATTGCGATTTGAGAGAACCATTAAAAGATCAGTGTCAGTGTACTCGAGTATTGGCATAGCTTTGATGGTGCTGAAATTTTATCCCGCAGTAACAAATTTTTTCTTTGAATTTTAATATGCCAGAGCCATGATATAAATGTTCAAAGAACCAGAATTTATTAAGTTGTACTGGAAAAGTAGGTAGGATAATTACTTGGATACAATGATTAGTTGACAATGAGCAATTGCCGCCTCCAATAAATCAGCAGAAAGTTCATGAAAACCTGAAAGAGCATTCAGAGTGAACTGTCAAAAAGAAACAACACTAAGTTTGGGGCAAAAACCAGTTAGCAGTTTTTTTTTCTACCTTCCGGACAATATATATTTGATACATCTGAAGCAATATTTTAAAGAAACAAAAGAGAAATGAGCCCTACAGGAACTGCACTTTTTGGAGGGAAAAAAATTAGGCACAGACGAACAAAAGCTAGAAATTGTTTCCAAGGTTATGCTACTTGTACTTTTGGTGTTGGAAGTAGACAGCATGCGTGTTCGATTTGTCTATTAACTTGCTAAAATAGCACAAATATATTCATATAGTTGGGCACCAACATCTACATAGATTTTAGGATTGAGGCCAGCTGTAACAAGTTCTAGGTTGACACTTGGTAACTCCTCCCACCTTATAGTCACTTGACGGTCGGCTATAAACTGACCCCGTGATTTACCTCCCTTCACACAACCTGGAGACGGGCTGTGTGAGGCGTCTGGGATGGGCGTAATAACCTTTTACTACAATAGATTGACACTTGGTAGTAATAGAATGGATTTTCCAACCGACCCCAAGTGTCACAATGCCCACCCCTCAGTGATCACATCTCCTAATAGCTTGCAAGTAATTACAGCCACCAACGGCTAACTTTTTCATGACTGTAAAGTTAAGTTCTTAGCTTCAGTAGATTTCATGCTAATACCTTGTGTAAATTAGAGACCGTGATTTAGTCTATGTTGATAGGTAGACTACTTAGTTACTGAGAATTAAGCTTGAGCAGCTCCTCTGAGACCTTTAGGAATATCCTATTTTACAAGACAATCTCTCTAATTGGCCTAACCAAATTGGAATGAATATGCTAACCTTATAGTTTGCAACTTCTTTTACGTTTTCTCTAATTGGCCTAAGACCATTAGTCCATAAGCTATCTTCTTTCTGTATCAATGAATTCCATTAAAAAGGTTAACATCCAATCTAACTGAAACAAAAGGATGAATTTAAAAGATTTCCCCCAAGGAAGATAAGTAACTGCATACAGTAAAAATCGCCCCTTCATTAGAGTGCATACGTTGTCTCAAGAGGAAGTTATATATATAGAGGCATTTAACATCTTCAGGGGTCTATTTGTATGAGAGTTAAAACACTACAAATACAGAAGATCCGATGCAAAAAATTTAAAAAAAAAACCTTCTTCTTGGCTTCGGAACTGACTAATGTTTTTGGCACAGTAGACAACCATTCTAATAGCTCTAGCTTCAAATGCTTCCAGTATAACTGAAGGTTTCAACCAGTCTTCAGCTGCAAATGAAAGTATGGGTGTAAGGGTTACAGTTGATCAAAAGAAAAATGAAAAGCTGGTGAAATAACCTAAACTACCATTAATCAATGTATTTCTCTAAAAGTCAGTGCGATGAGACATTTGTAAATCATGGTTGAGCCATTCATTTTATGAGTACGTAGCTACCACTACTCATCTTTCGCTTCTTCTGACACATTGGCTCAATTACTGAGCAAACCACATCAAATCCAACACATTTTTTTAAACATAGTTTACCAGAAGCCAGTGAACTATATAGCATATAGAGGTTGCATTGTGTTGTTTGGTATGCCAAATTCTTGTCCTGAAAAAATGTTGAATGCCAACCTGTGAGAACGTCACATTTGCTCTGCATCAAATGTTGTATTTTTCCCATATATGCCGTTGTACCAACAGGCTGTTTTCCCGAACCTAGTTGAGAAATAGTCTTCATAAGGAACCTTGCTACCTGACAATAGACAAGTAATATTCTTGTATGGTTATTAGGTTTTCCATGTCCTTGAATGTGAGATCATACGTAAAAAGAGCCACAAAAAGAATATTGATATGCTGGTGGAAGTGACTAGACCTTTGAGATAAATGCCCATTAACTAGATAGGCACAAATCATGAGCCAAAATGTTTAAATAATTAATGGTAAACTCAATATGCTTTATGCCTAATGAACCTCCTTAATCAGTTCACACTTCCAGAAATTAAACTGAAGTAAGAGAAACCACTCGAGGGTTGAAGATCTCAAAGCAGAAAGTGCAAAATAGCCTAAATTATCCCTAGCTGACAGCATGCTAAGCTGAAGTGTGCCTCAATTCCATTTGTCATGGCTAGCTTGAATGAGATAACTAGCCCATTATCATAATAGGCATCACCCACTAGCCATAATACTTAATATTAAGCTAAGTGAACAACAATAAACTCATGTGAAGCCTAAGAAACCTACTTGATTAGCCCACAATACTAAGGCAGAATAGCGATGTGTCTAATTCAAGATTATGCACTTAGGACGTTAATCCTATGTCCTAACTAAATTACTGCCAAGAAGAATTGGCGCAAAAGAAAACAACATAAAATTCTATGAAACTAAAGCAAGTGATAATTCACTATTAGAGAAAAAGGTGATAATGTTCACTCCAGATGACTTAGTGTCACTAGTCCTTAGACTAGATACAGGCAGCTAAATCACGAGGGCATTTTGCCCTAGCATAGCAGCCCTTTGCATGAGGGAAGTCAGGCACCCAACGATAATTCACTATTCAACGACCATAAGATAACCATTCCCCTACCAGAGTTCACTCCTTTCTCTACAAAAATGTTAACTAGAAATACATCATTTTCTATCATTCTAATTGTCTAAACAGTAATTTGTTATTCAACAGAAGTAGAAAAATCCATATCTAAAGCCAAGTCAACTATCAAGCACAGGCAAAGCCATATCCTTGAACCTCATGAAACTTTCAAATTCATAAACTACTGCAGAGAAACTGTAAAGGAACTAACCTGCAAAAGCAGAACAATGTTATCTCCTTCATACGTACAGGCAGGAACATATACAGCAAATAATTCAGGAAGCCCACTGCTGCATAGATAACCATGGCCCCCGCACAATTTCCGACATTCTTCAATTCCATCCTAATAATTAGAAAAACTGTTATCATAAGGGTATGATGGGCAAGGAAAAAAACATTCCGAAGGTATATTTTTAGAAAATAACATTTGTTCATACGAAGGATGCACGGATCCAATTGAGGTAAAGGCAAACTTGCTTGCTAGATAAATTCATGATTTATAAGCATGATAAGTTCAAAAATCACTAAAAATTCGCAACTCCTGTGACACAAACATTATCGTAACTCAGTTAGCATAACTTCTGTTATATATCAAATTTTTTCATCCAATTAAATTTTCTAGTTGTAATTTGAACTTTAATGACCAATTCAACTGAGCCAAACTAATTTATTGCCTTTCAAGGATCCAATTGAGGTCGGATTAGGATTTGGATGAGTTCAGCAAACAGGTGTGGTAATTAGGATCAACTGGGTTCAAAGAGGGCTCGATTTGAACTTATTTTGATAAGGCTAAATAAATTTTATGCTCATATTCTGTTGGGTTTTAAGATTGTTAGAATATTATAAATATAGCTAGGGATAATTTGATGTATCCTAATTTGTATTTTACCTAAAATACAAATTAGTCCTTAGAATAGAATCTTGATTTATTTCCTAGAATAGAGTTCTAATTATTTCTTAAAATAAGTCCTAACTTTGTATATAAATAGGCCTTATATCTTGTAATATTCGATGAAAGGAATTCTTTAACATGGTATCAGAGCACAAGGTTTAAGTTTTTTTTTCCTTTACCCTAAAATTCTCTTTTGCCCTAAATCTTGGCCGATCCATTTCTCTTTTCCCCTCTCTCCACGCGACGCTGCTGTTCTTCTCCTGCACGCGGCGCCGTTGTTCTCCAGAGAAGTCAAAGCTGTTGTTCTCCAGAGAAGCCGAAGCGGCTGTTCTTCTCCTGCACGGTCACGAACTCCGACAACGCGTCACTCTCCACACGTGATCACGTTCTCTCTACACCCGATCGTGTCGCTCCCCACGACCTGCTCATGCAAGGCAACCCTTTTTTTCTTTGGCTCGCGACCTCCATCTTTAGGTGCGCTGAAGGCTGCTTCCTATACGTCGTCACACGCTGTGTGTGTTCTCTATAGTGTGCTTTCCTCCGCCGAAGGCTCCTCCGTCGCGTGCGTATTCCGACACCTATTCCTGACATCGATAACCTCTCAACAACCCAAAACTGATCAATGGCTACCTCTGCACTCCAAAGCCGGATGTCTCAGTCTTTACCAACCACATCACTGCACCGCTCTTTTCTGAGCAGTTGATGGTAAGAACTACTCACTGGGTCTCTCACATTGAGTTTTGGCTTGTTGAACAGGTTATGAGACACATCTCACCCAACCCGAAGAGGATGCTCAAGTCGTCGATCGTCCTCTGTGGAAAAAGGTTGAAGCTTAGTTGTGTTGTATTATCCGAGCCACAATCCATCCATCTCTTAGGGATGTCTTCCGCACTCACAAAACCTGCAAAGCTGTTTGGACACATGCTCAACAACTCTTTACAAACACCTCTCGGCGACTCTATCAAGTTTGTGAAGATCTTATGAGCATCCTCGGTGCCCATCAAATTAAGGATTCTATGTTAACTTATCTGGGTTCGATCTCTAGCTTTCTTTGTGACTTCAATGAACTGCTTACACCTGCGACCACTTCTGTTGCAGAACTTGAAAATCGGAAAAAAAAAAAATTTATGTCTCTGACTTTATATGGTCTGCTCACAGATTATTCTCATATTCGTGATCAGATTCTGGGCAGCCCCACAGAAGTTACCATGGATAGTACCTGGGCGACTCTCCTTCGTGTCCCTGCCAAAGTCTTGACGATACCTCTTTCCGTTTCTGTTGACTCATCAAATTTGGTCTCTCGAAGCAATACCAGACCTCCACCCCGTTGGGGTGGCAAAGGATGTTCTTGATTATGAGGCCACCGATCATATCACTGGTAATAAATCTCTTTTTTCTTCTCTCACTACTTCCGGTTATTTACCCTTTGTCACCATGCTAAATGGTTCTCAAACTCAGTCACAGGGTGTTGGTATTGTTCATCTTTCTCCGTATCTCCCTATTCATAATGTTCTTTATGTTCCTGGAGCTCCCTTTAATTTGTTATCAATAAATCAACTTACTCGATCTCTTGATTGTGTCATTTCTCTTTTACTAAAACTTTTGTTTCCTTATAGGATCGGAGTACGGAGAGGATGATTGACTTCGGATGTAAGTCTCATGGCCTATATTGGTTTCACCGGCCCTCTCTTGTAGGTTCAGCGACGGCATCTCCTCTTCTTATTCATGCTCGATTAGGACATACAGGTCTTGATAAGTTGAAACAATTACATCCTAGTCTTTCTCACTTAGAGTCTTTGGCTAGTAAGTCATGTCAATTAAGAAAGCATGTTCGTAATTTATTTTCTCCTCGCACTGAGAGTCGGGCTACGTCACCTTTCGCTTTGATACATTCTGATGTCTGGGGTCCGAGTCGTATTTCTTTTACATTGGGGTCTCGATATTTTGTTACTTTTATAGACGATTTTTTCCGTTGTACTTGGTTATATCTGATGAAGGATCGTTCAGAATTGTTTTCAATTTTTCAATCTTTTTTCCATGAAATCAAAACTCAATTTGCTATTTCTCTTCGAACCTTGCAAAGTGATAATGTGTGTGAGTATCTATCTACTCCATTTCAGGTCTTCTTGGCGTCTCATGGTGTGTTGCATAGGATGTCTTGTCCTCATACCCCCCAACAGAATGGAGTTGCAGAACGCAAAAATCGTCATCGTCTCGAGACCACCCGGACACTTCTTTTCCACTCTCATGTTCCTCATCGATTTTGGGATGACACCGTGCATACTGCGTGTTATCTCATCAATCGCATGTCTTCCTCCACTCTACAAGGTAAAATACCTCATCATGTACTTTATCCTCATCGGTCTCTTCATCCTTTACCACCTAGGGTCTTTAGTTCTATATGTTTTGCTCATGCTCTTGATCTTGGCATTGACAAACTCTCTCCCCGATCTCATAAATGTATCTTCCTTGGGTACCTACAGTCTCAGAAAGGGTATAAGTGTTATTCTCCTACTCTCCGTCGGTACTTCATATCTGCTGATGTCACTTTCTTTGATTCGGTTCCATTTTTTGGGCCTAATGCATCTCCGTCCGAGTTTTCTCCTTCTACGCCTACGCCAGTGACTATCTTTTACCCTCCGGAGGACTCTCTATCACCTCCAGCACCATCTCCTCCTCCATTGCTGGTTTATCAGCGTCATCCTCATCCTGCTTTGCCGCCGCCCAACGCTGACACTGTCGTGGACACATTTTTGGAGCCAAGTCATTCACCTCTTCTCCGATCTCGTCTCCTGAGTTTGA
This sequence comes from Boesenbergia rotunda, assembly GCA_024364735.1. Classification (NCBI taxonomy): domain Eukaryota; kingdom Viridiplantae; phylum Streptophyta; class Magnoliopsida; order Zingiberales; family Zingiberaceae; genus Boesenbergia; species Boesenbergia rotunda. Next base: position 239,419 of record JAGFNQ010003408.1, on the reverse strand, counting down.
TATTCCTATTCTTTGAGTTATTATCATCTTTCTCCTTCCTATTATTCTTGTCTTTCCTCTTTGTCATCCGTTTCTCTTCCAAAGACTGCAGGTGATGTCTTTGCCCATCCAGAATGGAAACAGGTTATGCTCGACAAAATGTGTGCCTTATAAAACAGTAGGACTTGGGACCTTGTTCCTTTACCACCAGGAAATCAGTTATTGGTTGTCGATAGGTATATACGGTGAAAGTTAGTCCAGACGGAAAAGTTGACCAGCTTAATACCCGCCTCGTCGCTAAGAGTTATACTCGGATCTTCGAATTGGATAATGGGGACACATTTTCTCTTGTTGCCAAGATGTCCTCTGTGCGCCTATTCCTGTCCATTGCTGTGATTCGGCATTAGCCTCTTTATCAGTTGGACATCAAAAATGCTTTCTCACATGGTGACCTGCTCGAGGAAGTCTACATAGAGCAACCTCCATGTTTTGTTGCTCAGGGGGAATCTTTGGTCTTGTATGTCGCTTACGGAAATCTTTATATGGCCTCAAGCAGTCACCCAGAGCATGGTTCGGTAGATTTAGTATTATAATTCAATAGTTTGGCATGACTCGGAGTGGGCCGATTATTCTGTTTTTATCGCCACCCATCTACTGATTGCATCTACTTAGTAGTTTATGTTAATAATATTGTCATCATAGGTAGTGATCATCTCGGGATTTTACAGGTGAAACAACATCTTTTCAAACATTTCCAGACAAAAGATCTCGGCAAACTCAAATATTTCTTGGGGATAAAAGTAGCACAGTCCAAAGATGGGATCATCATATCCTAAAGAAAGTATGCAATCGATATTTTGGAAGAAATAGTAATGTTAAACTCAAAGACAGTTGGCAACCCCATGGATCCTAATGTCAAGCTCCTGCCAAATCAGGGGGAGTCTCTTCCAGATCCTGAATGATACAGGCGATTAATAGGGAAACTAAGCTATCTTACTGTTACTCGTCCAGACATCTCATTTACAGTAAATGTAGTAAGTCAGTTTCTCAACTCTCCATGCAAGAAACATTGGGATGTTGAGATCCGCATTATTCGATATATCAGAAGTGCTCCAGGAAAGGGTCTTTTGTACGGAAACAAAGGACATACTCGAGTCGTAGGGTATTCTAAAGCAGATTAGACAAGTTTTCCCACTGATAGGAGATCTACTTCTAGGTTTTGTATATTTGTCGGAGACAATCTTGTTTCTTGGAAAAGCAAAAAGTAGAATGTTGTAGCAAGATCCAGTGCAGAGGTAGAGTATCGAGCTATGACCATAGCCAGTCAACAGCTTATATGGCTCAAACAGTTGCTTCAGGAACTATGATTTGGAGAGATTATACAAATGTCACTTATATATGACAACCAGACCGTCATGTATATCGCCTCAAATCTAATTTTTCATAAGAGGACAAAGCATATTGAAGTCGATTGTCACTTTGTCAGAGAGAAAGTCGTATTTGGTAAAATATCTACTAGTTATGTCAACTCACATGATTAACTAGCAAATATATTCACTAAGTCACTTAGAGGGCCCCGAATTGACTACATATGTAACAAGCTGGGTGCATATGATTTATATTCTCTAGCTTGAGGGGGAGTGTTAGAATATTGTAAATATAACTAGGGATAATTTGATGTATCCTAATTTGTATTTTACGTAAAATACAAATTAGTTCTTAGAATAGAATCCTGATTTATTTCCTAGAATAGAGTTCTAATTATTTTTAGAATAAGTCCTAACTTTGTATATAAATAGGTCTTATATCTTGTAATATTCGATGAAAGAAATTTTTTAACAAAGATTATTAAAACCCCTATTTTTCTTCCCCATGTAACCACACACTTCTCCACGCTTCCCCTTCATGACACCATCTCGATCCTCACATATAGAGAGCCCTTCAAAGTCGTCAGCAAGTAGCTCCTCTTCTCTTTGGTCATTTTCTTCCTCTCCTAATCTCTTTCTTGCACTAACTCTCAGAGCCATGTTGCCCACCTGTAACAGTATGCAGAGCCTCCTACGAGCGGTGGTCTTCCCTTCAGCAGCCGCTCTTCCCTCTCCTAATCTCCTCCATTTTCTATCTCCCGAACCCCTCTTTGGTCCCTCTCTCACTGTGATCCTACGGCCACTGCCTCCTCTTGCAAATGCAACAATCGTCCACCTTGTGACAGCACTAGTGGTATGGTTTCTTCCCTACTCTAATTCCTAGCCATTTGAATAGGTTTCTTAATCTGGAATTATTCAAGCTCGGTTAAAGTTCCGTTAGTTATTTCTCTTGCTTGTGTTGTTGACTGGCTATCTATTTCAGACCCAATACATGTTATATTTCCAGATCAGATTGATTCAAGATTTTCCCCATTATTGAAAGTTGAAACCCGCTTCTATTACTTGCTTTGTTGAGGGGATTGGAGGGTAAGAATATATATTGTTGTTGCCCTCTATTTAAGGATTAAATTGGTGCTAATGCTGTTAGCAGTTGGATAGTTTAGCGATTTAGGGGTCATGTATTCATGTAGGGTGTTTTGCTAATTAAGTAGAATTGCATTGTGGTAGAAAATCAAGGTTGGATTAATTGATCTTGAGTATTGGTTAATCCCTACATTTAGCAGTATTATTGTGTTTAGCATTATCTTGAACCCTTTCTATGTTGTGTATTTATTTGTTTGTATAGAGGATCATCCAGGAGGAACACAGACAGACCACTTTTGGTTCCTTCCCCCTGTACATAAGGTGGGTAAGTCCTCTCTTTGGGGGTAAGTGCTTTCTTTGGTTTCTTATTAAGCCTTCCCTTCCCTTTGCTCATGTGAAAATCACATTTAATTTGTGAATAATTATTGTTATTCGTGTTCATTCAAACGTGTTGTATAAATATTAAAACGGGTTGTAAATAAACTAATGAATGGACACAACATGGGTACCTATAAAATGCTAAATTTCCTTTTCTTATGATTTACTAAGCTAATATTTTTAATTTAAAAACCATTATACTAATTTTTATAAAAGTCATCCAAAAAATCATTACTAAATTAGTGTAATGCATAATAAACGGTGACATAAATTAGTCCCTTAAAATTAATCACTCATTGAATATATGAATTGCTTTATAATTGTCTAGTCTTACAAGTTGAATAAACTGCGGTGTGTAATCTTAAAGCAAATAAGTGGCTATTATAAGGAGAGAAATAAATGCTAAAATGTGCAAAGTCTGAGTCTGGACACAAAATCGAAGTTGTTGGCCTCACACGAACTTCGTTACAGCATGTGTCATGTGCAGCCAAAATTTATGTGTTACGATAATTGCTGTCTATCATTGGTGCTTCAGCCCACATGTCAGATAATACTAGTTACACTTTGAGGAGCTAGCTTTAATAATTTACTTGTGTAAAACAAATGTGAAATAATTAAATATGGATATATCATATTCGTATGTGATTACTAAGATGTAGAGGAATGTTACAAAGAATATAATGGCTGGTCATCATTGCACAAAATGGTAAAACCTCAATAAATATGCTCCAAGATCAACGTTTGTTTAACACCAAACAAGAATTGAAGTGCCTTCCATCCAAATATACAATATCAGAGCCATTTCTAATCTCACAGAAGCTAATAGCAAACAACTAATGAATTAGGGTGGATCCCATTCTATCACGAATGACTAGTCATTTGAGAAGGGATAATATATACATATAATGAACCATTGCACTTGTCCAGCTTCAGTGCACACGTCTACCATGACACTGAGGTAGAGCAGCCTTGCCCTGATACTATATTGAATTGGGACGGAGATAATGGATTATGACACTTGTCAATGTAGGACTGATTGGTATGAAGTATCTTGGATTCAATACAAACAAATATAAAAAGATGTGGCAACTAACTGTCACTAATTTGGGTGGAAATGCATGTAATGACTATTTATCCTCAGTCAATTAATTATAAACCAGAGAAAATAGATATTAATGAAAATTTCAAGAAATAAAGAAAGCAAAACACTAATTAACAGAAAGAAAGCAACTATCATGACACTCTGGTTCAGAATTAAGCTGTTTGAGAATAGAATGAATTGAAAAAGAATGTAAAGCAGGAAAACTATGTTAGATTACGTACTGCTGTCACTGAGGTTGTCAAAGATTTCAAACCAGCAGTGCATGCATGTGCCTCAGGCAATGTTGAAAAATCATTGGCTCGTAGTCTATCTGTCACATCATTATATAGCCACTTCAGCCATTCACCAACAAACCTAAAAGCATATACTGAGGCCAGCAATGGAAAGAGTCTGCTTTGCTGAGTTTTGTAATCAATGACCTATAAACAGATAGTATCACAATTTACAATTGCTCGAACACCTTTCCAGGGGAATAAAAAACTCCATTTATAGTTTGTTTACTTGAGTGGATAAATAAGAGAGAAGAAGGGAGAGGAGGAAAAAGAGCAAAAAGAACAATTGTTCCTTTCCCTCCCCTCTTTCCTCCTATTCATTACATGCTATTAGCATAAAAAAATATAACTTAAAATGAATTAAATGTGCTAGTGCCATATTGACTTTAGCTTGCAAAGAAGTATCCAATAGTGATTTGAACCAATATGTGATTGTGTATCTGTGTGGTATCAATATTTCAGTAGCTAACTAGATATTTCATTAGTTTGTCCTTTTCAACAACATATATATAGTTTGGTAGTAATGTACAATATTGATAATTTAAAATTAATGCAGTGTATATTCATAGAAATAAAATATAACCAGACTCAACCATGACTAACAGCAGCAACTGTGATTTGCATTATTATTGCAATTTCATGCACATAAATGACAGTCATTTCTCAGTATTCAGCAGTGTAGAAAAAAAAAGGTTGGACATCAAACAACAAATCTAAGCATTCTCGATCACACAAATAAAATGTTAAGACAAAGATCTTTACTATATAATTTTTTCTTCTTAGAACTTTAACTAGGTACCCAAATTTTCTCAGTCCAAGGTACTTGCATCAAAAGGATACCTACATATTTAAGAGAAAAAAAATGTAAAGGATCAAGAGGAAAAGCAACCATGAGTAAATTACAAATTAATTTCTTGTGGAAAGCACTTGAAATATCTTAAAAGATGGGATCAATGAGCAACCTTCATTTCAAAAATTTTATTTTCAATGCCATTTCTATTCTTCCCCTTCTTTAAAGCTATGGAACAAGTTACATGTGAAAACACTCCGATAAGTGAATTAGGATAGTCTGGGAAAAGGAACAGTGCACAATGCTGAAGGTCTCTACAGGAAGATCTTAACATCCCATCTAGGATGCAACTGAGACGATCTATGTTTCAAGCAGAGGAAATAACCATCAAGTCTAATTTTCAAGGTTGTTTAGGCTCTACATGCGGTAGCCCAAGGCCTTCTTCAGCTTATGTTTGTGGCAACAAGTATACAACCATCTAGGAAGCCATGATATGGGATGTCATTTATTATATATATATATATATATATATAGAGAGAGAGAGAGAGAGAGAGAGCAATGTTATCCTAAGGACCTTATCGCGCACACCCCGTGCACACTCAAACATTTGCTTTAGTTTGAAATTTTTTTTGTTCTTAATACTAAGGCAAAATCTTATTGGCATAACCGAGAGCAAAAAAAAAACAAACAAAAAAGTAGGGCTGAAACACGTTGTCACGAAGGGCTGCGTCCACAGCATAACATTATAGTGTGTTTGTGCACACACTAGAGTAGCATAAATTCTTAGTATAACAATTATATACGTAACATTGACAATGCTAGACCATGGACAAGGAAAAAAATGATTAACGAGGTCGGGTAATATCAAATCTTGGGCGACCAGTCCGGCCCCACGAAAGTTTCCCGCCGGCCGCCACGGTAAATTGGGAAGCGCTCGCGGCGGGCAGTCCAGAAGCTCAGCATCCGTGGGTTCACACCCCATTTGGAGGAAAAATTCCTGCAAAATACGTCATAGTTGGGGATCGAACCATGTATGTCTGTGATGACGACTAGTTGTCCTTCCGCTGCACCATAGCCCCGGGGGCTTAGGTCATGCAGAAGAAAGAAGAGGTAGAATGTTGTTGTAGACCTTACTAACCAACATAGTTATTAAAACTTCATATCATTGATTTTGAGTCTGGACTCCGAACCATATGTATCATAAGGGTATCACCATAATTGTTGTCAGGCTAGATACAGTAGCAATAAAAGATACCAGAGCTCAATGGCAGGATAAGACAAATCCAAAAAGTTGGGAAACACAGTTGTAATTGATTTATGTCTGTCATACAATATTTTCTCAGTGTAGCATAGGTACCAATGTTGTACCTGAGTCTCAGGAGAACCATCTTGTGATCCAAATTGTCTGCGAACAGAACTATATCTTGTAGCAATGCAGACAGCTCGAGATAAAGCCTTAGAAGCATCAGAGACGATTGTTTGACGAACATAAACCATCGTCCCATACAAAAGTTGCCTCGGAACATCAGATTGCACATACTTCCCTTCCCTTGTAACTTGTGAAACCCTGGGTGTTATTCAAAATAAAAATCAGTCAATATCATTGCTAAGTAATGCAGAAATCACATCTACAATATCTGCCAAATCATCAATCACTTCAGTAATGGTAAACACATAATAGAATAAGAGGTAACCTCCCTCTGCACAGTCAAAGTTAAAGTAAGCAAAATACAAGCTATGAGAATTTGAACTAATACACTACTCCATTATAGAGTAAATATGAGTATCGGTCTGCATGGAGAAAAAAGAAACTACCTGGATTTTTAATATACCAAAATTTTTGTTATTTTAAATAAATATAATTAGTGGTAAATTAGAATTTGGTGGGTTTAGATTATAATTTTTACATCTAAGATGAATAGTTAAAAAGCTGATTTAGTGGTTTTAGTTTAGTTTGGGGGTTAACTACACGCAGACTGATTGGTGGATTGCAGTAAGCAGATAAAGAGTTATTTGAGTGAATCACTACATTGTTTATTATTTTTGGATTGCATGTTTGTTAAGTGGTTTGTATTGTAGTCATCGTGTGGTATTCATGATGATTGAATTTGGCATTTTTACTTGGTTTCATTTTGTCATGCTTATGTTAGCACAACCACTACTGTAGACTTTGTTATTGATTAGCCTTATGTTATCCGTATATTCATTCTGCCCTTTATGACTACTTAGCACATTCGTGCTCACTTTCCCTATGTTGCCTCCGTTATTTTCAGGTTATCTTTTGAATTGGTTGTGCTAGATGTTGCTTCAAGATCAAGGTATAGATTTTTTTCTCAGACATGGTTTTAGATCAAATACACGCCAAGGGGATTCTATTGTTTAGCAGACCAACCTTGAGCAAGGTATGATAGTATTAGCTTTCAAAACAACCACACTACCAAGTCAGTTATGACTGTGAGAATGAAAACAAAAATATCAAGCTTGAGCAACTAAGGCTATGCTGTACATACTAGATGCAGATGAAGGTATTAACTAACCGCATCAACATTTGATCTCGTGGAATGCGCACATGATCAAACCGCAAAACACCATTATCCATTGTGTTGTAAGCAGCATTGCCAAATTTCGTCCCGATATCACCAACAACAATTCCAGGAAGAGGTGAGTGATCATCCAAACTTCGTAACTGGACAATGAAACCTGGAAAGCAAAGTGCTTCAGAGAACAACTATAGAAAGTCCCTAAAATAATCCTCCAAACACACAAGTGCTTACCATTAATTCCATGGTCTTTTCCATCAATTATCAGGCGGGCATAAACAACTGCATGAGTGGATACTTTGCCAAGACCACCAGGCCACCACTGCACATGAAAGAAATGGACACATAATGACTGAGATTTAGGGGCATTTTCCTTTTCGGGTTTTTTTCTAAATAAATTGGTACAACCAAGTCTTATCCCACTAAGTGGGGTTGGCTATAATGAGAAATTGGTAATTGAAAAAAAAAAATTATTGTTGAACAATATGTGAAGCTAGATGATTTTGAAAAGTTACTATTGTTTTAACTAGTCAATCAGTGAATCTAGGTTGACCTCAGAACATAGAGATTGATATTGTCGCTTACTTTGCTTGAGGTAAGTGTAGGGCTGTGAATAACAAATTCATCGGTTTTGGCATCAAATGTCGCTGTTGTTTCAAGACCTTGAACATTTGAACCGTGACCAAGTTCTGTCTGAGCATAGCATCCAATTATCAACATCTTATAAGCCAACGGTAACCACTTCTTCTGTTGTTCCTCAGTTCCTTGTCCTTTTATAGCAGGAACAAACATTCCCTATTAACCAAACTACCATAAGAAGAGGAAGCAAACAAACAAATAATAGAAAAGGTGAAAACTATACCTTTCAGGAAAGGTATAGAGAAACATTTTTGGCAATTTGAAACATGAAATCATCTCTATGCTAACATAGTAACATGTTATTCGAATGCTACTTAATAATGCATGCTGTAGATTAACAAATAAAAGTGGCCAAATGGTAGATAGTACGACTGCATTAAGGTTTGTTAAGTGGGAAAACTGATATTAGCAAAAATATGAAACAATATATGCCAGATTCATCTCTTCCAGATAATTCGAGTAAAATCCCTACCATCCAACATAAGAGAAATAGTAGAAGAGGTCCTCACCCAATGAAGATCCCCATATCCAGGTTCATCTATGAAGATCCGGAACACAGAAGCTTCTTCTTCTGCAAAATCAGAAAATTGAATCATTATCAGCAAACAGAAAGGAAGGCAAGGAAAATATTACAGGATCTTTCAAACTGTATGCATGCCAAAGGTCTTACTTTAAGAATGCATGTTTTGTTAATTTTTGCTGTTCTGGTAAGAAATGGTTTTTTCAATAGCTAGATAGGCCTAAAATAATACCACATTAATATGGGCAGATCAGATAGGCAGGGTTATCAGTTTTGTCAATGGGTGTGTCTACCTGATCAAGACACTCCAATGAAAACCAAAAGAAATAGAGGATGTGGCTCGGCCCGTCAAAAAGCTGATTTTGTTTCAGGGCACTCAAAGGATAAGATAGCTGTTTGGTATAAACATCAGAGGATTAAAGTAACCTATGACGCAAATAACCTATTGACATGCACAATAAGTAACATGTATATTATGATTTCTTGTGTGATGATTGATCGGAATAACATCCAATCTACTGTCATTTGAGAGTATACATGCTGCTGAACATCTCACTGAGATTACTGATTAAATTTAAATTGCAAGTTTCAAGGCTTACATACTTCACAGCTCTTTTATGAAATGTCATAAAATAGTTTCTCATAATCTTTCCGTCTTACTTCACCTGTTGGTCAGTTACAGTAAGAACATAATTTAGCTTATGAAATTTGGAAATCCTTGAAAAATGAGTATTTCACAGATAGACAACGGATTCCATCACAAATAGTCAACAAGGAATTCCATGGGACAACTCAAAGTAGGTCCCCTAGTGATCATAGAACCATCTATCCCATTTTCACAATCCCATTGTTGGCTGTTCATGGCTTGTATGTACCTACTCTTTCCTTTTTAGGGTCAATATCAACAATTTTGTTGTTCATTTGAGTTCCAATGATAACCCTAGCAGAAGGCCAATGATTGCTGAACTAACCAGAGTCAAGTAGCCAACTAATTCACCTTAGAAATGATAGTGTCTGGTGAGGAAGACTAAAATGACCAGGGATGTCATTACACACAACATAGATCAAATAATACAGTACCCAAATGCTTCAGTAGCTTGCCAATCAATATTAGAAAACATGACATTATCGGGCCAAGGATTTTCTTGTGCCAGCCTAAAACTCACAAGGAATATAGAGAGAAGGGTGTGTCAACTACAAACTTGGAAAAATATTTTCATGCTCACTTGCCACCAAATAGCAAAAGTTCATTAGAATTATATGAATTTATACTTGACACAGTCAAACCATGCATATCCAGCTTGATCATGGATATGGGTTCCATTAAATGTCCCCAGTGAAAGTTTGAGTGTACTGTCCATCAAGAAATCCAAGTCACATACCAGCATCCACGCGGACAACATAAATTACATGGTAGGAATAGGTAGTAGACGAACTTGGGATGACCAGTCCGGCCCCACGGAAGTTTTCCACCGGTCACCAGGATAAATCAGGAAGCACTCGCGGTGGGCGGTCTAGAAGCCCAGTGTCCCAGAGTTCGCGCCCCATTTGGAGGAAAAATTCCTACAAATACGTTGTACTTGGGGATCGAACCGTGGATGCCTGGAATAGTAACTAATTGTCCTACCACTGTATCATGGCCCCCGGGGCAGAGATGACAATAAAGATCAAGAAAAAAAAAAGGGAGAGAGAGAGAGATAGAGGGGGGTTACAAATAATAAAAATTCATTTTACTGTGTACAGCCTAGTCCATTTAACGTCTGGTGTATCTGACTGATGTTATCATTGTTAATACTTGCTAGAACTTTCATCAGAAAGAGCCAGGGCATGGTTATGCTTGTATCGTGTCCAAAGTAATGTGTCATAAAGCTTCACAGAAAGAGTTTAGAATAAAAGAAAATATACCTGTAAGGTGCAGCTCATATATTCGCTTCCAAGCATGTGCTGATTTTTTGAGTGTGTTCTTAAACAATTCCTTACGGCCAAGCATCGTTCTATTATCTTTGCGAAAGACCTAGACAAAAAAGTGAAACGAGGTAAATATTTCAAACATAAAAGTAGGTTAGATATAAATAAATGGGATCAGAAACCCAAAACTACTTTCGTAAATGGTGAGGAGCTATACATATTGTAATGTAAGTGTAGTTCAAGTAAACTGGATACTCAACAGAACAATTATTTAGAAAAGCAGCAATAATACACACACATAAACATGCACTTATAATTTTTATTTAAAAATCATGATCCACTTAATAGCTGCACACGGGTTAAGCCATACTAGAACATGTTTTATCCTTTTAGTTTTACAAACATGGTGATAGTTCTGCTTCAATCCATTATAATATGGTCACTTTTTGCGACCCCATAAAGTTCGCAACAAATCTACTCAAGAAACTCCAATCTTTCAAAGAAAAACGAAAAAAAAAAACCAATAACGAACAAATCGGGAGCGGATCTGGAACAAAAAAGAAGAGGCGGAAAAAAAAATAGAGAGAAAGGAGAGAGAAAGACCGGATCGCTTGCCACGATGCGGGCCATTCGATCGGCGACGTCGAACGCGTGCTTGGAGCCGGCCCATACGATCTTCATCGCCTCGACATCGAATTGGGCTTTCTTCCGCTCGGGTGCTAGATGATCCACCGCCGGTGCCTCCATTCTCCTCCTCACTTCGCCGCTCGCCCAACAAGGTAGCAAAGAACTCTTCAATCAATCCCCCTCTCGTCGGGTGAAAATATAGCGAGCATTTATTTCCACGCCCCGCCGACCAGCTAACAATCAGTAATACACGTGAAAAATGCTGGATCCCACGAGCGCTCCCCAATATCGCCAATTACAACAAGGTATTTTAGGAGTAACGTCGTCCGAATTGATGTCGAAATTCCAATATTTCAATTTTTCCCCCCGACGTTTTGGGTAAAAAAAAAATTATCGGATTGCAAAAAATCTGAAAAGAGTTTAAAAAAAAAAAAATCTAACCAACTCGAAGCCGTGATTAACATGGCATGCAAAGATCTGCTTAATATCGTTGGGATATCAAAATTTTAAAAATTGTCAATGAGCAAATTTATTTTATCGATATCATTTTATCATCCACTATATGAGTATTATTAAAATGCTCATCCTATCGACGGCAAAAGATGTCCGACATTGCATCACACATATTGAAAGGAAGAAAAGAAGATCATTTTAATCCAACAGAAAGACTTTTCTTTTATATGAAATGACATATATGTTAATGAGATATTCCTGTGTCAGGATTCAATCCTAAAATGTTCATCCTAATTTCACTATTATCATGTTAATCCCCTTATGTTTCTTAAATATTATTGATTTACTCTCTTGAAATAATTTGGATCTAATAATATTATGAAAAGCATTAATTAATTCAAACGCATATAATAATATTATTGTAAAAAAGTCAATCTCATTGCTTCTCTCTTAAATTGTGAATTATCGAGTTCGATGTCGTGAGAATACGCCTTGCTCAACGAGATAAAATTAAATTCATATTATACCTTGTTATTTAGAAGTGCCGACGAGGGAAGGAATTAATAGGTTGCGTATTTAATTTATTTATATATTTTTTATTATAAAATTATGGATAGATTAAATAAAAAAATTATTTATGGATTATGTTTAAAATATTTTTTATTTGTTTACAAATTAGATAGGATAAACTTAGTTAAAAAATCAAATGGTTGTTTCAGATTTATCAAATTATCATATAAACGTTTTTTTTATAAAAATAATACTATTACGATTTTTTAGCAGCTATTTAGTAACTTCTATTACTTTTACAACTATTTTAAAGTTATTTTGATAAATTTAAAATAATTTTAATCATATTTGATAAGGTTAAATAGCCCGTGCCAGGCACGAGGGATGAAGAAAGCCGTAGGGCACGGCATGACCGAAGCTACTTCCCTTCCTAGGGCCCGGGGCCCCCCTCAGGAATGCGCCCGGGAAAGGTAGTTTGAAGACCCCTCCCGGGAACACCCTGGGACGTTAGGCCCCGAGAGCACCTCGAGAGTTATAGCACCGAAGGCCTCGAGCTCACCTCAGGAGGTGGAGTCTCCACAGTAACCGACCTCAGGTATTGACCCCCCCCCCCTCTCAGTACAGCTAAGCATCCCCATCAGAAAAGGTCAGCACGACCCTTAAATGTCTCAACGGGCGGAAAGGTGATAACGACGCAGACAATTTCAAAGGATATCTAGTTACCATCGAAAGAGGGGGCGTGACTTAAATATCGGAGATGTGACACCGATTGAGGGGGCACGTCTAGTCTGTCGTCGTCAGTATAAAAGGTAGTCCAACCCCTCCGGTAAAGGGGTTATGATCTTTGAACTCTAGATATCTTCTTTGCCTTTCGCAACCTTTTCTGCTCGATAGACACTGACTTGAGTGTCGGAGTGCACTCCGCCGGACCCCTGCCGGCGTGCCCCCTAACGCTCATGTTAACTTCGCAGGAACCTAAGTTCCTCCCAACCTCAGCAACTACCTCAGGGGCGAAGCTCCGGTGCCTGACCATCATCGTTGACTCTTTCCGGAATAAATTTGGCGTCATCTGTGGGAAACTAGCAAAGCACCTGAAGGAGCACCGATGGCAGGATCAGAGGGGCAACCCCTTACCCTCACAAGAGAGGAACTTGACCGCCTAGTGGCTAACGCCATCAAGGAAGCGCTGGAGCAGCACCAAGTCGAACAGGCTGCCCCGCAACCAGGGGGTCGGCGAGAGAGGAGATCCCCAGAGTCTCCATCTCGCATTCCCGAAGATTCGTCGCCCCGGTGGGGCGACAGGACGGAGCAGCCCAGGGCCCTCAGAGAGAATCCCCTGGAGATTTTGAGAAGGCTCACTCGGTGGCCTCCAGCGCCCAGAGGCACGAAGAGGGATCAGGGAAGAGGGATGGATCCAAGCCTGCCCATAAGGTTTCCTCTACCCCTTTCTCATCCGAGATTGTCGAGGACCCCATGTCAAAGCAATTCCGCGGGGCAGGGATCCCTGAGTATGATGGGAAGACAGATCCGGAGGATCACGTTTGTAAATTCAAGAATGCGGCACTCCTGCACCAGTATACTGACGGTGTGAAGTGCCGGGTGTTCTTGAGCGCCCTGTCCGGAGCAGGTCAGCGGTGGTTCCAGAGGCTGCCACAAGGTTCCATCAACTCCTTCACGGAGTTCAAGATAGTCTTCCTCCACCATTTCGCGAGCAACCGTCACTACTAGAAGACCACACTTAACCTGTTCGCCCTCAACCATAAGCCTAAGGAACCGCTCAAGGAGTACATCCAGAGGTTCAACCGGGTGGCGTAGGACGTGCCTAGTGCAACATCAGAGATACTCGTCAGTGCTTGTACCCAAGGGCTCGCTGAAGGGGACTTCTTCCGGTCCTTGGTGAGGAAGCCCCCCGCCAGTTTCGATGATTTGCTGGGACGCTCCGTCAAGCACGTCAATGTGGAAGAAGTACAGTACGTCCATCGCAAGGATCCAGTCGGAGCCCCTCCTCCGGCAACCCCCCGATCAGACAGAAGGGAGCCCCCGGCCCCGGCACGGGGAAAAGACCTTCCTCCTGGGAGGGACCAGTGGACTGGCAGGCGCCAACTGGTGGAGACGGTAGACACCGAGCAGCCGAAGCCATTGCCGAAGTACTGCAATTATCATGGCAGCTCGACTCATTCCACGGAGGAGTGTCACGCCTTGAAGAAGAAGTTCAGCGAGGAGACAAACATCAAACCTCGAAGAAAATGGAATAAGTCGGGGTATCACAGAAGGTCGCCAAGGCGAAGCTTTTCTCCTCGGCGGCGACTTGCCAGGGAGAACGAGGTTCGACCTCGGTCCCGATTGTGATCGAGAGGTAGAAGTCGGGGGTCGGGGGCCCGGGTCCCGAAGATCCCTCTCTTTAGAGAGAGATCCCCAAAAAGGCAAAGCCCCTATGCGTGGTCCGCCTTTGGGCCATGTAGGGGTCATCTCTGGAGAACCTACTGGGGGGGCCTCTAACCGGGTAAGGAAGTCTTACACCCGGCGGTTGGAAAACTACTCCATCAGGACAAGCCGAAGTCAGGAGCCAGGCCCTACAATCTCTTTTGGGACATCCGACCTCAAAGAAGTGGAAGCTCCCCATGAGGACGCCATAGTGATCGTGGCTCGCATTGCCAATTATGAGGTGAAACACATCTTCGTAGACACGGAGAGTTCCGTGAACATTCTGTACAAGGCGGCTTGGGAACAAATGCAGATAGACGAGGATGAACTGCTCCCGGTCTCGACCCCAATATTTGGTTTCACGGGGTATCGAATACAGCCGGTGGGGCAAATCACCTTGTCACTCTCGTTGGGCAGCGATATGCTCGAAAGAACCCGGAGGACTCCTTTGATAATCGTGGACGCGCCCTCCTCCTACAATGCCATCCTGGGCCGCCCAACGCTTAGCACTTTCCAGGTCCTGGTCTCTGTTTACCACCAGAAGATCAAGTTCCCGGTGGGCAACCGTGTGGTGGAAGTCCGAGGGGATTAGCTAGTGTCTCGGCGGTGCTACGGCGGGGAGGTCAGAACAGAATCTCGAAAGAACCCGCGAAGCCTGGATGATTAGCTGTAAAAGAAAGGCAAAACCGCAGGAGGTCACGGTCCGGCTGCAGTCTCAGACCCTTCTGGCCTTGATAAGATTCGCGTTTTATTTAGAGTGTCTGTCTGTGTATCTCTGTGCTCTCGCAGAAAAATCAAGTAATAAAGACAGATACTTTCCCCCAAGATAACAACGCACTACTGAAGTCTCTAAAACCCTAATACCTCGCGGTGTAGCCGATGCCCGAGGTACTTAGGCTTGGTCTGGGACCTACGCGCCCGACCAAGTATCTAAAACCCTAATACCTCACGGTGCAGTCGATGCCCGGGGTACTTAGGCTTGGTCTGGGACCTACACACCCGACCAAGTACCCAAAACCCTAATACCTCGCGGTGCAGCCGATGCCCGAGGTACTTAGGCTTGGTCTGGGACCTACGCGCCCGACCAAGTATCCAAAACCCTAATACCTCGCGATGCAGCCGATGCCCGGGTACTTAGGCTTGGTCTGAGACCTACGCGCCCGACCAAGTATCCAAAACCCTAATACCTCGCGGTGCAGCCGATGCCCGGGATACTTAGGCTTGGTCTGGGACTTATGCGTCCGACCAAGTATCCAAAACCCTAATACCTCGCGGTGCAGCCGATGCCCGGGGTACTTAGGCTTGGTCTGGGACCGACGTGCCCGACCAAGTATCCAAAACCCTAATACCTCACCGTGCAGCCGATGCCCTGGGTACTTAAGCTTGGTCTGGGACCTACGCGCCCAACCAAGTACCCAAAACCCTAATACCTCGCGGTGCAGTCGATGCCCGGGGTACTTAGGCTTGGTCTGGGATCTACACTCCCAACCAAGTATCCAAAACCCTAATACCTCGCGGTGCAGCCGATGCTCGGGGTACTTAGGCTTGGTTTGGGACCTACGCGTCCAACCAAGTATCCAAAACCCTAATACCTCGCGGTGCAGCCGATGCCCGGGGTACTTAGGCTTGGTCTGGGACCTACGCGCCCGACCAAGTATCCAAAACCCTAATACCTCGCGGTGCAGCCGATGCCCGGGGTACTTAGGCTTGGTCTGGAACCTACGCGCCCGACCAAGTACCCAAAACCCTAATACATCGCGGTGTAGCCGATGCCCGGGGTACTTAGGCTTGGTCTGGGACCTACGCACCCGACCAAGTACCCAAAACCCTAATACCTCGCGGTGCAGCCGATGCCCGGGGTACTTAGGCTTGGTTTGGGACTTACGTGCCCGACCAAGTACCCAAAACCCTAATACCTCACGGTGTAGTCGATGCCCGGGGTACTTAGGCTTGGTCTGGGATCTACGCGCCCGACCAAGTATCCAAAACCCTAATACCTCACAGTACAGTCAATGCCCGGGGTACTTAGGTTCGGGCCAAGTTGTCTCAGACCCCCCACCGAGGATGCAAACCCGGGTGACTCATAATATCCCTAGCACCCAGGACAGGTGAGCGCTACAGATGCAATGGTAAAGTGGCATGCCCAACCCAGAGAACATGAGCCAAACACTTCAAAAATATAATCCAGGCGTACCATACACTGGGTAACAAAAATATTATTTTATTTATGTAAAAAATACAGGGAGAACAACATCTCAGAGAATTCTAAAGATACAATTGGATGATAGAAAACACTTTTCTATTTGGCGCTCCCTCCTCTATGGCTCCATTCCTATGAGGTCGCTAGGCTTGGAACCACCTCCTGAGTATACAAGGCGTGGAAGCCTGTTGACAGGGCTCTCGAATCTTTTCCACCTTCGGGATACTCCATCCGAGTAGTCAGCGACGGGCGAGGACGCCTGAGGTAACACATGGGTGACTCGACCCTCTCTGAAGATCCCCTCCCCGCAAAGATGCGACCGAGTACAACATTCAAAAGGCAAAAAAAAGAGGAGGGGGAACAACGACTGCAATTTCTGTCCAGAGCGTGTAAAGACGCAACGAAGAATTGCCTTAACAGGAGGGGGGGAACAACAACCATAATTTCTCAACAAAAAGAAGAAAGAGAAAAGCCAGCGACTGTACCCCCTCCCCTCTTGGTGACGACGTATCCCACAAAACGTCATCCTCCGCCCAAACACATGGGGAAAAGAAGGATCCGGAAGAGGATGGCGTCTGCTGGCGCAGGAGAAGGCAAACATCAGGATACGTCATTTCCTCCATGCCCCCTGGCGGACCTTGTAAGGTCTTTTCTGAACTCCTCAGATAATCTGGGAGTCCCACATCCTCCAGGATCTTCAAAGAGACCCCGGACCTCATCTCCACCATGCTCCCCGATAAGGGTAAAGCCACAAAAGTTTCTACCTCTGAGAGGCCCCTCAGCCAAAAACAATCCTGCATCCTCGCGCCGATCGGCATTGGGCAGCTTGGGCGCCGACAAGAATGAAGGAAAGAGAGGTGACATCCAGCCAAAAAGAAGCAAGCAGAAGGGATGAGGGAGATGGCGCACCCCTCTCCCCCTATTTATAGTGAGGGATGCCTCTCCACGCAGTTAATGCGAAGAGAGTGTCAAAGCAGCAACAGATGCTGAAACACCGTTTCGACCAACACACCCACACTGTACTTCGGAACCCGTGACCCTTTATGAGTCCATTTAAGAGGATTGCGGATATGGCGGAAGTGACGGTTCGGGAGCTGCTCACATACTCCAGAAGGAAGCATTGGCAGGGACCTGTCAGGGACTTAAATGCAGGCATGCAGTTTTGACTTGGAGAATTTTTCAGGAGAGATCTGCCCTCAGGATCAACCTCAAGGTAAAAAAATACCTTTTCCATTCATTATACCCGTAAAAGTCAAGATGTGAGACACGTTGGTCAGAAGCACACACAATAAGAATAGTGAAAGTGATTGCATTAATTCAAAACTGCTACAATGAGGCCCGATCCCCTGAGGAGCGAGGGACTCCGCTAACGCGGGCCCTCGGGCAAAGACCCCTCTCCAATGCAGAAGGCACCTATAATCGCGGTCAGCATCAGGAGGGAGGAGCTGGCCCTTCTTCAATTTATCGATAGCCCAGTGGAAGCCCTGCTGTAGGCACTGCATTACCTGGTTGGCTACAATGGCCCGGAACTCGTCCGACTCCAGAAACTTCACCTTGAAGCCTGCCTCGGTTTCCCTGGAACTAGAAGCTTGGGCAACTCGAAGGTTCAGGAGCTCGGTCTCCGCAGCCTCATAGGAACGCCTCAACCATTCCAGCTCGGCAGACATCTCCGCCTGCTAGGCCAAGGCCTCTCGGAGTCTCTCCGACGTGGCACGCTTATCCGATCGAGCCTGGACCAGGTCCTCCTCTAAGATGGATGCATGGTCAGTGGCCATCAGGAGATCAGACTCCTTCTGACTAGGTTGTTGCGCCTGATCCTGACTCCGCGAGTTCAGTCTCTCAGCCGAGGCTACCTTGAGCCGGATGTCGCCCAGCAACTCCCTGTCCCTTGCCTGGAGTTGGTCTCTCTCCTGCGTCATCTGGAGCAGGTCCTTAGTGACACTCATAGCCCTCTCGGACACCAGACGTTCTCTGTGCCGGGAATTTTGAAGAGTCTGCTCCTTGTCTTGCAAGAGGTCCATCAGGTGATCGACCTTCGCCTGGAGATCTCTGCTGACCCCTGCCTGCATCAATCCTGCCCGACGCTCGTGGTCAGTCGTAGCCTCCGCCCTCAATGCCCGGCGGACCAAGGCTTCAACCCGTGGCTAGGAATACAGACCCCGGCCGGCAGTCACGTAATCCTCAGCGGCCTGCCATTATGCTAAGAAGTCAGGTAATTGACAAGAGAACATCCAATGCAACAGTGATCTGTACCTTCAGGAGAGTCTCCCGAAGAGTGGTGAGTGGGCCCGCCGAAACGTGTACGGTCGCCCCTCCAGAGGTACTCCCGCTCCCCTCAGGCCGCGGTGAACTCAGACGAGGAGGAAGTCGCTCCAGAGGTACAAGAGAGGAAAACAAAGTGCACCTAGCCGCCGAGTCGGAAGTAGGCGTAACATCTCCACCTTCCCCACTTATACTCAGGCAGCCGCCTGCCTAGACGCAAGGGGAAGGGGACACGTGGAAAGCAAAAAACTGCTGCACACGGGCAGGCGCTTGTCGCGAGCCAGCCAACACGGCGCACGTTCGTGAAAGCTCGTGGAGATGGCCGTTGGGTCACGTGGCAATAAGGTATTCGGTAGGGCGTCCCATCGCCCTCATAAAAGAACAATGTGCCTTTATGACGAAGAGACAGACATCATCATAGTCCTCCAGAGTTGAAATAGCCTTTTTGAAAAAGGACAAGACCATTAAGGGGGATTTCTCGGAACTCGGGATAAAAGTTACATACAGAGGCCCCCTATAACTACAGGGGTAGTAGGGAGGGCGAAGGCCCACGACTTCTTCATCTCTGCACTAGTCGATCAGTCAGTCATACCTCCTTCGATCAGACTTGAAGGGAGGGACTTGTGATAGTGTTGAATAGCCCGTGCCCGACACAAGGGATGAAGAAAGCCACGGGGCACGGCATGACCGTAGCGACTTCCCTTCCTAGGCCCCGGGGCCCCCCTCAGGAATGCGCCCGGGAAAGGTAGTTCGAAGACCCCTCCCGGGAACACCCCGGGAGGTTAGGCCCCGAGAGCGCCTCGGGAGTTATAGCACCGAAGGCCCCGAGCTCACCTCGGGAGGTGGAGTCCCCGCAGTAACCGACCTCAGGTACTGACCCCCCCCCCCTCTCGGTACAGCTGAGCATCCCCATCAGAAAAGGTCAGTACAACCCTTAAATGTCTCAACAGGCGGAAAGATGATAACAGCAAACCGTTTCAAAGGATATCCAGTTACCATTGAAAGAGGGGGGTGTGACATAAGTATCGGAGACATGGCACCGATCGAGGGGGCACGTCTAGTCTATCGTCGTCAGTATAAAAGGTAGTCCAACCCCTCCGGTAAAGGGGTTATGATCTCTGAACTCTAGTAGAGCTGTCAATTTGGGTTGGGCCCGTCGGGTTGGCCCGCCCCGCCAATCAATTTAAGCGGGTCGGGTTAGAATTTAACCAACCCAAGTCCGCCGCGGGCCAACTCGCCTAGGCCCGCGACCCGCACGGGTCGGCCCGCGACGGGCTTGGGTTGGCCCGCGGGTTGAGAATCACATGTTAGTTAAGTTTTATGACAATTTATTATCTTTCTTTGTTATTATTTTAAAATAAAAAATAATATTTGTCATCACATGATTACTCGTTTGTATCCATTTATATTTAAAAAATATATTTCTTAATATATTTGATTGATGAAATCTAAATATATGATTTTTTTAATTTTTTTAATTTTTTAAAAATATTTTGATGGGCCCGCGGGTTGGCCCGCCTAACCTACGGCCCGCCTTGGATTGGGTTGGGTTGGGGATTTTCTAACCCGCCTAGATGACCGGTCGACCCGCCCCGCCCCGCCCCGCCAAATTGCCGGCCCGCCATGGGCCGACCCGCCCCGCCACGGGTTGGTCCGTTTGACAGCTCTAAACTCTAGACATCTTCTTTGCTTTTCGCAACCTTTTCTTCTCGATAGACACTGATTTGAGCGTCGGAGTGGACTCCGCCGGACCCCTGCCGACATATCCCCTAACGCTCGTGTTAACTTCGCAGGACCCTAAGTTCCTCACCGCCTCAGCAACTACCTCAAGGGCGAAGCTCCGGTGTCTGGCCATCGTCGTCGACTCTTTCTGGAACAATGTTGTTAAATAATATTTTGATATAATAGTTTTCAAGATTTGAAATTTAAGATTTAAATAATATTTTAGAGTTTAGGATTTAAACTTTATCTATAATTGTGTAGCAGCTACTTAATAATTTTTACAATTGACAGTAATTTTGATTAATTTAAAATGATTTTGATAAAATTTAAATAATTTTGTCTAAGTTAATAATAGAATATTTTGATATAATAGTATTTAGAATTTAAAATTTTAAGATTTAAGGTTTAGTTATAAGTGTATAACAAGATGTCGGAGAAAACTTCGGAGATAATTATGCTAAATTGAAATTACATAATTTAATTTCAACTTATCTGTTAAGATACCTGAACTGATAATTTTAAGGTGTCAAATAGAGAAGGAACTGCTTGGCATGACTGTGTTGGTTGGAAAAATTGGGCTGCCTTGTATGCCAGAGTGTAGACTCCCAAGTGCAGAGTCCTAATGCAGGCTCCCAACTCCCGAGTGTAGACTCCCGACCGCAGAGTCCTAACTCCTGAGAGCAGACTCCCGACTCTCAAGCACAGAGTCTAAGTTATAGGCTCCCGATTGCAGACTCCTGAGTGTAGGCTCTCGACTAGAGACTTCCGAATACAGAGTCTAAGTAATAGGCTATCGACTGAAGACTCCCGACTACAAGCCATCGACTGAAGACTCCCGACTACAAGCCATCGACTGAAGACTCCCGACTACAGGCTCTCGACTGGTGACTCCCGATTGCATGCTCCCGACCGGTGACTCTCGAATGCAGAGTCCCGACTTCGAGTGGAAGAAACAGTTGTCGAGGTTTGCGTAATGCAATTTCGTTAAAACAGATTCGTCCCACCTCTGGCCATGCTCCGAGGTTACATGAGTCATCTATTTTCCAAGATACAAAGGAAGATTGTGATCTCCACCAAGCAAAAGTGGTCACAACAAACTAAGTGGTACTCGAATGCTATCATGGGTATTCTGCCGAATAAAAGATGTAGTTAGAGAGGATGAGAGGGGGGGGGGGACATAGGTGGATTGAGATCTCCTCGAGAGGTTATAGAATCATTAATGCTTCTGTTACACTCTTGAGCAAAACGTTGGTTCATTTGACTCAAGAAGTTATGGAATCATTAATGCTTCCGCTCGCCTAGACCGGTCCAGCATTCGGCGCGTAGGTCGTGTGCGCACACTAGTCAACTTAGTTCAGTATAAATTCGGGCCTTGTATTTGCACCCCCTGGTGTACCCACGCATGGGAGAGTCTCTTCCCATGCATTTGTTTATAACTAACATGGTTGTGATTCAATATAAACCAACCAATATAACTTGAAACTCCCAATGTAAGACTAAAGTCTCATTCATAGTGGAGTCTCTTTTCTCTCCATCTCTTTCCCATTCACTTATATCCAACACAAATTACTTAGTAGCTTCTATAATTATTTTAAAATGATTTTGACTCATTTAATTGATAAAGTTTAGATAATTTTGATTAAAGTTATAACGAGGATTTTGATATTATAATAACCTGTGTAAAATAATTTAGATTAAAATAAAATAATTAGATTTTAAATTATAGTAACTACGAAACATGTAACAACTACTTATAATCATGTTGGAAGTAAAAACGGTATCGGAAAATAGACAACTCTTTTTAATTTACTTTTTAAAGAAGATGTTCATATGAGGATTTGATAAATTTAGAAAACACTTTTGATTTTTACCTAATAAATTTTTCTTATTTTTATAGAAATTGAGAAAGAGAAAAAAGATAACTGTCTAGATAAATCCAAAAGAGTCTATTAGAATAATAGGGTATAAAGCCTTAGATAACTAGGTTAAGAAATCAAAAATCCTAAAATTGAAAAAGGAAAAAGATTAAAATATCTTAAAAGCTAATAAATATATATAATCTAACATCTTTTCTCAAACTCACGATGCTACAGCTAAAAGCATTGAGAGTTTATCAGATAAAAAATTACAGCGTAAAGCGGAATGAGACTTTATACACATCAATTATTTGCAACGAGAAAGTTACCAACATATCTTATCTGCAGTGAGAAATGAACAAATGGCAGTGTAATAGTGCCTAGTTGTAGAGACGAGTGAGATGACAATCAATCTCAATATGCTTCATTCTCATGAAAAACTGTATTGCGCACATTTTGAATAACAATATAATGGAGCAGATTGATGAATAGAGATACTCATATCAGCAAGTAACCAACACAACCAAATTATCTCACAAGTAGTTGAGGTCATTGCACAATACATGGCTTTTGTGAATATCTAGAAATAACATATTGTTTCTGTCTCTTCCAAGAAATAAGAGAATCACCAAGAAAAATATAAAAATCATGGTAAATTTGTGATTCGTAAGATCACCAACCCAATCAGCATCTGAGTATGCACGCAACTCCAAAGATGAAGTAGAAGGAAATAAAAATCTTTGAAATTAAGTACCCCAAGATACATAAGAATACAAAGAACAACGCCCAATGAATTGTAGTTGGTGCAGTGACAAACTAACCAACCACATGCGCAATATTTGGATGAGTCACGGTGAGATAAACTAAGCTCCCAACAATAGTTCAGTACAAATTAGGATTCGATAAAGGTGAGCTATCAGATGGAGAATATCGAGCATTAGTTTTAATAGGAGTATCAACAACTCTATTATCAGTAAGACGTGCACGCTCAAACATGTCAGATATATATTTGACTGAGATAAAGACAACCTTTTAGAGAATATGCAACCTCAATACCTAGAAATTAGCATAGCATACCAAAGTTTTTCATAGCAAAACAACGAGCCAACTCAGACTTCAAGGAAGTAATTCCATCAGAATCATCACCAGTAATAATCATGTCATCAACATATAACAATAAAAGAATACGATCTGCACTCAACCATTTGACAAACAATGCTGAATCATGATTACTAGGATGAAAACCAAGCGAAGTAATCACAATAGAGAACTTCTCAAACCAAGCATGAGAAGCTTGTTTAAGACCATAAAGCATTTTATGAAGTCTGCAAACTTCATTAGGTTGGTGTGAAATACCAGAGGAGGTGTCATATAAATTTCTTCACGAAGATCACTATTTAGAAATGCATTCTTTACATCCATCTAAGATATTCTCCATCGATAAACAAAAGCAACAACAATCAGAGTATGAACAATTGTCATTTTTGCAATAGGGGCAAATGTTTCTTCATTATCCATGTCATACTCATGCGAATATCCTTTAACAATAAGACGAGTTTGTATCTTTTGATAGATGTATCAAATTTAGTTTTAATCTTATATACCCGATGAGAACCAATGGTGTGTTTTCCTGACGGCAACAGTACCAAATCACATGTATGAGTCTAATGCAGCATAATTAGTTCCTTAGCCATAACATTCTACCAAAGTGGGTTATGAACAGCTTCTCTATAGAATGTTGGCTTAGAAAGACAATGAACAAATACACTAAATGAAGCAAAAGAACGAGAATAACAAGAATAAGTAAAATCTGGTAGTTTAGTAGAATTACGAACACGAGTGGACTAATGACAATGGAGAGAAGGATCATCCACAATCTCAGGAGATAATTGAGTAGTGGCAGAAGGAGGAGCACGCAAAGCAGATGTCTTAGAAACTAAAGTATCAGATTCGGTTGAGCTACCAGTAGAGGTTGTGGGTGAAGCTTCCTCAGTATTAGTATTGAAAGGATCAATGCAAAACAAATATGACGATCATATTATGCGAATAAGATGGAATAGAAAAGAATGGAATATGCTCAAAAAACACAATATGACGAGAGACATATAATTTTTGAGATCAAAGCAATGATAACCTTTTTGACCAATACCGTAACCCAAAAAAATACATAGAGCAAATTGAGTGCTAATTTATTTCACTTGACATGTGGGCGAAGAACAAAGCAACTAAAGTCAAAAACACACAGAGAGAAATAGATAGAAGCATGACTATACAATTTTTCAAAAGGTGACAAGTCTGAATTGTGTGAGAATGGAATTCTATTAATCACATGAGTAGCGGTAAAGATTGATTCTCCCAAAAGACACTAGGAACAATAAAAATAAATTGGTTATTTCAACAAGATGTCTATATTTCGTTCAACCACACCATTCTATTCAGGAGTATCTGTACACGAGGTTGATGAATAGTACCATCAGAAGCAAATAACATGAAAAATCATTCGATGTATATTCATCCCCTAGATCACAATGAAAGTACTTTATGATACTAGAATATTGAGTTTTCACAAGAGCTCTAAAGTTATTAAAAATGGTAAGATAATCAAACCTGTGTTTCATAAGATAAATCCAAGAGTAACGAGTGAAATCGTCAATAAATGAAATATAATACCTTAACCCCACTTTTGTAGGAATAGGAAAGGGTCCCCACACATCATAATGGATAAGATCAAATGAAGTAGAGGAAAGAGAAAGACTTTTATAAAAGGATAAGGCAGAAAATTTGGCCAGTTTACAACCACTATAATCAGAAATATCAAAACTTTTTAAAGGCCCTCATACTCCTAGGAAAGCTAAAAATTGCAAATGAGACACTAAAACATGACCTAAGAGAGAATGCCATAAGTAAAAAAATTAGAGGATGAACGATTCAAAAGAAAAGATGATAAATCCACACTTGAAGCTATAACCTCTGGTATTTTGAGTTGATCCAAAACATAGAGTCCTTCTTAACTATGCCCTGACCTAATCATCCTCTGAGATCGTGGGTCATAAATATAACAATTGGATTATGAAAAAAAGACTAGATATCCAGACTCACATAATTGACTAATAGAAATAAGATTTAAAGTCAAATTCGAAATATAATAAACATCAGTAAAAGATAAACCAGGTGTAACAATTGAACCAACAGCTACTAATGGAATAGAAGTATCATCAATAGTCACAATATATATAGATGAACTGGGAGACAAAGAAACAAAAGATGATAAATTAGGTGATATGTGATGGAATGCATGAGAATCCAAAACCCACAAGGATGAAAATATACCTGAAATACTAGATAATGATAAACATATATTAAAGAAAGTTGACATGATAGAAGGTTGTGAAGCAAGGAACTGTTGAAATTGCTCAAAAATATACAGATTAGGTTTCCGTGAAGGTCGTGGATATTTTTGCTCCGATGGTTTACTTTTGTTCAACAATAATGGGCATTGAGTCTTCCAATGCGACTTGTTTTTTCGTTTTTATTTTTTGAGAAACTGTGATTTTCTGAAAAAATGTGTTTGGTTTTCATTTCCACCTTTATTTTCTAGAAAAAGAGATATCATTTTCTGAAAAACTAGAAAATATCTAAAAGTCATTTTTCAAGAAATGAGAAAATGTGATTTTTTAGAAAAGGAAAAGGAAAATGACTCAACCCCTATTGTTCTTTTACAACAAGTGATATCATAGCAAGGTTAATTCCCTTGTTATTTTTGTTTAATTAAATGGAGGAGTATGGTAACAACAGTAATACTATGATTAAACTCATGGCTACCTATTATTCAATTTGGAAGCCACGAATAGAAGATTTATGCACTTTATTTTCCTGATTTTGAAGACATGCTTCTAAGTGATAAAGGAAAACCTAAAGAGATGTCTTAAAAGGATTGGGCCAAGTTGAAAAAAAGTCAGTTGGTAAAATTCAGCAATGGGTTGACAACAATGTCTATTAGCATGTTGCAAATGAAACACAAGCCAGTGTGGTATGAGAAACTCCTAAAGAAATATATGAAAAGAAAATACACAGAATAAAGCTTTTCTTTTCAAAAAGTTTATGCATCTGCATTTTACGAATGGAACTCCAGTTTCTGATCGTTTGAATATTTTTCAGGGAATAGTGAATTAGTTGGCAACACTAGACATGAAGCTTGACGATGAGATTTATGCTTTATGCTTTATGCTTTATGCTTAATCGATTCCTTACATGATAGTTGGGAGACTCTTGTTGTTTCTCTCAGTAATTTTGCTCCAGATGATACTCTTATTTTGAAGATGGTGTGGTGAAGGAGAGTATGTTGAATGAAGAAAATAAAAGAAAAGAGTGAGGATTGACTATAGAGAATCAAGTGCTAGTCTCAGAGAAACAGTGTAAGTGTAAGAGTAGAAACTCAAGAAGTCATGATAATAATGACAGATCATAAGGAAAGTTCCAGACAAGGAATGTTTTCAAATGTTATTATTGCAATACACCAGGACATAAACAAGCTTAGTGTAGAAAATAAAAAAGAGAAAAAAAAATCAAAAAATAGAGAGGCGAAGGACAGAAAGATGATGTTAATACTGCAACAATTGTAGATGAAGATGTTATTATTATCTACGATGATGGTAGTGTTAATCTTATATGCCATGACTCTCAGTCAGTAGTTGATTTTGGTGCTTAATATCATGTCACTTCTCGCAGTGATGTGTTTTCTACCTAGTAATGATGAGATTGGTAATGTGAAAATAGAAAATAATACAGAGTGCATAATTGCAAGTATGGGTGATGTCCATATTAATAATGATTCTGGATGTAAATTGTGTCTGAAAAATATGAGACATGTTCCTTAAATTCGCCTGAATTTAATTTCCACTAGTATATTTGATGATGAGGATACTATAGCCACTTTGGTGAAGGAAAGTGGAAGTTCACTAAAGAGTCTTTGGTGGTTGCTAGAGGAAAGAAATCCAGTTATTTTTATTTAATGGAAGCAAAGCCTTATGGGGGAGAATTGAATGTAGTTGATGATTTGTCTACTCAACTATGGCATATGCGACTTGGGCACATGAGCCAGAATGGAATGTAGAAACTTTCTCGGAAATAGATTATTCCTGGCCTCAAATATGCAAATTTGTTATTTGGCTAGTAAACAACAGAGTAGCTTTTAAAACTTTTGCTCCATCCAAAGAAGTTAATGTATTAGATTTGGTGCACACTAATATTTGTTCTATGGGTGTTATAAGTCTTGGTGGTGCTCATTATTATATTACATTTATTAATGATCATTCGATAAAAGTGTCGGCTTATGCTTTGAAAACTAAAGATTAAGTTCTGAGTTATTTTAAGACTTAAGAAATTGAAATATATTCACCCAGATAATAGTAGTGAGTATATATAGGGGCTGCAAGGATTACTGTAGAAATCATGGGATAAGTTTAAGAAGACGGGGCCGAAAACTCTTTTGTCACAATGGAGATGCAGAGAGAATGAACCGTATTATTAATGATAGAATTCATTGCATGCTCTCTCATTCAAAATGTCCAAAGTCCTTTTAGGGGAGGCAATGAGATTATCGGTTTACTAGATAAATCTTTTGCAGTCAATTCTTTTGGATCATGATATGCTGCAGAGGGTATGGACAGGGAAAGCTATTTCATATCATCACTTGAGTGTTTTTGGCTGGAGGGCATTTGTGCATATTCCTAGACATGAGAGGTCTAAACTTGATAGTAAAATAAAGTAAAATATTTTTCTTGGGTACAATCATGAAGAGTCTAGGTACAAATTTTAGGATTCGGTTAACAAGTAAGTTATCAAAAGCAGAGATGCGATGTTTTTAGAAAATCAGGCCATTGCAGATTTTGAGAAACTTGAGAAAATAAATTCTTTCAATGAGGAGCTAATTGATTCAGGTATAATCTATTCACTTGTGATGCCTGTTAATGATAATTAATAGAGGTATTTGTTGGTGCAGGAAGCACCACATCGAACCTTGTTTTGATATTGGCAAAGGATTCAAAGTTAAGTGTTAATTGTGATCTAATGTTGTTACTTGAGTGTGCAGAAACAAAGTCCTAGCGAAGGGTTGCTAGGCACCTGGCGAAGGGCTGCCAGGAAACCAAGTCCTGGCGAAGGGCTGCTAGGCACCTGGCGAAGGGCTGCCAGAAAACAAAGTCCTAGCGAAGGGCTGCTAGGCAACTAGCGAAGGGCTGCTAGGCAGCTAGCGAAGGGCTGCTAGTCACCAAGTCCTAGCGAAGGGCTGCTAGGCAACTAGCGAAGGGCTGCTAGTCACCAAGCCCTAGCGAAGGAATGCTAGGCACCGGGTGAAGGGCAGCTCGGCATCCAAGACCTGACAAAGGACCGTCAGGCAAAAGTCCAACCAGAGGAACAGGTTGGCATCAGGTAAATTCTCCCTTGAGGAGTAGGTGAGGACGCGTTCCCCGTCGAGGAAACAGTAGGCGTCGGTTCGACCTAGGACTCCATTTTGGAGACCAAAGTCAGAACCAAGACAGCTAAGGCTGTATAAAATAAATAATTAATTGTGTTATTGTGTTTTGGACTAACCCTGGATGCAGGACCGAAGGAACGTGTGTCTGCAACTCAGAGAGCCTCAGAGGAGTGAGGCAGCAGCCGAGTAAGGCGCCCTGAGTGTCCAGGTCGCCCTCAAGGTGAACCAAAACCAAGCGAAGCAAAAAGGGCTTCAACTGCTTACTGGGCAAGGCGCCCTCAGCAGCGAAGGCGCCCTCGTCAGCGAAGGCGTCCTCAGCAGCCAAGGCGCCTCCAGCCCAAGACTGCGAAGCTCCAGCCTTATCCACAGACGAGATTTCTGCACGGAAGAAGTCAGCCAAGGCGCCCTCTACGACCAAGGCGCCCCCGTGGTCAAACTTAATCCCTGTTCGAGCGGGATAGAAGTTGACCGAGCAATCTGCGAATCGCCTGACACGTGGCAGGGCGCCCCCGACGTCCAGGGCGCCCTAGGTGCTATAAATAGCACCCCTCGACCCCAAGCTTCACATCAACTTCGTTCCAAAAGCTTCCACGCTCTTCTGCACTCACGCCTTGCTCCGGAAACGCTTCACCTCGAGCTGACGACGTCCTGCTGCCCCGAAAGAGTCGACCTACTCCGGACGTCGGTAAAAAGAAGAGCGTATTTTTTATTTAATATTTTATTGCATTTAATCTTGTAAATCAAATTGTGTAACTTATTTGCGCCAAATATAGAATTGCCCAAAGTAAACGGTCAACGACCGTGGGCCTTGGAGTAGGAGTCGACACAGGCTCCGAACCAAGTAAATCGATTGCGTCTCTGTGTCTTCTCTTTAATTTCCGCTGCGTACCTACTCTTATACAAATCCGAAAGTTTTCCGATATTCACCCCCCCTCTATCGGGCTTCTCGATCCAACAGTATTTAGACAGAGAATCCTCCTATTGATGACAAGCCAATTGATGAGAATCCAACATATTTTCCAATTGAGTTTGGTTTGAGAAAATCCAATAGAATCACCAATTTACCTTGGTTTGAGAAAATCCAACAAGTTTAACAATTAAGCCTGGTTTGAGAAAACCCAACAAGTTTAACAATTGAGCCTGGTTTGAGAAAATCCACCAGAGTGAGACAACCTTGTACCAAATATCTAGTTAGGCAGTATGTGATGTTCACTAATGGGAGAGAGATAGAAAATTATTAAGAAATATTGTCACATGAGAAAAAATATGAGTAGCTTAGTGCCCTATAAGATGGAATAAAATCCTTACATGAGAACGATACTTATGATCTTGTGAAGTTACCAAAGGGTAAAAGTGATTTGAAGAATAAATGGGGTTTCAAATAAATGTCAGAAGAGAATAGATTCCAACCAAGATACAAGGCTAGACTGGTTGTAAAAAGATTTAGTCAGACTAAGAGTGTCGACTTTGATGAGATTTTCTCACCTGTTGTGAAAATGAGTTTAATCAGAGTTGTTTTAGAATTAGTCGCCAGTTTGAATTTGGAGATGGAAAACTTGAAGTGAAGAAAGCTTTCCTCCATGCTAATTTGGAGAAAGAAATTTACATGGATTAACCCAAAAACTTTAGAGCTAAAGGAAAAGAAGATCTCATTTACGAGATAAGAAAAAGTTTGTATGAACTTAAGTAAGCACCAAGACAATGACACAAAAAATTCGATTCTTTTATGGAAGTGAATGGGTATGGTAAAACTACCGCTGACCACTGTCTTTTTGTAAAAAAATTCTCTGACAATGATTTATTCTCTTGCTATATATTGATGATATGTTAATTGTTGGCCATTATATTACTAAAATTGAGAAAATCAAAAGAGAGCTCAACAAATTTTTTGCTATGAAGGATTTGGGTTCGGCTAGACAGATCCTTAGCATGAAAATTATTCATGACAGGAAGAAAAACAAATTGTGGTTATCTCAAGAGAGGAACATATAAGCAATGCCAAGTGTTAGGATGTATACTAAAAGCCTAGCTTTTGTATAAGCATTTACATTTTGGAATGAGAATCACATGATCATTATTTGCTTTATATATTTGATATATTCATGCTATTGTCTAATACTTTAACATGGTGTGTGGTGTCACACAGAAGATCATGTTATCAGTCCCTTGTAGAGTATAAGTAGAGGCTCACAATCTAAATGGTTTGGCATATGGTCATAGTGTAATTTGGTATTGGTTTATCTTGACCATAGAATTACACTAGTACACTTTATATGTATTGAGCAGGACCGATATAGAGGTGATTCAATTTATACTGACTATATAATTGAATCAAACCTCAGATATTATGGTGTACATGCTCTTAATCCCGATATAATAATGGGCATATGCACTTAATATCTATTTCTTTGATTTACCAATGGACGAGATTTATTCGTTAAATCGATAAGCCCAGTAAGTTGAGAAATAATATTATTTACATGGTGTGTCGTTGATTATAAAAGGAAACCGTGTCCTGATGCGTCAGGTTGATAATGTCCCCTTGAGGAGCTTATAAAACTCATCATATAAATCCTACAGGTGGACTTGGTCCGACATGATGATAAAGTTGAGTGGTACTATTCATGGAGTTAGATATTAATTAATTAAATTGTTAGTAATTTAATTAATTAATGGGCATTCGATATCTTAAATATAGGGAGATTTTGTACACATAATAGGTGGAGCTCATATTTAAATATGAGGGTTGGTGAGGTAGATCAATGATGATCCTTTAATGGATTGGATCATCATTAATGGATCGGGCTTTGATCCATTAGGTGGCCAAGACTCAACTCCTCCTCATGGTCCCTATTGTAGCCTATAAATACCTCATGAAATCAAGACCTAAGGTATAACCAAGCCTTGTGTAATTTTTCTCTCTCCTAGGGTTCAAGGGGCGTCGGCCAAAGGAGAGGAAGTGGGCGGCTTAGAAGAGGAGATTTTCCTCTCTTCTTCTCTTCATCTTCCTCTCATCTATCTTCCTCCTCCCTCTAGGCGTGCGACTAGGCCAAGGAAAGGAAGAGTTCATCTTCCTTTGGCCGGCGGCGCAAGCACTTGGAGGAGGAAACCGGCGGCGGCGCAAGGGAACAAGGAGAGACCGGTTGGCTTGGGAGTAAGGGAAAGAAACTCTTCTTTCTCTTCTTCATCTTCTTCACCATCTTCCTCTTCACCTCTTGGAGTCGGCGCAAGCAAAAGGAAGGAGTTCTTCCTCTCCTTTTGGCCAGCGGCAACCATACAATCCATTAGGGTTTCGGTGCAAGGAAGAAGAAGGAGAAGGAGGTCTTGCTTTGGTCTTGGAGACTTCGTTTCTTGGAAGATCATCACCCACTCGACATTAGGGGTGAGCAAAAATTCGGAAAAACCGAATTAACCGAACCGAACCAACCGAATTTTGGAATTCGGTTCGGTTAATTCGGTTTTCGGTTTTTTTCTCGAAATTCGGTTCGGTTTTCGGTTAATTCGGTTCGGTTTTTGGTTTTCAATTTTGTAATTCGGTTAAACCGAATAAACCGAATAAGAATATTAATTTAATTATTTTTATTTAAAAATATAATTAAATAAAATAAAATCTTGATTTTTTAATTGAAATCGAATAAAATTTTAAAAGTTCGGTTATATTGGTTAATTCGGTTAAAAACCGAATTAACCGATATTTTATCGGTTCGGTTTTTATTAAGAAATTCGGTCGGTTCAGTTTTGTTGAAAAATTTTGGTTTATTCAATTTTCGGTCTATTCGGTTCGATTCGGTTCGGTTTTAACCGAATACTCACCCCTACTCGACGTCCAAGAAGAGGTTGGGTCATACAATAGAAGATCATGAGGTAAACAAGAGGTATAACTTCTTGTTTTGGTTCCTTTGATCTTGTTTCATTATCATATGTTTATTTCATATTGATAATTATCTTGGACTCCGATGATAAACACAAAAATCGGTGATCCATTCATCGTCTATTCCGCGACTAATCGGTTAGATGAGTTAGATTGCTTGAACAACTAGTTTGTTCAAGCGGTCACTCGAATCAGTTAGTACGATGATAAGTCGGTTGTTTGGGAAATTGTCTCCATTCGGATTGAAGAAATTTTAATCCGAGGATATGGAGAGGTTTCCCATGCGCAACTGATACCCAACACCAAGCTTGTTGTTTCTTCACTTGCAGGACATTTTAAACTAAGCTCCAAACAAAATACTACAAGTGAGAATGAGAAATAGGAGATGAACAATGTGCCTTATACATTTACACTGGGTAGCATGATGTATGTCATGGTGTGTACGAGGCCAGATATTGCTCATATAGTTGGTATTGTTAGTCAATTTCTTTTCTAATCCTGGAAAAGAACATTAGGCTGTAGTTAAATGGATTTTCAGGTATCTCATAGACACTTCCAAAGAATGTTTATGTTTTGAGAATGATAAACCTATGTTGGATGGTTTTACAGATGTAGATATGACCGGTGACTTGGACTCAAGAAAGACTACATAGGGGTGATTGATTACTTTTGTAGGGGAGCAATTTCATGGCAATTTAAACTACAGAAATGTGTTGCTTTGTCAACTACAGAGGCTGAGTATATTGCAATTACAAAAACTTACAGAAAAGTCTTGTGGATAAAGAAGTTCCTATAGGAGTTGGGTCATAAGTAAGAAAAAATTACATTATATTGTGATAGTAAAGTACAATTTATCTCAGTAAGAATTCCACTTTCCACTCACGATTAAACTATATTAACGTGAGATATCACTGGATACGTGATGTGTTGGAGACAACAAAGCTATAGTTTTAAAAGATCCATACTGATGAGAATGGTTAAAGAAAAACTTATGGTGTGTCCCTCCTCTACATGATCTGGAGGGGGAGATTGTTGTGGGTCCCTCTCACATTAGTGAGGGATGATGACAAAGCAACACATTTGATTTCTTTTTTCTCGAATACATATAGAGAGGTTTTTTATATGCCACTCTCCTTACGCCGCACACCTCATATGCACCTAAATATTTTTTTCGATTTGAATTTTTTATGCTTAATACTATAACCCAACTCCTAAATTCTAAAGGCAAAATTTAATTGGCATAATCGAGAGCTTAAAAAAATTATCAAAATTTTTTTAAAAAAAACTTGAAGTTTGGCAGATTTTTCAACATGTCGGGGATGTCTTCTGTGAAGTTTAATATGGTGAAGTTTGACGGAACTGAAAAGTTCGGATTATGGCAGAGGAGGGTCAAGGACTTGTTGGTGCAATAAGGCATGGTGAAGACGCTAGGAGAAAGAAAATCGAAAAACATGGAGAGATCAGCCTGAGAAGAACTTCAGGAGAAGGCAGTTGTAACAATCAGGCTTTGCCTTACGGATGATGTGATATATCATGTCATGGATAAAGAGTCACCGGTGGTAGTTTGACAAAAGCTGGAAAGCTGATACATGTCAAAGTTATTGACAAACAAGTTGTATCTTAAGCAGAAATTATTCGGGCTGAAGATGACAGAGGGAATCAATCTGAGCTAGCACATCAACATATTTAACCAAATTGTGAGCGATCTGAAGCGGGTTGATGTGAAGATCGAGGACGAAGATAAGACACTAATGTTGCTAAATTTCCACCTTCATCTCCTACGTATGAGAATTTGGTTACTACTCTGATATGGGGAAAGGAAACTCTCAAATTGGAGGACGTCACAAGTGTTTTGTTGGGCCTTCATTAGAGGAAGAAAGCAAGTAACGAAGTTTCTCAAGGAGAAGGACTTGTGGTAAATAGTAACCAGGAGCGTGGTAGGAGCAAAACTCGGTATGAATCAAGCAGTGATAATAAAGCTCGTTCTAAGTCAAGAAGGAAGATAGTAATTACGTGCTACATGTATGGAAGCAAAGGTCATATAAAGAGAGATTGTCCAGCGATAAGAAACATGTTGCAGAGAATAAAGGTAATCTGACAAAGTCTGCAAACATAGTTGAAAAAAATTCAGAGAGCGGTGATGGAGATATGTTATCAGTTATGTCGAGTTCGAAGCAGCTGACGGATGCATGGATTTTAGACTCTGCATGTTCATATCACATGACTCCAAACAAGGAATGATTTGACACCTATAAGGTAGTAGATTCTGATTTAGTGTTGATTAAAAACGATGCATCTTGCAAAGTTATTGGCATAGGGAACATTAGAATCAAGATGTTTGATGGTGTGATCAGAACTTTATGTGATGCCAGATATATACTAGATCTAAGGAAGAATTTGATTTCACTAGGCACACTGGATGATATAGGTTGCAATTATAAAGCAGTGAGCGGAGTGATGAATGTCAACAAGGGAGCTCTGACAGTAATGAAAGGATAGAAGGTAGCAGGGAACATCTACAAATTGATAGAGACTACAATTATAGGTGGAGTCGCCTCAGTAGAGTCTGAATCAGAAAGTACAGTCTTGTGGCATATGCGGTTAGGGCATATGAGTGAACGTGAAATGTTGGAGCTTCACAAGAGAGATTTATTGAAGGGTGTCAAGACGTGCAAGCTTGAATTCTATAAATTTTACGTCCTTGGGAAACAGAGCAAAGTGCAATTCAAGACGGCAATACACAAGACGGAGGAGGTTCCAAACTATGTACATACAATCTTTAAGGACCAGCCAATGTATCATCAGGTGGAGGGCACTTTTATTTTATGAGTATTTTTATGATTTCTCATGAAATGTCTGGGTATACTTCATGTGTCATTAGTCAGAAACTTTTGCGAAGTTTAAACTATGGAAAACTGAAGTGGAGAATTAGACAGGAAAGAAGATCAAATGCCTTAGGTCAGATAATGGGACAGAGTACACAGATTCAAAGTTTCAGGAATTTTGTGAGCAGCATGGAATAATGAGGCATTTTTAGTTCGTAGGACACCTCAACAGAACGGTGTGGCGGAAAGGTTGAAAAGGACAATCATTAAGAAGGCAAGATGTCTCAGGTTGAATGCAGGGCTAGCAAAGAATTTTGGACAGAAGCAGTAAATATGGTATGTTATCTCATTAATAGATCACCAAGGACAACACTAGAAGGCAATGTATCAAAGGAAGTATGGACAGGGAATCTAGTAGATTACTCTTATCTTCGAGTTTTTGGATGTCCGGCATATATGTACATATCTAGTTAGCAAAGATCAAAGCTGGATCCGAAGTCAAAACAATATATTTTTCTGGGTATCAAAAGGAGTTAAAGGCTTCAAGCTTTGGAGCCTAAGGCAAACAAGGTGGTGATTAGCAGAGAAGTGGTGTTTAATGAGAATCCATGCTACAACGTACTCATGAAGAAGGAAAGGAAACACCACAGAGCAATAAGAAGAAAGAGATTGTGCAGGTGGAGCTAGAGACTCATGATTTGATGATTCTATCTCGGAGCATCACACTATAGCTGGTGGTAGAACGAGACGAGTCGTAAAGCCACCCACTAGATATAGATTTGAGGACTTGTTGTCTTATGCACTCATCATCAGTAGTAGAGACCCAACATCTTTTCAGGAGGCAGTACACAGCTCTGAGAAGGACAAGTGGATGAATGCTATGACAGAGAAGATAGAGTCATTGCATAAGAACCAAACATGGGATCTAGTAGAACTTCCTGAGGGAAAATGAGCTATAGGGTGGGAGTGGGTATTCAAGAAGAATGAAGCTTTATGGCGTTCAAGGCTGGTCAAAGAACCTAATCCATGTCTCTAGATACTAGGGAAAGGAAGCTCAAACCTAAGTTCTGAGTTAAGTTTTGCTCAGATACTCGTGCTCTTCGAAGGGGTGAATATTTGTCAGGGTGGAGATTGTTGATGGGTGACTCATATCTGAATAATAGATATTATGGAAGAAAAATCTGTTAAGATTTTCTTAACAGAATTTTATTAAGATTTTTCTAATAAAATTTGTTAAAGTTTTTTCTAATAGAATTTTGTTAAGATTGTTCCTAACAAAATTTTGTTATGGTTTTATTGGGTTTGGGTTTAGGCATTATTTATAGAGATCATTGTAAGCCATTGTATGATCATCATTAGTGTCAAGAGAATAAGGTGTATTCTCTTGTATAGAGAGAATTCTAATAAAACTTCGACCTTTTTGTGAATAGGCATGCCGCTGAACCACAGTAACTCTTCTTCTCTTTCTTCTCTCTCCTCTTCTACTTCTTCCTCGTATTTTTCCTCTCTCTGTTGTGTGTCTTTGCCTCATTGC
Organism: Boesenbergia rotunda; assembly: GCA_024364735.1. Taxonomy (NCBI): domain Eukaryota; kingdom Viridiplantae; phylum Streptophyta; class Magnoliopsida; order Zingiberales; family Zingiberaceae; genus Boesenbergia; species Boesenbergia rotunda. The sequence goes on along the minus strand of JAGFNQ010003408.1, from coordinate 202,082 downwards.
TCCAGTGCAATCTCTTTTTTCTTCCTCTTCTTCCGCGGCACGTTAGAGGTTAAGAGGTTGTTGCTCCCGTTTTACGCAACAGTGGACGACATCCAATATGATCATGTGACATGTCTTTGACCAAATTTTTTTAATATTTCTTAAGTCTCATTTGCATGCAAAAAATTCTCTCTTGCATGAAGCCACACTTGTCTCTCTCCTCCATGTAAAATTCTGATTTTTTAAAACTAATACCAAGGTTTTTAAAAGTCAACACCAACATTAGAGTTGATCTTTAAAAGATCAGCTTCACATTGGAGCTGATCCTTAAAGACCAGTTCTAAAATGGCTGGTTTGAGAAAACCAGCTCTACTTAATGGTGTTGGTTTGAGAACCAACACCACTAGTGGTGCTGGGTTTGAACCAGTTCCACTCGGTGATGTTGGTTTTTCCAAATCAGCTCCACTTGGTGGACCTGATTTAAGAAAACCAACACCACCAAGTGGAGCTAATTTTCTCAAACCAGCACCATTAAGTGGAGTTGGTTTTCTCAAACTAGCCCTATTTTAGCACTGATCTTTAAGGATCAACTTTAATGTGGAGCTGATTTTTTAATGACTAGATCCAATGTTGGTGTTGGTTTTTAAAAGCTAGCACTACCTTGACCATGATTTATAAAATAAGTACTATTTTGCATGCAGGAGAGAGACAAGTGTGGTTGCATGCCAGAGAGAGAATTTTTTGCATTGAGATGAGACTTAAGAGTATTAAAAAAAATTAGTCAAAGTCATGTCAGATAACCACATTAGATGTTGCCCACCGCCGCCCACATATAGGTGTGCAAGATGTTGATGCAGGGAGGATCAGTCAAGAGCAATCAACTTTTAGGGTTTCGATGTTTGACAATATACCAAGGTCTGATCAATTTAAGGGTTAATCCAAATCAGACTTGATGTTTGGAAGAGAGAAGTCTAGTCAATATCAAATAACTAGTAAAGAAGTCCTTGCCAAGGGTTGGGCAACGAAGTCCTAGTCGAGGATTGGATATTAAGACCTGATCGAGGGTTGAGCACTAAGTTCTGGTCTAGGATCGGGCAACGAAATCCTGGTGAGTGAAGCTCTAGTATGTGAAGCTAGGTGGTGAAAGTCTTGGTAAGTGAAGCTGAGCAACAAAATTCTAATGAGTGAAGCTGAGTCCTAGTGAGTGAAGCTAGGTGATGAAACCCTAAGGAGTAAACCTTAGGTGGTAAAGTCAAGGGGGTTTGACTCTAAGAAAAGCCTAATAGGTCAAGTAGAGTAGCAAAACTAAGGCTTAAGTTGTTTGTTTATTTGATGTATACTTGTCTTGTAGGAACCTGAAGCTGGAAGCAAGATTGAAGAGCAAACGCTAGCAAACGGAAGACAACAGTCTAAACCGCGAAGTCAGATCAGATAACGTCAACCTTGGAGGTGCCCGGGAAGGGCTTTCAGGCAATCGTATGATCCCTATATAAGGGACTTTGAGGAGAGCATCATTCATCACTTATTCATCATCCTCTTACTTTGGATCTGTGAAAGATAAGTTGTGAGACAAAGTTCTGCCACCAAGGAGGCTTTAGGAGGAGTGCGCTAAGCTCCGAACTTCTAGATCGACCGTGATTGTCGACTTTGGTTTGATTTATTATTATTATAAGTTGTATTGCAATTTCTATTATTTGTGCTTGTATTATTCAAACTGTAAGATGAGTTTCTCCACCTCTGGAAAACTTCCGGGAAGTAAACAATTAGTGGACTCACGTTGAGTGCATAGGCCTTAGATGTATTGACCCTAAAGCTTGGGAACCATGTAAATCTCCCGTGCCTAAGTCTTTTACTTTTTGTATTGTTTTTATTATTCTGCTGCTACTAACGATCTGATAAGCAGATGAACGAACGATGAATTCGAAAAAGAACAACGGTCAATATTCATCTCCTCTATCGACGCACCAGATCCTACACAGGATATCAAAATCATAGATATAATATATATATATATATATATATATATATATATATATATAATATCTTATTTTACTTATTTTATGATGCTCGCTTTACAAGTATCAAGTATATATTTTTTTTTATTTTAAAGTTTAGAATTTAAGATTTAATTTTTAGGATTTAGATTATAATATTTAAATTAAAAAATAAATAAATAAATAAAAATTTATATTTGATGTTCAGATGTGAGCATCATGATATATATATTTATACCCCGTGGACCGTCGATCCAAACTTACGTCCATGATAGTCATACATGGTTGTTTTTTTTTTAAATTTACGATTATGTGCTGTCGCGAGGCGAGGTGGACTCCTAAGGGTGAGATAGTCTCTTGAAGATCACGAGCTACTAACGAAGACTCCGGTGTTCGCCTCTGGCCTGTAAAACAAAGACCGTTAAAACCCGTCGGAAAAAGTCCCCGACAAAGTACTCCAACGGTCAAGTCAGTCCCCAGTGGTGGAAGAGCAAAAGCAATGCAACAGTAGTAAAACACTATTGCGCGTACCTGGGGCGTGTGGAGTGGAGAGACTTATATAGCCGGGGAAGCTGACAGCTGTTGTCCAGCCTGCCACCTTTTATCTCGTATCGAGGACAGGGCAAGGTATACCCAGAGATGACAGGGTAAGCTGTCGCACACCGGAATAAGAAAAGGTTCACTGTCAACTTAAAGGTTAGCACCGTTGGGCGCCGCTTGGCCTGATACAGAGGTATGTGGTCACAGTACGGGGGGTTAGGGCATGGCAGGAAGATCATGGCGTCAGCGAGATACTCGCGATTAGTGCCAGAATGATGTCATACCTGCGCCGACCCCGTACTCCTTCTACTAGTCCTGTGTCAGGGAGTGGTTATTCTGGTGAGTCACGATAATACTTCAAACACGAATGTCGACTGGGGCAGAGAACAAGGAGGCCGACTGAGGGCCTAGAACGAGGAGGCCGACTGAGGGCCTAGAACGAGGAGGCCGACTGAGGGCCTAGAGTAGCGTGCCGACTGAGGGCCTAAAACGAGGAGACCGACTGAGGGCCTAGAGTATCGGTGCCGACTGAGGGCACATAACGAGTAGGCCGACTGAGGGCCTATGATGATGGTATGATCCGATGATATATCAAGTAAAGCCCCCTCTGGCTCGGGCTTACCCCAAGAGTGTGGGCCGCCACGCGCCAGCTGGAAGCCAAACCGAGAGTGGTGTGGGGGCAGACCCGATTTAGTCTGGATGCTCGGTCAGGCCGGTTCTGAGGAATGTGGGTTGCCACACGCCCGATCGGGGACACTAAGCCGAGTGGTGTGTAAGCGTATAGTTGCATATGTCTTCAAGAGGCATTGAGTTTGCGATTCCTCCGACTCGGGAGAACTGAGATTCAGTGGCGCTGTGAATCGAGTCTTTTTGGACTCGAGCTTCCCGACCCAAGCCTTCCTGGACTCAGGGGCCTTTTGGGGGCTTCCGACCTCCTTAGTCCCAATGACTGTCTTTTACCAGGGCTTATCCCTTTTCTTTCTCGAGGGAACTAGGTCGAACGGTCCATATAGGCCTTATACCCCACGAGCTTCCGAAGCCCACAAATCTATCTCCTACTGACGAAGCTTCAAGCTGTCGAGTCAGGCTATACGCAAGCTGGTTCGGGATCATGCGCTATTTAAGGTTTTATTTTTAAAATTTAAAGATTTGATTATAATATTAAGTAAAAAAATTCCAAATAAAAAAAATTAAATATGCACGTGATGTATTATATATAAAAGATTAACATAGACATTTTTGGACTTAATAAAAAAAAACCTTAGGCTTCCCACTGCAGGTAGAGATATGACCACTCGACTTCTACAGTAAGTGGAGTCTGGATTCGACCTTCACGCTAATCAGCTCTCTTCTCTACTCTCACCGTGTAGCACTTTCGTCCTCACAATCTTTCCCTGGCGAGCAGACATCAAAGCTAGCCACCGAGCCAGACGCCCATCATGGTGGTAAGGGCTCGCAATCCCCTTCTCCTGTAACCCCTTCGCTGGCATCGAGTTCCAATCGACCGAAGCAGCGAGATTTCTTGGAGGAATGCGCGTCCGCCACAGCCGTGCCTTCCCCCTCCCGAATCAGGCGTCCGTATCTTCCTTGTCCATCCTCTTTCCACGGTGATTCTGATGTTTAGGATCACCAACGTCGCGGCTAGGGTCTTCAAGCGCCAAATCGACGCTCCTCGTCCTGGTGCCAGTGTATGCTTTCCGCGGATATATATGTATATATATTTTTTTCCAAATGTTTGATTATGATTAGTATGTCTGTGTGCGTTTGCTGAAAGTTGACGCTTACTTTAGTTTCCTCCTGGCATTGTCATTTTGGTTGCTAAAAGGATTTTTGTTCTGTGATGGTCTCTGTCACCGTAAGCAATCTTCGTTTGCTTGATTTTGGACTCCCCACTGTAGCCTTTTATGCATTGAGCAAAACTTATAGTTATTACTGATCGCGGAGCCTTGTCATGGAATAACACGAAGACAAAAACGCTGAATTTGTCTTCACAAGGTTCAAGGTTGACTCATATATTTCGCGTCATTTATTTCTTTTTTTTTTCAAACTAAAATTCAAATTCAAATTGTAGAAGATAACTCCTTTTCACAGTCACACTTACATGCAGTATGCTATACAGACTAGCAAGAAAGGAACAAAATGAACAGTTGCCATTCTATTTCTGTTTGACTCTCAAGCATTATATGCCGTAGGAACAAAACTTGTGAAGAATAATCTGGTAATACGATAACATCTACATTTCCACTTATTTTGGCTTGTATTTTATTAATTTATTATTTTAGCAAAACCTTGGCTACGCTTGTTTTGGTTAATATTGTTCAAACTACTAGATTCAACAGACTTATAGTACTGGTTTGATGTTTCTTAGATAAACAAATTATCTGTACACATTTCACCCTTTTTGCAGATTAACTTTGTTAGACAATTTTACGAGAATCTTGTTCCTGGCTGTACTATATGTGATATTGATTGTCCAGATCATTCATTTCGGAAGTTCACAGATGACGGGCAGTACCTTGTTAGTGTCAGCAGGAACATGCAGGATATCATAGTTTTCAGACCTAAATGGTTGTCATATTCATTCAGGGGAGAAGATTGTGATCACCAAACCTTGACTCAGAAAGCGAAGAAGTTTGACAGCTTCTTTACTCATCTATACAGTATATCACTAGGATCCAGCAATGAATTCATTTGCAAGGAATTCTTTCTTTATCTGGAGAACCATCAGTTTGGCTTATTTGCAACATCAACCACACAAAGTCATGAAGTTCCTCCTATTGAGGGGGCAATTCATGGGCTTCCTTCAATAGACAAAATCACTTTTCACCTTGTAAGGTACTTGGCTACTCAGGGAATACTTTCTATTTGCAATGCTCATTTCTTAATTTGTCTAGCTGCTCAATATCTCATCTTTTAGTTTCATAATATTCTTGACAGACTGAATGATGGAGTGGTAATGGACGAGAAGTCTTTTTGCAATGACTACGTCAACTTAGTGCATAACATGGGGGTTTTCTTGTATGAAAATTTGTTATGTATATTGTCCTTAAGATATCAGACAATACATATCCTCCAAGTTCGTGATTCAGGAAATCTAGTTTATGTACGAAGTATTGGTCCATTCTGCCTAGAGGATGATGAACTATTTCTTAACTCTAATTCTCAGGTGCATTGCTTTTTTTTCTACTTTAAAATCAGTATGCCTGGCTTAACGAGCGTTTGGAAATTTAGTGCTCGTCAAAATGGACATGGTTATATTATCTTCATTTCATTTAAGATATTAATTTTGAAGTTATATAATCTAGGAATAACAGCAATAGTCAAGACCCCGTCATGCGCTTGAAGATCTGCTGATTCTATAGATTCCATGTTCTCTGCACTCAGGTCTAAGTCTATCTGCATCCTCAGTGTTGGAGATGACTTTACTGAGAGTCGTCAAGAGGGAAGCAAGCCAGTGTAGGATCCAACATCAACAGGAAAAAATATAGAAAATAGCAATCTATAAAGGCAATGACTCAGGAACAGCCAATGAAGTAGATCAGGAGAGGAAGCCTTGGAATTGATAGCTCTGATGCCACCAATTTAGTAGCAAAAAAATATTGAGCTATTGTCATTTGGCATAGGCACCTTTGTGATTTGTACGTTCAAAACTATACCCCTAACTATCTACATGTGGGTCCTTAATAAGTTTATTTGGGATTTAGTGCAAGATAATTTTAGATCTGGTGCATGATGATTAGGGTTTGATGCGAGATTGATTATGAAGTTAACAAAAAAAGAAGGAAGTTTCATAAGTACAACTTGTTACTAACTTTGGTAATTTGGTGGTGTGCCAACTTTAGTATATAGACTTCTGTCAAGCTTACACTTGGTTTGATTCACATCACCCTAACGGCACTTGCTCATTGTGCTAACACCCTCACCTTACCATATCATTGTTGAACATTGAGGACATATGAGATGCAAATAAAGCTTCACCTTGTAACAACTTGAAACATTTCCCTGTTAATTGAAAGGGGCGAACTAGAAGAAGATGATAATTGTCAAAGGAATTAATTGGCCCTTTAAAGCCAGCAGATTATATGCATTGGTTGGCCATTTAAAACTAGCAAATTATATTCATTAGCTGGCCATTTAAAGTCCCATTTAAATTCAGCAAATTATTAGTTGGCCATTTAAAACAGCATATTATATGCATTGTATTAGCTTTGCCAACTATCTTTAACGATTGTAAATGGTTTATTCTCTTCTTAATTTGGATATACTAGCTCTATGCTATGCTTTGGAACAAATCTAGATATGACAGTTTAGCTATTCTAAAGAGAAACCTCGAATTGAATGGGACTTTTCTTGCCCAAAGCTCTCTAGGCTTTTTTAATAATAAAGTTAGTTTCCTGGTTTCTTGAAGACTAAAAGAAGATGATTGTATATTTTTTACTCATTATAAAGGATGGGCTGTAGATGACAATATCCTATCACGAGTCAAGTTATCGGTGGAGGAGAATGATGCAAAAATATAGAGTTTTTTTTACTATTTTATAAATATATTGGTTTAATCCGGATTATGAACCTATTACAGTTTTATTATTTATAGTTTTATGGTTATAGAAATTCAGTTTCTTTTTACACTGAATCTCAGCCATGTGAAATTGCTATATGAGGCAAACTGATTTATCCTTGTATTAAGTCATGTGAGAATGTTGGCCTATGACACATGGTCCCTGCTTGTGTTATGGAGATGTTTCTTGAAGATAAAGTTCCTATAAATTAGAAATGTGGAGTATGGTTTCTATCAGAATGGGAAGTTGTCACTACACATTTTATTCAGACCCCCAAAACCAATCTATTATAACCATTATGGTGACTTATGTTGACTCTGGCCTTCCAAAGGCTTCCCAACTATAGGAATGCTGACCCATGTGGCTAACAAGGGGAAGACCCCACTCCTTTAGCATATTAATGTTTGCAGACATGAAACCCATGTGCCTTTTTAATTTCGCAATTGATAATATCATAATAATTTGGTGATAAACATTAAAAATTTTAACTCCAAATTTCATTGTGTTTTTTCTATTTGACATTATTTTGGCAAGAATTGATGTTACTATCATACATTTTCTTCAGTGTGCTGGAATTAATAAAAGCAGGCCTTAGGAATTTGTTCATCAGTCAGCTAACGATATTCATCACCAGCAGGTTACACAAGCAGATTCATTCATTTCTGGTATCAAGCAACGTCTGCTTTCCTTTATTTTTCGAAAAGCATGGAATGAGGAACCAGATCCATCCTTGGTACAGTTGAAACCCCTTTTTGGGAATCAATCAAGTTTCTTTATATTACAATTGCTTGTATGATTAGACTTATTAACATTTACTCGTCCTTGTTGATCAAAACTAGCACATTTACCCGGAAATTCAAAATGGAATGCAAACAATCAACATGCTCAAATGATAAAATTAAAGCTAGAATATTAGTACTAAATCACAATGGTCTAATCCATTATAAGGTAGTTGCTAATTTGTAGTTTTCTCTTGTTTACCCTATTTTTTTTTATCCCATTAGTTATCACTCCTAACTTATCAACAGCATGCTGACTTATCATTGAAATTTTTTTGTCCTGTGACTTGAAATTGTGGAAACACACTGTTTCCATCAAGGCCTTCAACTGGTATTCACATAACATTCTCAGCTAAGTGTCTCAACATGGTTCTTTTGTAATTGAAAATTGACATGTTTTTTTTAACGAGCATTACACATGAAGTGGTTACTGATTAATAAATAACAGTTGAGTGGTCAGAGAGTGTTTCTTAATGGTTCTAATAAAATGAGTTCTTTAATTGCAATATGATGGATTTGTAGGAGTGTAATCGAACCGAGCCGAGCCGAATAAGAGGCTTGAGCTTGAAATCGGTTCGTTTTACTTAAGCTCGAGCTCGAGCTCGGCTCTAGTTCGATACGAACTTTAATTCTTAACCTCAAGCTCGGCTCGAAATGAAATTAAAAATGTTCGCGAACGGCTCAAGCTCGGTTCGAAAATGGCTTGTTTAAAAGTTAAACGAGCTTAGTTTGAGCTCGGTTCAAAAATGGCTCATTTAAAAGTTATACAAGCTTAGTTCAAACTTGACTTGTGTTATATATATATATATAAACGAGTCTCTTAACGAACATGTTCACGAGCCTCTTAATTAACATGTTTGCGAGCTCACGAATTAAATACTGTTAAGCTCAAGCTCAGCTTGATAATGTGTTCGAGCTCGGCTTGTTAACTTAATTGAATAAACTTTTTTTCGAACTGAGACCCAACTAGGCTTGGCTTGTTTACACCCCTATGGGTTTGAAAAATGTTTCATGTAGTTTTATGTTGTGATCAACAACAGTGCATATGCACATGAGCTGCCATTGTGCTGTCAGAACTGATTTCCAGTCAAATTAAGAGGCAAGCTGCATAGCGCATTGAGTTGTCTCAAAAAAATTTCCCCTTATTTCAAGTTGTTTTCTTCTTCTTCACTTTGATCCTATTTGAGGTCACTTATGGTTTAATCTTAAATTGGCTCATCACGGCCAAACTAGTTTATAAGTCTGAGCAACTTAATTTATGTAGCAATGGAATGCATTCAGGAAGATGATCTCTCTCTTCTTCTATCCAATGCAAATATAAAGAATTGACAACGGATAGGAGATTAGTTAGCTACAAAATGATACTTGTTTAATCAAGTAACCTGTAAGCATTAAAGGGAGAAATTACTAAAGAAAGGAAAGGAAATAGGGGCCAAAGAATGTTTGTACCCACATAAAGCATAAAACACTAAATTACAATGTTGAACTCTGAGAAAAAAAAAGAGGAACTTGTGAATATTCTGCCTTGTTCATCGCTCAGCAGTTGCTCAGAATATGATCTCTGAGGCTAACCACAACCAATTTCTCTTCAAAACATTTCTTGTTATCTCATCCATACTTCTGGAACCTTCATATTCTGATGATTTCAGAGTTTATTGCAACCAGAATTTCTAGTCTAATTGTTATAATACAGCTATCCTTGACCTTTATTAGCCTTAGGAACCAGAGAGGTTGCATGTCCACCTCTTTGCACTGTGCAATGTGACAGTGCATGGCCATAGGCTTTTTGCTTGTGTGTGGCAACACACTTATGCAGCCTTGCATGCAGAATTGAATTGTTGCGATGCAACATGGTTGAGTCTGGTGGAAGATTTCATTGGACAAAATGCCGTCCCTTTCAGAACTACAAAGCATAGTAGCTTGAATCTTTCATATTGTAGGAACATTGGTGCAGACAGAAACTAATGCCAGAAATCGCCCACATGTAATCTTTTCTTGAGGTAGCTTCATAGGAACATTAGTCTAGAAGTGCTGATAACATTTTATTTGATTGTCTGATGCAGGATCATTTACCATAATAACCTCTAAGTAGGAAGTAAGTATATAGCTTAGGAGCGAAGGTTGAATGATCAAAAAGGAAGGAGAAAAATAGATAACTAGGCAATCACAACTAGAGTTTCCCAAGCAATCATAACAAAGAGAAGTCAGAGATTTACACTGAAAGTTGAAAGACTTGGCAACACCTTGCATTCAAAGAAACTTTAGTACAAAACCCATATATAGAATCCTTGGTGGACATATTTACTTAGGGGCTAAGTAAATTTGGACATTGAGAAAAGAAACGTCTTTAGATTTAAAACCTGATGGAAATTGAAATTTGGGTTTTTCTTTTATGACGTTTTTTGATTCAGATCTTCTTGGTATATAATTCGCATCATTGTCATAAACCCACTATGGTATGTTAAAGTCTGGCTTCTTGGTATATAATTTGCATAATTGTCATAAATCCTCTATGTTAAAATCTGGGAAGTCTTATTAAGATGAATCTTGGGAAGCATTGTTTAAATTAAGTCTTCATACAGTATTCTTCATATACGAGGAAAAATTGACAATGGAGAACATGGTAGGAATGGCAGCTTAGAAATCTGTGCATCATTAAGAGATGAAACTGTTGGCTTCACTGATTGGAAGTGACATAATATATTATAGTTTCATTTTCTAATTTTTTTACTTGCACAACTTTTTCTGAAATCAGAAAACACAGTAAACAGAGAATTGTCAAATACTTGGCTTTTGATTTATAATTTATCTCTATGACAAGTATTTGATACCCAAATTGTTGGTAAGAAAAAAGCTAAATTTGAATATTGTTCTCCAGAGGGTTCAACATCTTAAGAAGAAGTTCTATTATTACTTCCAAGATTATCTTGATCTCATCATGTTGAAGGTATCCACTCTTAAGTTTTTTTTTAAAAAAATTTCATGGATCTTCAAATTTGAGCACTGTCATGTTTGGACGTTGCATAGCTCTATATCTGGAGAAACTGGACCTTTTATTTGAATGCTTACTTCTTTTGACATTTTATCTAACTTGGTGACATCACGCGAAATCTTCAAGTCTTTGTGTAGAAGTACTCCTCTCTTCATTACCTGCTTATCTTTCTTGCTCCAGCTTCTTGATATGACTCCCAATCTTCTCCCCTCCCTCCCCTTCATGCTATTTTTCCTAGTCATTCTATTTGCAGCTATAACACTTGGGGTACTCAGCAGGTTCAATTTTTGGATCGTCAGCATCTTCTTTTGAAGTTTGGCAGTGCTGATGGTGGTGTAAGCATTTATATCATGTTATTTACATTGGGCAAACGTTTTAGTTGTTTTATTTTATATTTTAACATGGGATCTGTAGCAGACAACTGTCCTAATTCATCTTATAATTTAGGTTCGGAATTCTGATCATCATCTAGCATTCTTTGCTGTTTATAACATGGAAACAACTGACATTGTTGCATTTTATCAGGTAATGACCTTTCATTATTGTTATCATTAGATATGATTCTTGATTACATAACAATTTATTTTTGGCAGAATTCATCTGAGGAACTATATTCCTTGTTTGAGCGGTTCTATGACTATTTTCATGCGGACTCGAGAGAGTCCGTGCATGCTAATTTCATTTCTTCACACTCCAATAATATTCATGCTCTTGAACAACTGCAAAGCATGAAAAGCAAAGCAAGCGGCTTCTCACAGGTGAACCTCATCCCACAAAGTTTCCTAATAAATCTGCACAAATATGTGAATCTGAATATTGGCAGTCTGAAGTTCTGACATGAGAAGATTAGCAAAACGTGATTTACCGATTTTAGCAATCAGGACTATACGTAGTTCAGGATAATTGCTAATTTTTCTCATACATCTATCTGTTGCTTGTGGAGTCAAAAGGACTGTACTATTCAAGCACTTGTTTATTTGTTTACACCCACACACACCAGGTCAATCTGCTAAGGTTGTATTGCTCCAAAGTGCATAACCACAAGATATGTCTACTGTCCACTGCTGTGCAAAAGAGGGAGAGGAGGAGAATCTGCTAGGGGCAAATATTGCTTGAACACGCATAACTCTATCAATAACGAGATATGTTTACTATCCCTGCTGTGCAAAAGAGGGAGAGGAGGAGATTATGGTTCAATTAATGGGGAGCAGGTGTGCTGTTGGAATCTGGATTCTCTTTAACACGAACTTAAAGACTTAAGTAGGCCCAGTTCAATTGAGTCTGAGGTCGTTGAAATGATTTAGTGATTCATAGCTGAGTCAACTGGTTCAACATAAGATTAGACCTAAAGCCAAAAGCCAAGATTAAACCCAATCAACTTGATTACTACCTTATAATCTCTAATTGGAACTCCAAATGCTCTAATTAAATCAATTAAGCTGTCATACAGAGGTTAAATAGATAAATTGATCTCCTACTTAGATTTTAATTAATGCGAGGCATAACATTTTTCCATCTCAAATCTCTTTTAAGTAAGAGCTGATCCTCAAAGAATTCAAATCATATTTTTGGAGTCATTTCTCCAATTATTTTCATTTTACTTAGGAGCAACCTCAGACTTTTGTTGCATAGCTGGAATCAAATACACATCACATTAACCTTGAATTAACAATATCATATCAATATCATTCCGCACATTAGTTTACCCATCAAAATGATGGAACCACTAGTTAACAAGATTGAATAATGATAAATTTCAAATCATCAAAATCTGCACACAGAGATTATAAAATCATAGAGATCCATATTCTCTATCAAAAACATAATCATAAGTCACAAGCAATCAAGTAGATATTGTTGGTCATCGACTCATCATCCAGATCTAATGCCTCACTGATCATAATTCCAACTAATGAACAATCCACCACTCATGTCTCAAATCTAGGATTCAAAAAAAAAAAAAAAATCACGGAGCACTTTTAAATGAGTAGGATGGTTAAGATCCTAGCAACAGGCGACCAAATAATTGTTGACCAAGTTGGGGCATAATCCCTCTGGAGCAATGAAGCTGCCATGCACATAGCCTTTGATATAATATTCCATGAAAGTATGAAGCAAATAGATGAGTACAATAGTATATAGTTGTAACTAGTTGGGTCTTCATAATATCTTTGAATCAGATTGAGCGAGATATTTAATATTCTAGGAGCAAGTCGGGGCATAATCCCTAGGAGCAATGAAGCTGTATCGTGACAACATGCACATAGCCTTTGATATAATATTCCATGAAAGTATGAAGCAAATAGATGAGTACAATTGTATATAGCTGTAACTAGTTGGGTCTTCATAATATCTTTGAATCAAATTGAGCGAGATATTTAATATTCTAGGGCATAAATTGTATATTTACAGTAATGAATACAAATACAGGTAGAGTGGACTAGCTGAGAAAAAGTAATCTTGTTTTCCCTGTAATAGGTGTCAACTTCAGTTTATCAGGAAAATGAGAAGGAAGAGGTAATGTATTTGGGTGCCCTTAATATGAGAGAATTGCACTAAGAGACATATGTACTTGTTCCTTCATACAAAAAGAAAGGTGACCTACATTTTACCCTTGGAAGATGTTTAATCAGGATATTGCAAAATATCTTTACCAAATCTTTTATCTTTCTTTTCAGATAAAAGGTTGCATGAGATGTGTACATATGATGTATAGATCACTGCAAATTGTTTATTTATTTGATGTAGTTTATGTATGTTTTTTATTTTTATTTTTTTATTTGTGACATTATTATGTTAATTCAATTTATTAATCCTTAGTAGCCGCCCAGATGATTATCACAATAAGCTACATATTTCTGCCTAAATTTTGATTGAATGACTAGGTCATGATGTTCATGAGGGATCATTTTTGCATGGATCTATAAATCTATTTTTTTTTATCAAACATCTTAATCAGTTATATTTTCTCGTAACTGAACAAAATATTTGTTTTTTGCACTAATAAATTGCAGTCTAGAAACAAGGTTCTGTTGCTTCTTGAAAAGTATAACCATCATAATCCAATTTCATTATTTTCTTGCAGTTTGCAAAAAAAATGTTGGCCACACTGCCATACACTTGTCAATCACAAAGTCCTTCACCGTATTTTGATCTCTCACTCTTTCGCTACGACGAAAAGGTTTGACCTATTAGTCTATGTTAACTTCATAAGTTATGCTAAATTTTCTCTTACTAAGATTAGTGTAACATCGTTTGTTCTTTTGGTTTTATTTTCTTTATAGTAGCTATTATTCTGTAAGAAAAATTGATTTGTGGTACAAAGTACCAATGGTTCATCAGGTACTTCAGTACAGAGTAGAAGCTTAGTATAGTTTCTACTGTAGTTATGTGTGGGTATGTGTGTTTTACTTTCTAGTATTTGCAAGGATTTATTTGCAACTGACTAGATGACTTGAATGAAAATTAGCAGCAGAACCATGGTATATACCAAGAAATCTGTAGTTTTAAACCTTAGGTTTTGATTGAAGATTGAAACTATCCTAGGCATAGCTACTCAATAATTAGTGGTTTTAAGATAGTTTAGCCATTTGGATGGTTTGACTTTGAGAGCTTTGACAACACTCATTTTGATATTTTTAGCTAAATTTTGTGGATCTTTTATAGATTATATTCTAGAATGATTAGTGCAGCTGTAGCATCCATTGGTATATGGAATCTTTGATGTGATTGTCCTCCTTTAGAGTTGTTAGAAAGTATGGTCAGCTTCAAAAGGAACATATACAGGTTCGGTTCTCATTATGAAGCCTGCTCTGCATTAAGAAAACCTCAAGTCACATGCACGTGAGATGTGTTCATTTTGCACATGTTCCTGGAAAGGACTGTCTTTATTTTGTCAGCATGGTCCAGAATTGATACCTTATCTAAAATAGAAAAAATATTTAAGGAGTGAAAGATGAAGCGAAATTTATTCCATGTAACCTCATATACATGTGCTGGGTTTTCATTAAGCGCTAGCATTATGTAATCAGACTCAATATTGAGTCATATTACAGAGAGATTTAGTATACAGTTTTGCATATGGCATATGGCATATGGCTATGATCTTAATTGAATCATGACCCACTATAATCTTTGAGTCATGGGAACCCAGCCAAAGTTACTGATTTGAATTAAATTAACAACTAGAGGATTGGAACTCTATAATTGATTGTTTATATTCAATTTAATGCTCAACTAGAAGTGTTCAACTTATGCTTAGACTTATCTAAAAATTGTGAAAACAAGGTGTCAAAAACTGTCCGTCATTTGAGTGTCAATTTGTCCGTTTTACATATCGAAATTCATCTTCTTTTAAGCATTAATTGTCTGCAATTTGGCAGCTATGATTGCATGTTTTTAATTAATTGAGTGACTGATGTAGTCCATCTATTTAATGGTTTGTTCATCTTGATTAAAATTTTTAATTGATTGTTTTAATTGAAGTTATTACAAATATGATAAGAAAAGAAATTTACAAGGACTGCTATGTCTATGCCATACACATTAGGATGATGCATAGACATTAGGCAATATTCTGATATTGCCCTGCCTGATTATGAATTGGTTTTACTGGTTTCACACACTTGGCAGTTTGCAGACGAGCTGATCTTCTTAGATACAGCACTCCATGATTTTCTGAACCTTGATCCTGAGCATACTGGCGATTTGTTTGTAGTGATACTTAACATTTCTATGATTTTCATCCATTCTAAATGGATGATTTAAGCTGATTTAGTAATGCAATGCACTTTTATTTACTTGAAACTAGTTTTTGGTTGTAACAGCACACAATTCATTTTGGTTGACCTGCAGAATTTGAATTTTATTTTACTGCATCTATGTTTTCTCACAATTTGCATGTTTCAGTTTAATCATTGTCGTTTTGATCTACTTATATACGTGGCATTTCAATTCCGTTGGTAGTTGATTTCCTCCACAGACCGACATAGGCACTCTACTGATCATCCAATAAAATTTATTTCAAGAAGGCAACCAAATGTCCCAAAATTCAAGATAAAGACAGGTAACTTACGTTCTAGCACATGATGCAAAGTTTAACTTGAGATTTTGGACATTGGATGAGAGCATGCAATTTAACTAAAGGAAACCCCAATATGGTCTTATAATACCTGTGTACTTCACTAAGTGTTTATTTTCTCATTCACAGTAGTGTTTTGGTGAAGTATGAAACAAAAGAATTGATGTATAATTTCTTGATTCAGTATCTGCATGGATACGATTTGGGTAATATATTATTTATGGTATTTGGCGATACAACTCTTGGATTCGTGTTGTTTATTAAGCCATTCCTTTCAAAATCCTTTTAGTTCTTAGGATTTATGATGTTTCAAATTATGTTATACATATATATGCAAATGATAGAGATCATATGCATCCTTAGTCTGGCTATCTGATTTCAACAACTTGAAAAATGCCCTGAGACCTTTTCTGGAACAAAGTGATCATACATGTATTGTTATGATAAGCACATTGTTGATTATCCCAATCAATGAGATCTAACATGGACTTACTCTGCACTGATTCTTTGTATGTAGGACTCGATACCGGTGGTGCAGACAACAGAGTGAAGCGGTCCTCTTTTCTATTCCACCCCTACTTGCCTCTTGTGCTTTCGATTCAGCAGACGTACATGCAACCAACAGTTGTGAACATTCATCTGAGGCTGTGAACTACATGATCGCTTGTCTCCGAAAGGCTGGAATTCCACAATGCTTCTTCAAGGCAAACCACTGAAATCTTTGCCCCTATACAAATACAATTTTATTGTTTATGAGAGAGGAGGGGGAGTGTTAGACGATCATAGGGTCATAGATTATACTATAGCAGGGTAAAAGTTCATTGTGTAATTTCCAATAAACTTTTGTTCAGATTGAAATTTAGAAAGAAATTAATTTATCGTATGCATTGTACTTGTTGATTGTCTAATTAACTCGATTTTATATGTTTTTCTTATGGATCAGTCTTGTACCCAATAAAAAAAAAATCAGCTTTAGTGACGGACACTTAAGTATCAGCTTCAAATATAGCGACGGATTTTAATATTTGCTAATAGCGATGGACAATTGATTTTATCGTTAAGGTGCGCAAACGAATGTTTATTCAGATTCATTTATTAGCGGGATTTATCCATCGCTATTAGTGTCACATATCCGTCATTAATAATGTCGGGCAAGTTAAATCCATTGCTATTAGCGACGGATTTAACTTGTCCGTCGCTATATTTGGGATATAGCTAGGGTTTTGGTTCTTTCTTGCCCGCGTGCTTCTCTTCCGGCGATTTTCCAATCCAGCGAGTTTTTCTGACGTTCTCGTTCTCTTCCGGCGCTCTCCTCCTTCGGGCACTCGTCCTCCGGCCACTCATACGACTTTCTCCTGGTCCAAGTACATTCCGAACCTTTTTATATTTTTGCTTGTCGCCTGTGGCCACTCGCGGCCGACCACGACCGCTGCCTCTTGTGGTCGGTCACCTGTCGATGCCCGTGGCCGCCTGTCGCCAATGGCGGTGGCTGCGGCAAGCGCGACCACAGGGGGCCAGCAGCAGCTGCTGCTAATGTTAGGGATTCTGTATGGATGTATTAGGGTTTTGGATTGTATGGTAAATTATGGATTTATGCTGTTTTGTTTGATATTGTGACTGTGTCATATGGTAGTGGTTTGGAGACTTGAGAAAATTATCGAAGTTGAGTACCTAGCATTACCTTTTAAAAGATGTGTATTATTCAGATGTTCATGGTATGATCTAACTCCAAGGACGGGTACCAGAATACATCGTTTATACAATTTAATTGAGGTTAATTCAACTAAAAGATTCAAAGTTTGAGTCTTTCATCTTTGCGGTACAATTTGGTCAAATATTTTACCTTGAGTACCAACAAAGAGAAAGCGACCCAGTGAATGTCTAGTTATATGTCAAATAAAACCTAGGTCAAGCATAGAAACGTCGAATACGATAACTGTCCAAAACCATGATGCTTATCAAATTGAAGAAGTCATAATACACTCATTTAATTTGATTCAGAATAAAGTCTAGGTTCGTCTGTTACTGGTTCAACATAATATACTCAGTTAATTCAGAAATACAATCTACATCACAATTATTTGTAGATGTTAATATCACTTATGAGGAAATCGATGATGGAGAGATATCTAGTAGTGAGGAGGTTGATGTATCAACTGAGTTTAGCTATGAGAACTTATAATATGTTAATTTAGTTGATTCAAAATGATATCAAGTGATTAAATATTACATAATAATACTATCATAATATAATATAATACTAATTATTTTTATTTCATCTTCCTCGTTATAATATATTATTATTGCAAATGTGTATATATAATATTGTGATTTTAGATTTATATAATCATGTAGTCAGGACAGAGATCAAGTGGTGACTAGATTATTTTGAGAGTAGTTGATAACTGGTAAGTAAATATGTAATTTTTATATATTTTAGTACTTAATTTATATTTTCTTAATCATACATATCTAATGTATGATATTTTTCCTACAACTTTCTCTCAGATGATTACTAGGTCTCTTTATACATTATAAAGAAATTCAAAGAAAGATTATCCTGGACTGTTATTACTTGGGGCAAGTGGAGCAAGATATAAAGATTTTTATTACGGAGAATTCTTGGTAAGTATTTTGAATATAAAATTTTTTTCTAGTAAAAAATTAACATGATACTAAATCTTATTTTTTGTTCAAAGAGATATGTTTGGGAGGAAGACCAGGAGGAGGAGTTCAAGAAAACTTAGAACGGCTACTGCTCCAAACTATCAGGGACATGTTATACAAGTGAAGGAAGAAGGAAATCAAGCCTTCTGAGGTCCTTGAGGCAATTTGGTTGGCTTGGAGAGCCGTTTAGGATACCCAGCATTGGCAAGATAATGTTGCGATTGCTCGAGCCAATCGCAACTCAGAGCTTGCTGACCCCATCACGGATCCACAAAGCATACGGTTGGATCTCGTTCCATTGTCTAGCATGTCACTGACTTGATAAGTTTTTAATTAAGTTATAATAAAATTCTTACAAGTGTTTTGGATAGTTTTAAATACTGCATTTTTTGTACACAGCTGTTGAATTGCAAAGATCTCCTACTAGTTGGGAGGTATTCAACAAGACTCATAAGAAGAAAGATAGTCATACATCGATCGACGCTCCTCAGCAATTAATGTAAAGATATTAACTTTAGTAATATATATATTTTTAGACTTTGTATAGAGATTAATTTAATTCTTTTTCACAGGAACAAATGATCACTAGAGTTACAGAGGCGTCTCAGCTTGCTGCAGAGGGAGAGGTTCACAACCTCTTTCCACCGACCAGGTAAATGATATTTATTATGATGTCGTCGGTGGAAGGAGGAAGACCACCCTATACGACCTTGGCTCTTAGGCTAAAGTTGTCTATGACGAATGAGAGCTCCAGGGGTTAGGAGGTGTCCAAGTTTCTCCTCCTCATCTAGTGAGGTATATCAATTGCGAGAGGAAAATAATGATATGTAGACTCAACTCACATCAATGGAGATGACGATGGTCGAGAGGGATGTTGAGATGCAGGAGTTGCCGAACCGCCAGGCTCATACTGAGGAGATACTACATCAGATGTAAGCTTTTGTAGCAATGTTATCTCCATTTTCACAAATGGTCGCCCTCATCGTTTAGAGTCTCAAGAGACGCAGGAGCCTGAGGATTTTCCTGCTAAGTAGATTTTTTAGTAGTGTGTTATCCTTTTTCTTAGCTTTTACTTTTCATCTGCATTTATTAAATCAAACTATTACTATTAATTTTTTTATTTTATGCATCGCTAAATATATTATACCTTTTCATTATCATTTAGTGATTTTGCATTTTTTAAGTCAATACAGACATTCTTTTAGTCGAAAGATATGTATTTTTGTATATTTTATAAATCGCTAAATATTATCTAGATTTGGTTTATAAATTAAGTTAACTAGTTATGTTTTTGTTATAAATGTTTGTAGTTATATTTCACTTTTATTTGTATCATCTATTAATCAAATAATATTTCATGTAGGATTAAGTTCTTTTTGATGAAGTTTTTGATTAGGATGTCTTGTATTTAATACATGCTTTAGGTAAGTATTGACTTATGTATTTGGATATTAGATACAGTTTATGTTGAGTTACGATGTGTTTGTATTTGGACATCGTTTGATTTTGTTTGTCAGTATTGATTTATGATGTGTATAGATTGGATGTTGTTGTGTATTTATATGAATGTTATGATGTGTATTGATATGTATGTTATAATGTATGTAGATTGGATTGTGATATCTATTGATATGTATTATTGTTATGAATATATTCATGGGAAATGGAAAAAAAGGGGGTAGCGTTGGAAAAAATCTGTATGCAAATAGCAACAGATATTTATAATTCTGTCATTATTAGTGACGGATAATTAACTTAACCGTCGTAATAGCAACTTAATAATGACAATAATTGACCTATCCGTCTCTATTAATGACGGAACATAATTTCTTCACTGTAACTAAGTAGAATTAGAGTTTTTTGTCGCGTACCATCAACGGAAGAGTCAATTATCCGTCGCTATTTATGATAATATAGCGATAAAACAATGAGGTTCCGTTGCTAATTTGCTAAACTTACATCCGTTATCTAGTGACGGAATTTTGTGCTCCGTCGCTATATTTTTGCGATGGGACATTTAATGGCTGCCGCTAATAGCGACGAATATTAAATGTCTCGTCGCCATCCATGACATCGACGTGTTAGAACCAACGACACATCTTCCATTGCTAATCTATCGCTATTTGGGATTAGCGATAGATTTCATCCGTTATAAAGGCTATGTTTTTTGTGGTAGTTGATCTATTATTATTGAACTGTTGTAGCGGTTAGTTTTGTTTTACTTGGATTTTTTTGATAATCCAATTTAGAGTTGTCATCTTATCAGAGAAAAATTCATACAGTGTGTTATACTTGAGATTCGATTATTAGATATTTGATTAATATTTGAAATCTTAGATGTCTGATTAACAATTTGAAAACCGCTACACCATGTTTTAGAGACTATTTTATTTGGACGTTGTAGTATTGTAACGTTAAACTAAAAAATTGATGAATTAGATAATAGTTAAATTTGGGATGAGGGGTTTGATTTCATGGAAGTTTTTTTATTGGTCGACGTGGTAAATTAGTAATTCTCATGGTGAACGATCTAGAAGTCTAATATTTCATGATTACGCGTCACATTTAAAGAATTTTTTTTTAAAATAAGCACATTAAACTTGGGGGCGTTGTACCATTAAACTAGGGGTGCGTTTGGTTGAGGATTATCCTTGATAACCTTGGTTATCCATCTAAGATTATCAACAAAAACTTTATTTGGTTTAGATAATCAGCGATTCCCTAGTAATAATCGATGCCCGACACGTCAGCAAAAGGGGCATGCAACTAGGAATCGGAAAATCTTAGGGAAGTAAGGTTTTTCTCGATTCCCAGGTTATGAAACTCATTTTTTCAAAATTATCCTCTAATATTTATACATAAGACGAAAATAACCATAACAATTTATTAATTTCCGAAAGCATTGTTCACGACCGACAACGGCAGCCGGCACCACCGGCGGCGGCCGGCGACCACCGCCGGCGGCCGGCGACCACCGCCGGCGGTCGGCGGGAGGCTCCCACCGCCGGCGGGCGGCGCCCCACCGCCGGCGACCACTGTCGGCGGCCGGCGACGATCGCCGGCGACCACCGCCGGCGACGATTGCAGGCGACCACCGCCGATCTCCGGCGGCCGGCGACGATCTCCACCTGGCGATGACCGCCATAGTTCGGCGACAACTGCCGATCTCCGACGGCCGGCGACGATCTCCACCTGTCGATGACCGCCATAGGTCGGCGATCACCGCCGATCGTCGGCGGTGCGTCGTCGGCGGTCGGCGCCGATCGTCGGCGGTCGGCGCCGATCGTCGGCGGTCGGCGCCGATCGTCGGCGGTCGGCGCGATCGTCGGCGGTCGGCGCCGATCGTCGGCGGTCGGCGCCGATCGTCGGCGGTCGGCGCCGATCGTCGGCGGTCGGCGCCGATCGTCGGCGGTCGGCGCCAACAGTCGGCCGCAGGTGTTGGACACCGATTGCCTACGTGGATACCGACGATCGACGTCCTTAAGTCTAAACAAATAAAATTATCTAAATAAATTCTAAAGGGTAATACGGTAAAATATTATATTAGATTATAGACTATTACCTCCAAATAAATAAGATTTTATTTGTTTACTTAAATTGAACCAAACAACTTCAGGTTATGTTTCATTATTCATAACCTTGGTTATGTGATTACTTGGTAATGACATAACCAAGGTTATATATGATGACTTAAATCAAACGCACCTTAGGAATGGAAGGAGAGAGGTACAGAAAAGATCAAAAAACTGCACATGCATGATGTTTTATCTGCTCGCAACAAATAGAGACGATCATAAGACAAATTTTAATTATAAATATGTGTCAACATCGTAAAATATTTTCAAATTTAGAAGTTGATCCCGGCCTTGCCCACGAGTGGGGGCATAGGCCAGCCTGGCGCCAAGGAGGCTTCACCTATAGGGCAGCCGCCCTATCCGCGGACAGGGCCCCACTCTCGAAAAGCTTCCTACAGTAAAGAAGAAGGGAAGGGTCCACCAAGCCACCTGAGGAGACAGCTAGGCCAGCTCCTAGCCAACCAACTCTGTAAAAGGCCCAGTCAGGCATACCAGTTCACGCTGACTCAAAACAAGGTTCAGCCTCATCAGGGAGGTCAAGTCTCATGACACCCCCGACCCAGGGCGTATCCTGCACTCTCTCTCTCTCCACCAGTCGGACTAGTGGTAAAACACGCTCCCTGATCTTTACCCGACTCGGGCCCTAGCACACGGGCCTGCCAGTCGGCACTCGGGGCACTGGCTGTCCCGCTCATACACCCCTCACGCCCTTACTCCTAGGGTACAGCCCTGCCAGGGGGGTTCCTCACGCCTTACCGGTCTCTGACACCTCCACGCGGATATCTCGCACTGCCAGTACTCTCGTACTGCGCATCCAGTACTCCCGAACTACCAGAGCACCCCGCGCCATGTCGCGCCGCCCCTCCGTGCTCCCTACGGACTGCCAGTCATCACCCCTGATCCCACCTACGCGGACAGGAGTTGTCAGCCCCCTTCTCCGGTCATATAAGCTTGACACTCTCCCCACTCCAAGTAGGCGCGCGCGAGTTCTCGTATCCCTTGCCTCATGTCCGTTCAGTTTTCGCTCCTCTGTACTCGGAACTGACTTGACCGTCGGAGTGCCTGACCGGGGATTTCCCCGGCGGGTTTTTGCTGACGGTCCCTACTTTTGCAGAGGCGAGGGGAGGCGCGATGGATGGACGGCCACCTCACCAGCTCGCGGCCCCTGGGATGCCCGCCTGGCCCAGAAGGTAGCCACTCTACTCCGCGACAGGATCAAAAATGGCGCTAGAAGGAGGGCCTACCAGCAGCCTGATCGGAAGTGGAGATGGAAGATCCGTATGGGTTTGCGGTGATTATCATTCCTTAAAAAATGCGAGCCTTTCTTCATATGCTTCCGGAGAAGCCATCAGGGCATCCGAAGCCTTGTGGCGGATTCCTCCGAGGTAGTGTCGTCCAGTCCTCATTCTCTTTTTGGCAAAGCATATAGGGGAAAATACGGGCGCAGCATTTTGAAGCATAGGATATATGGCCTTCTGGGTGCTTCCCGCAGGCTTTATGTGATTCTATAGTTCGGTCTTCCAAGACATGGATGTACTCTATATTGCATGCATTTGGGGACCTGGATATATTTTATACGCTCGTCGCACGCCTGGTACTTGGGTCTTCTGGAATATGTCCCGTCTATGTGTGGCGCCCCACAGGAATGATTTGCTGGAAACGGTTGTTGCTACATTACCCTCGGTAAGACCGGGAAGCCTCGGCGAGGCTCTCAGGCGGCGCGTGGCGGCCCACGCTCCCTGGGATGCCCTCGACCGGGAAGCCTCGGCGAGGCTCTCAGGCGGCGCGTGGCGGCCCACGCTCCCTGGGATGCCCTCGACCGGGAAGCCTCGGCGAGGCTCTCAGGCGGCGCGTGGCGGCCCACGCTCCCTGGGATGCCCTCGACCGGGAAGCCTCGGCGAGGCTCTCAGGCGGCGTGTGGCGGCCCACGCTCCCTGGGATGCCCTCGACCGGGAAGCCTCGGCGAGGCTCTTAGGCGGCGCGTGGCGGCTCACGCTCGCTGGGATGCCCTCGACCGGGATGCCTCGGCGAGGCTCTCAGGCGGCGCGTGGCGGACCACGCTCCCTGGGATGCCCTCGACCGGGAAGCCTCGGCGAGGCTCTCAGGCGGCACGTGGCGGCCCACGCTCCCTAGGATGCCCTCGACCGGGAAGCCTCGGCAAGGCTCTCAGGCGGCGCGTGGCGGCCCACGCTCCCTGGGATGCCCTCGACCGGGAAGCCTCGGCGAGGCTCTCAGGCGGCGCGTGGCGGCCCACGCTCCCTGGGATGCCCTCGACCGGGAAGCCTCGGCGAGGCTCTCAGGCGGCGCGTGGCGACCCACGCTCCCTGGGATGCCCTCGACCGGGAAGCCTCGGGGAGGCCCTCAGGCGGCGCGTGGCGGCCCACGCTCCCTGGGATGCCCTCGACCGGGAAGCCTCGGCGAGGCTCTCAGGTGGCGCATGGCGGCCCACGCTCCCTGGGATGCCCTCGACCGGGAAGCCTCGGCGAGGCTCTCAGGTGGCGCATGGCGGCCCACGCTCCCTGGGATGCCCTCGACTGGGAAGCCTCGGCGAGGCTCTCAGGCGGCGCGTGGCGGCCCACGCTCCTTGGGATGCCCTCGATCGGGAAGCCTCAGCGAGGGCCTCAGGCGGCGCGTGGCGGCCCACGCTCCCTGGGATGCCCTCGACCGGGA
Source organism: Boesenbergia rotunda (assembly GCA_024364735.1). NCBI lineage: Eukaryota > Viridiplantae > Streptophyta > Magnoliopsida > Zingiberales > Zingiberaceae > Boesenbergia > Boesenbergia rotunda. The sequence continues at coordinate 177,247 of JAGFNQ010003408.1, read as the reverse complement.
AGCCTCGGCGAGGCTCTCAGGCGGCGCGTGGCGGCCCACGCTCCATGGGATGCCCTCGACCGGGAAGCCTCGGCGAGGCCCTCAGGCGGCGCGTGGCGGCCCACGCTCCCTGGGATGCCCTTGACCGGGAAGCCTTGGCGAGGCTCTCAGGCGACGCGTGGCGGCCCACGCTCCCTGGGATGCCCTCGACCGGGAAGCCTCGGCGAGGCTCTCAGGCGGCGCGTGGCGGCCCACGCTCCCTGGGATACCCTCGACCGGGAAGCCTCGGCGAGGCTCTCAGGCGGCGCGTGGCGGCCCACGCTCCCTGGGAGGCCCTCGATCGAGAGGCATCGGCTTCACACGCAAGCCCGTCCCTCGGATTGGCCCCCGGGCAAGCTCATGATGATCCATGCAGCTTGAGGGGTTACCCGACCGAGCAGTTTCTTTCTTGCTCTACGGAAGCCTGTCCCTCGGATCGGCCCCTGGGCAAGCTTATGATGATCCATGCAGCCCGAGGGGTTACCCGACCGAGCGGTTTCTTTCTTGCTCTACGCAAGCCCGTCCCTCGGATCGGCCCCCGGGCAAGCTCATGATGATCCATGCAGCCCGAGGGGTTACTCGACCGAGCGGTTTCTTTCTTGCTCTACGCAAGCCCGTCCCTCGGATCGGCCCCCGGGCAAGCTCATGATGATCCATGCAGCCCGAGGGTTACCCGACCGAGCGGTTTCTTTCTTGCTCTACGCAAGCCCGTCCCTCGGATCGGCCCCTGGGCAAGCTCATGATGATCCATGCAGCCCGAGGGGTTACCCGACCGAGCGGTTTCTTTCTGGCTCTATGCAAGCCCGTCCCTCGGATCGCCCCTTGGGCAAGCTCATGATGATCCATGCAGCCCGAGGGGTTACCCGACCGAGTGGTTTCTTTCTTGATCTTCGTAAGCTCGTCCCTCGGATCGGCTCTCGGGCGGGCTCATAATGTTCCAAGCAGCCCTAAGGGTTACCCGACCGAATGGCCTCCTTTTTACCCTAGGCAAAGTCCTTCCTCCGCACTCCTTGATAGGGGAGCCGCTCCCTTGGGATACCTACCCATGTCAACTCCTAAATCCAGCCGCGATGGCTGCCAATGCTCCAAGCAAGCACATTCGGGCTTCCCTCTTAATTAGTCATTGATTTGCCCCCCGGGCAGGGGGTGGGACCCCCACCCAACGCACCAGCCTGAGTTCACGGGCCGACCACGAACGACTAAACCCCGCAAGTTAGGGCACCTGCGAGCGGAAAACCGTGGCCTCAACCCAGGAAATTCTGTTTTCCCTACAGGAAAGAGGCGGCCGGTTCCATCATCAGCTTTTTAACCGACACCCACGAAAACAGAAGCAGAGGAATGAAGAAGAGACAAAAGAAAGGCAACATCCATAACCAACCAGGAGGCCCTCGCCTACATCACAAAATAAGGGGAAAACAGACACACAATTAGGGGACCTATGCCTACAAGGTAGACCCCAAGGGCGGCCACGAGATTCCGATTGTCGCCTTATCGTGCCCGCCTGAGAGCTAGCCGTGTCTAGGTCTCCCGAGCCTCGTTGCGCTCGCACATCCGCGCAAGGACACCTTTGCAGGCAGCCAGCTCCGCCTCCCGGGCCTTCAGAGTGGTGAGAAGCGTGGCAGCGGATTGGTTGGCCTCCAAAAGAGCTGCCTGAGCCTGGACCAACTCAGCGTTTGCCCTAAGCTCCCGAATCCGAGCCTGATGCTCGCTTTGCTCCTAATAAGCCAGTTGCTGATGCAGCTGAGCCTCGGAAGACCGAGCTGCGCTGAGCCCTGTCGAGAGATCTCGCAGCTGCGCCTCGGCATAGGCCGCTCGTCCTTGTAAGGTTGCGTTCTCTGAACGCAGCGCCTCCCAGCTTCCGTCATTTGGCAGAGGCCAGGAACAGCGTCATTTGGCAGAGGCCAGGAACAGCGAAGCTGGCTTTCCAGTGCCTCCCGACGGGACTCCAACTAACGGAGGGATCGGTTCTGGGCGATAAAAGAAACACTCATATCATACAAGGCCCCGGTCAACTGCAGAGAAGACAGGGGGTTAAATTGAGGAAACCAAACGAACAAAGGCTAGCGGACAAACGTACCCGGCAAGCATCCGCAACTAAGCTACCAACGCGGTCGATCGGATCCGGATGGTCGAGGGACCGAAGACCTTGATACATATAGTCGCTCATAGGAGCTTGCAAGTGAACCACCCTAGCCGAGCCCAGCGGTCCGGGGTCCGAAATATCGAGAGCAGCAGAGGGATCTGCTCGCGAAGGAAGAACCAGAAGGATTGGGCGAAGATTCGGAGCCTGGTCAGGAAGGGAAGCAGAAGAGGTAGTGGACATTCCACCTGCCAAGCTGACAAAGGCAAGAGGAACGGGAGGAGCCCCGGGGTTAAGTCAACAGAGGAAAGCGACGTAGGCACCTGGGAGGTCGGGGCTCCAGGCGGAAGGACGGGGCTAGGTTGGTCCAGTGAATCATGGATAGAAGCCGGGGGAAGTGCAAGGGAAGCGGGCAGGACGTTCCCGGTATCAGGGGGTGAGTGGACCGCAGACACCATAACCAATGGAGAAGGTGAGTTCGCTACGGCCAGAGGGGAAAGAACCTCCTGGGGGAGGGTAGAAACAGCACCGGGGGGAGATGAGCCGGTGGGGGACTGCTCCGGGAGAGGCTCAGGCCCCCGCGCGAAAGGACCCGAGGGCAGAATCTCGATATCAGAGTCCGCCGCCTCCTCTCCTGATGCGTCGCCTTTGTCCCTAGGTAGGACGGCGTAAGGGCTAGTCATCGGGGAAGGAGACGCCGGGGAGATGGACGGAGCAGCATTGGAGGGGACAGGAATAGGCTCCGAAAGAAGGGCGGTCATCGCCACCTTATATCTAGCCGACCTCTCTTGGGCGTCCTTCATGATGAAGCCCCGCATCATTCTGAAAAGGGCATTAGGGCACCGAGGGAAACAAGAGGTGGAAGGAAAGGAAGAAATGAACAGAGATGAAGGCGATAGCTACCGGAGCCTATATAGGGAAGGTGGTCACTGATCACAGCCGTTGGAGGAAAAACCGTAAAGGATAGCCGATCCTACGGACGAGCATAAAGGCAAGGATAGGAAATATGAAAAGGCAGGGAAGTATGGGTTCATTGCCCAAGACAAGGAAGCAATATGCCGACACCTGGAGGGCCCACAGTCGCGGGACGCATGGCCCTAAATGGATCTGATACCCAAAGGATACGGGGAACAATCGCTAACCCGGTTGCTCAGCCAAAGGGCTATACTTCTCACAGGCCAACTCCCGCAGATCGCCTGGCCCGAGCCCCGAGCAGACGCGTGGCGGCCCATGCCCCCCGGGTCCCACTCGGCCAGACGGCTATACTTCTCACGGGCAAGCTCCCGCAGATCGCCTGGCCCAAGCCCCAAGCGGGCCCGTGGCGGCCCACGCCCCTCGGGTCCCACTCAGCCAGACGACTATACTTCTCACGGGCCAGCTCCCGCAGATCGCCTGGCCCGAGCCCCGAGCGGACGCGTGGCGGCCCACGCCCCTCGGGTCCCACTCGGCCAGACGGCTATACTTCGCACAGGCCAGCTCCTGCAGATCGCCTGGCCCGAGCCCCGAGCGGACGCGTGATGACCCACGCCCCTCGGGTCCCACTTGGGCAAGAAAGTAAGACGCTCGGGGCCACCTGTCTCTGAGACCCGCCGCCGCAAGCGCTGGTTAAGGGATCAATTCCTCACGAGGAGACACCAACCTGGGTCCTGAACACCTTCCCCACAAACCGGAGACTCTTGCGGACAAATACTAGACAGGGAGACCTCCGGCCCGCGGAGTAGGATCACACGCGTCGATAAGGGCGTTGCATGATTCGCCCATGTACCTCCCCAGGCTAAAAGATAACGCTACTCAAGCAAATTAGAAAAGGAAAACATCGCATTCAGGGGCGCGAGCGCCTTACAAAAGTCAGGACGGTATATCCTTCAGGCACGAAGAAACAAAAGACGCAAAAACCTCGGCCTCACTCGAAAAGCTGTTCAGTCACGGAGGGCAAGTTCCTGCACAAGTCTGGAAGCGAAACCGCATCAGGAGACAAATCGGGGGGCAAGTACCCTCCTAGTCTGAGCTGACGAATTACATTGAGGCCATGCTGCTCCATCACATCCATGAAACGCCGGGCAATCTCGGCAGCGTGGGCCGGGTCGTTCAAGCACGCCAAACGGTGAGCCTCTAGTCGACCTGCTTCAGTCTCCCGGTAGGAACGCAGCTCTGCTAACTCAGTCTGAAGGGCGTCCCACGACGCCTGCCGCCCACGCAGTTCCCCCAATTCAACCTAGGCCGCGTCCCAAGCCAGACGGAGGCCCCGCAAATCTTGAAGCTGGTTCCTCAACAAATCGGTCGTTTGTTTCTCCGCTGCCAGCTGCGCCCGAAGGGACAGAATCTCCTCGTTGGCTCAGGGGAGGTATGACCGGGCCCTCAGAAGTTCTGTCTGCAGCTCACCCTTACGCTTGCGATCGCAAAGGTGCGCTTGCTCAACCTGGATCACCCGCTCTTCCGCCCGAACTGCGGCGGCATCAGCAGCAGCGATCTGAGCCTTGGTCACCTCCTAGCTCCTCCTGGGCCTGTCGCAGCATGTCCTGGAGGCCGCTGGCCTATGCTCTCAGGTCGTTCAATGAGTCGTCATCTGAAGACAGCTGGGTATGGCGGAGCCGAGCCTCCAGGTCTTTCGCACGCCTCTCAACGCGATATCGGGTCTTGGCGTGAGTAAGCATGGCCACACTCACGCTGTAACTTTGGGCCCAGGACTGCAAGAAGCAAAGCCCGTCAGCCAAACGAGGAAAGAGACACGCCCCCTTAACTGATGGACACATACCTGAGTAGCCAGGGCCATGAAGTCATCCGCCCCAACAGCAGGGCTCACCGAACCACTCGCTCGCAGGCCAGCCAAGAACCTATCCAAGATTGGGCCATACAGCCGGGCATCCCTAGACCGGGTCGGGGCAGTATCATTCGGCAACGTCATGCTCAAACGCCAGTCGGATAGCGAAGGCGGCAACACATGCAATAGGCCTTCATCGGAAGGCCCCTCTGGGCAAGGCGGAGATGCCTCCCTCAGAGGCAACGCCATCAGGTCCAAGGGCACCACGGCGGAATAAGAGGGTGGTAGCACGGGCAGAGTGCCGGTCGGCCCCTCACCTCTCCGTCTTTTGATAGGCCGACTGGAAGACGCCCCCAAGGGGTCAGCCGGGGCAGACGTGAGGTCGGTGCCCCCGGAACTTCGCAAGGAGTGGCTCAGAGGTCTGATATCCTCCGAATCCGATTGAGGAGTCCTCGCCTCCTCAGGAGATGCAGAGGGAGAAGGGGAGCCAGAAGGGGGAGCTTCCTGCTCGGCCAGTAGGGCTAAACGACATCCCTGCGCTGTCTGCCGCTCTGTCGCCTGCGTCCGCTGCTCCCCTATCACCGCCCGCAGGTGCGCCTCCATTTCTTCGGCATGCCCCAGCCCAAAGCCTCCCTCGGGGGCCGCAGGATACATCATCGTAACTGACCAAAAGGGGACGGGTCAAGGATCAGCCAGAAACGCGAGAAAGGAGAGATCACTTACTCAAGGAGGCAGGTTGGATGAAGGGCGCCGGACTAAGGCCGAATGCGGCCATGATGTTCTCGGTCAGAAGAGGCCCGACTGGAAAATGTTTATCCCTGAAGCGATCTAAGGCCCGCTCGAAGGGAGGAAACGCCCGAGGATCCGTGTGACGAGGAGGCATTTGGGAAAAGTCCAGCCGAAAATTAGATGGCCAAGTCGGGAAGATCGCGGGGCGAATAAAAAAGAATCTCTCCTTCCATCTCCGGCTGGCAGAAGGGAGAGAAGAAAGAAAAGAAGTCCCAGAGCGAGCTTGGAAAACAAACTCGCCCAATTCCTGTTTCTTCAAGTAGAAGAAGTGATGGAAAAGCTCGGTGTGGGAGGAACAACGATATATCAAGAAGAGGATGATAGACCGGCCGCAAAGAAGGCGGATAGAGTTGGGGGTCAGTTGGGACAAGTTGATGCGAAGGTAGCGGCATACGGAAGCAATGAAGGGATGGAGGGGGAAACGCAGTCCCGCCTGCAGATGATCCCGCGAGATGCTAATGTAGTACCTCGGCGGTCTGGTCGGTTGGTCCGAAGGAGAAGGCAGCTGGAGGTCATGATCGAGGGGAATGTGAAAGTCTGCCCGGATGGCCTCGAGGTCGCCACGAGTTAACGTGGACCTCGCTGTGACATACCAGGGGTGAGGGTTGCGAGAGGAGGAAGCCATGAGAGCACAAAGAAGGCAAGAGGACGGCGAGAGGAAAGTAGCAAGCACCAGAAAGTAGCCGCAACCCTAATCGAAAAGAAGAAAGTAGCCCGCCGGCATGAAAGACAAAGAGACTTCGCGCAGTTATGAAGGGTGGACCCACTAGTAGTGGGCCAGGGCAGAAGCGGCAGATAGTAACAACCGCAGGAGTAGGCCCAGCGGGGCCCGGAAGGTCAAACGTTTCTCACTCAACCTCGTCCCTCGAAGAACGAGGGAAGAGGCCTCGGTAATAGGAAACGAAAGGGGAAGAGACACATGGGATCCCCCTAAGTGTACACAGCGATGCTTGTCCGCCTCGAGATACGGAATCATCGGTAATCAAAAAGGAGACAAGGTGGCTTCGTCAGCCGATCGGGTTCCTTGGGATTTGGCAAACTTGCAGATAAACCCCTCAGACGAAGCTGGATCCCTCCTGCGCGCTAGGCCTCCAAGAAATAAAGATGGTGGAGTCAGTCGGACTCGCCGCCTCCTTCGACTAGACTCGAGGGGGATGCTTATGATCCCGGCCTTGCCCACGAGTGGGGGCATAGGCCAGCCTGGCGCCAAGGAGGCTTCACCTACAGGGCAGCCGCCCTATCCGCGGACAGGGCCCCACTCACGGAAAGCTTCCTACAGTAAAGAAGAAGGGAAGGGTCCACCAAGCCACCTGAGGAGACAGCTAGGCCAGCTCCTAGCCAACCAACTCTGTAAAAGGCCCAGTCAGGCATACCAGTTCACGCTGACTCAAAACAAGGTTCAGCCTCATCAGGGAGGTCAAGTCTCGTGACACCCCCGACCCAGGGCGTATCCTGCACTCTCTCTCTCTCCACCAGTCGGACTAGTGGTAAACCACGCTCCCTGGTCTTTACCTGACTCAGGCCCTAGCACACGGGCCTGCCAGTCGGCGCTCGGGGCACTGGCTGTCCCGCTCATACACCCCTCACACCCTTACTCCTAGGGTACAGCCCTGCCAGGGGGGTTCCTCATGCCTTGCCAGTCTCTGACACCTCCACGAGGATATCTCGCACTGCCAGTACTCTCGTACTGCGCATCCAGTACTCCCGAACTACCAGAGCACCCCGCGCCATGTCGCGCCGCCCCTCCGTGCTCCCTACGGACTGACAGTCATCACCCCTGATCCCACCTACGCGGACAGGAGTTGTCAGCCCCCTTCTCCGGTCATATAAGCTTGGCACTCTCCCCACTCCAGGTAGGCGCGCGCGAGTTCTCGTATCCCTTGCCTCATGTCCCTTCAGTTTTCGCTCCTCTGTACTCGGAACTGACTTGACCGTCGGAGTGCCTGACCGGGGATTTCTCCGACGGGTTTTTGCTGACGGTCCCTACTTTTGCAGAGGCGAGGGGAGGCGTGATGGATGGACGACCACCTCACCGGCTCGCGGCCTCTGGGATGCCCGCCTGGCCCAAAAGGTAGCCACTCTACTCCGCGACAGGATCAGAAGTTAATCAAAACTTCTGAAGAAATTATTTTATCTAGGTAAAATATATATTCTGAGATCAGGCAACTTGATAATAGAATAATTTGTTTTTTAAAAAAAATTGGAATTTAAGGCTTTTTTAGTCATTTAAAAAAATTAAAAAGGAATGGTTTTAAAGAACAGTTCAACACTAAGGCTGCGTTTGGTAGGGTGTAATCCACGCTGTAATGTAATTAAGATTACATTATAAGTTGGATTCCTTTGTTTGGAATAACTTTAAAGTTGTAATGTAATGTAATCTCAATTACAAAAGAGGTTAATGATTTGTAATCTGGATTACAAAGCAAAACCTCCGTAATCTGGATTACATTACAGCTTGTAATCTGGTCATCGGTCGTCGACAGTTCGCCGATCGGCACCGACCGACCGACGCCCGCTGTAACCGCAGCTGACCGGCCGGCGACCGCCGGCGACCGGCCAGTGACCGCTGACGACCGGCCGGCGATCGGCCTGCGACCGGCCGGCGATCGGCCGGCGACCGGCCGGCGACCGGTCGGCGATCGGCCGGCGACGGCCGACGACCGCCGGCGACCGGCCGGCGACGACCGGCGACCGGCCGGCGACCGGTCCACAAATATGAAGCTAATAAAATATGTGTGTCCATTCCAAGATGCCTTAGGGAATGGTCCACAAATGTCCGTATGTATTAGCTCCAAAACGTCACTACAACGGCTAGCCCCTTTGTTCCTTTTGTTAGTTGTTTTCCCCTTAACACACTCTATGCAGACATCAAAGTCTGAAATGTCAAGGGAATCAAGAATTCCATGTGACATTAACCTTTCTAGGCGTTGTTTGGATATATATCCTAAACGCCTATGCCACAACATACAAGAATTCTCGTTGGTCAATTTACGTTTCGTACCTACACTATGCATTATCACGTTGTCAGTCGTAGGAGTAAAGGTGTTTAATTTATAAAGCTTATCAACCAAGGAACCATTCCCTATCAAAATTGAATTATAGAAAATACTAAACATTTCATTTCCAAATGAACAAAAATAACCTGATTTGTCCAAACAAGAAATTGAAATTAAGTTTCGTCTGAAAGACGATACAATGAATGTATTTTCCAAATCCAAATAAACATCAGTTCCTAAATAAAGCCTAAAAACACCAATAGCCTCTACTGCGGCCTTTTTTCCATTCCCCGTATAGATGTATCTTTCACCATCAAGTGGAAGTCGGCTCCTGAGACAACTCTACATAGTGACACTTATGTGAGTAGTTGCACCAGTATCTATCCACCAAGTGTCAATGGGTACAATAGCTAAATTGACTTCTGAACTAACAAAGTTGAGAAGTTTACCCTTCTTTACACACCAGTTAGCGTACTTGAGGCAGTCTTTCTTCATATGACCTTTCTTCTTGCAAAAGTAACAAGTGAATTCCTTATCCTGCTTCTTTCGCTCCTTATGATCATTGCCTCCAGAATCTGCAGTTTGCTTTCCCTTACCTTTGTTATTGATCCTCTTTCGCTTCTTGCTCGCATTTTGAGAACCAGATGTTAAGTGAGCACTTTCAGATATCTCAATCTTCAATCTCCCCTCCTCTTGCACACATTGAGCAATAAGCTCATTCAATGTCCACTTTTCCTTTTGAGTATTATACGATATCTTAAAAGGAGTGAACCGTGCAGGCAGAGACATCAAGACGAAATGCATTAACATACTCTCAGACATATCGAGTTTTAGTGCTTTTAGACTTGTCGCTATATTAGACATCTCCATAATGTACTCCCTTATGTTTTCTTTACCACTATACTGCATGGTTACCAACTTCGTAAGAAGTGTGGTAGTCTCGACCTTTTCATTTGAGGTAAATCGGTCTGCCAGTTGGTTAAGGAAACTCCTAGCATCTTCAATCTCTGTTATTGAGCCCTTTATTTGTGCCGGTATGGAAAGCTTCATGATGCTTAGACTCATGCGATTTGATCTCTCCCACAGCTGAAATTCAGCCCTCTGCTCTATAGTGCTAGCACTGGTCAAAGATACGGGACGATCATTCCTTAATGCATAGTCCAAGTCCATGCAGCCTAAGACTACGATCACGTATTCTTTCCATTCAGCAAAATTCAAACCAGTTAATGTTGGGATGTTATTAATATTGGCAGTTACAGATTGCACTGAAAAAAAAGTTATTTAAGCTCACGATTTAACTAAAGCCAAGAACATATATATATAATAAAATTATGCAAATAAATAAAATTTTAAATGCATTTAAATGAGCTCCTTATGAGATACCAAATACAACATTGTATTTTAGTGTAGATTAAAATATAAATTGTTAGCGGTACTCTCTGATATAACTCAACCTTTAATTGGCCACACAATGTGCCTTCCTTTGGGTCGACCCATTGTGCGCATAATATGACACTTTATATGAGTTATATATTGGTCCATAGCTTACAACAGCTTTAATCTGCCACGCAATATGCCTTCCTTTGGGCCGACATATTTTGTGCATGATCAGAACAAAATATATTATGTTCAATAGTTGTAAACTATCTTGAACATATATCTGGCATAAAAACAACCTTCCTTTGGGCCGATTGCTCTTACCATAGATATACGTCTACCAACACAAAATACACTAAACCGACCTAAGGTGTCTTCCTTTGGGCTGACACAATAGTTCAATTTAGTAGCATATTGTGTAGATAGACCCAAGAAAATTTTAGATATTTAGTTGAACAGATAATTTCTTTATTAGTCTTGACACCTCAAAATTAAGCTCATTAATCGATTGACACTGTATGGTAATCAAATGGTATGATCCAATTGATTATCCCAATCGATCTAAAAGCTTAATATATACGACTATATCAAATATAGAACCCTCCTTTAAAAAATTAGAGTTTCTTTATGGTTCTATAATTAAATAATATTAAATAATATTATTTAATTTGGATCATTATGCATTAAAAAAAATTTAATGCATCAGTATAAATTATTTTATACGTATTAATTAAACAATATATATATTATAATATATATATATATATATTATAATGTTTACGTATATAATATTTTTTTTCATTTACTGTTCACGTTTTTTTTTCTTCCGTCTGAAACCATATCTGATTGAAAGAAAAAAAAACATCCAAAAAAAAAATTTAATCAATATCGATTCTAATTCATCTTATCATAAATTTAAGATGATAATTCTTATCACAACTTTAAGATGATAATTGATTAAATCAAAATTATTCTATTCATAATTTTAGACATGATAATCAATTGATTGACCAAGTCAATCGATAAAATCATCACATTTTAACCTAAAATTAGATCAAATATGATAGTTCTTCCGTCGTTTTCATATGTTTCACATAAAATATGAAAACCTTAGAAAACAAATCTATCCTAGAATTTTCTTTCACATGATTTTCGACGATAAAAATTATATTATACTAGGAAGACTTAATCTAGCATGCATACAATAAATCGACGAAAAAAAACTTAAACTTTATCGCCATAAAAACGAAGAAACAAAGCCAAGACTCTGATACCAATTGATAGAACTTGAGTTTTCTCCTAACCGCATGAATTCTAGAAACAAAATAAGAATTCGAGAGAAAAAACACAAGACATAAAAATATGGATCTATTGTTTCTTCGAATTAAGGCATGACAAGAATAAAATATAAATCGAAAGACAAGGAACCTGATTGTAGAGCCATTGTCCTTGTCGTAGCGTCGTCGGCTTGATCCCTGTGGAAGAAGATGCAGCGGAAAGAAGAAGGAGATCTTCCAAGGGGCATAGGTTTGACGGCGCCGTAAAATTTCTTGTCAATGGGGGACAAGAAACTAGGCCAAAAAAAAATTTCACCTAAACCCTTGGGGACCTCTCCTTTATATAGCAATCCAATCTGTTATCAGCCCATAGATAATAACAGATTGGTCTAAAGGGTTCTATACATTGAACCCATATCCAATAATCCGAAACTCAATAAACATAAGTTAGATCACTTTAAGGACTCAGATTGTATTTACTTGTACAACTTACAAATAAACCCACATAATAGGGATAATAATAATATCCAACACTAAATTCAAACCTGTTGAAGTTCTCTACTCAAGAAGCTTCCCTGGAAATCCACATCAACTGGTTTTCTACTATATCTACAAATCCCAATCCCTTCAATCTCTCCATGCCGATTGATTCGATTCGATCTCGATCAGTTGCTTAATTTCATGGAAATCTACTCGCAATCTGATCGCCACGACGATCTTGCCTTGCTCGAGCTCGCCCGGCGCCACCTGCTCGACGATACTGATGACAATCGCCAGGTCAAGGTGGCGGCCGCGGCGCGGTCGCGGGGGAGGAGGAGGCGGCGGAACAACTACCGCGGGGTGAGGCAGCGGCCGTGGGGGAAGTACGCGGCGGAGATACGCGACCCGGGGAGGAACGGCGCGCGGGTGTGGCTGGGGACGTACGCGACGGCGGAGGAGGCAGCGCTGGCGTACGACCGCGCCGCCTTCCGCATCCGCGGCGCGCGCGCGGTGCTCAACTTCCCGTTGCGGATCTGCGACGCTGCGGCGTCCTCGGGAGAGGCGGCGGCGGCTGAGAGGCCGCCTCGGCAGCCGGCGGCGACGATGATTCATGTGGCAGGAGGGGGAGGCGGGCAATGGCCAGGAATTGTAGGAAATTGTATTGTTGATTAATGAAATTCAAGTAATTTGTGTGAAGTGAAATGTTAATGTGTCAATAATACAAAACATTAAGCTGTTTTATCTTAGAAAAATCTTAGATGGAGTAATTAAGTATTTTGAATAAAAAATATTATTTAGAAACTCTATAATAGTATAATTTGTTTCCCTTTTTTTAAGTCTAAAATTATCAAAATGTTATTAAAAAAAACTCATTTCACTGTTTGTTTCTCCAACCATTTTATAATTACGTTGATACTTTTACTTCACTAATTACATCGATACTATTTTTTAGAAAATTAAAATAATTAAATAAAGCATTTTTAATGAGCCCCAGCAAGGGGCCCGCATGATGCGGGCCAGCCACCACCACAACAACCAGTGGAGACCTTCATCATTCACGTGCAAGCCATGTGACAACTATTAATATCTATTTTGTAAGTATTTCGTCGTAATTTTGTTGAAATTCTTAAATCCTTGACGTGCATTGCATTTTGGCATTTAAGCTTGTAATTAAATATGTAATTATCGCCAATTCATGAAAAAATAAATAAATATCCAAAATATCGTCTTCCCTCCCTAACCCCACAATTTCTTCCCCTTTTATCTCTCCAAAAAACAAAAGAAAAGAAAAAAAATAAGAGCAAAGCAAAAGGGATCATCTGATCGATCCCTCTTCTTCTTCTTCTTCTTCTACCCATGAATGAATCGCGCGTACCTCCAATTACTTCTTCTCAGCTCTCAATTCCTTGATGGAGATCAGACTTCTTCCCCCTTTGCGTTCTGCGTTCATTAGCTAGGGTTTGTAGCTTACTCCCTCGATCGGGGAGCGAGATCGATTACAGGGACGGAGGGTGGAAGATTTGACTCAAAATGTTGAACAAATTCATGAAGCGCGGTTCCCGCAAGGGCGCTAAGCTGGACGCCGCAGAGCCCGGCGGCAATGTCACCGTGAACCATGCCTCCCGCTCCGCTATGCCCTCCGTCGCCCCCTCCACCGGCGCTCATGTCGCCGCCGCCGGCGGCGGCAGTCCGAATCAGCTACCAACCTCCACTGCCGGCAGCGCCGCCACACAGATCGAGTCCCTCCCGCTCTTTCGCGACGTATCGGTGCCCGAGCATCAGGCACTGTTCCTCCGCAAGCTCCAGATCTGCGCCGTGGTCTTCGACTTCTCCGAGATGCTCGGGTTGGACCGTGAGAGGGAGGTGAAGCGGCAGACCTTGTCGGAGCTTGTCGACTTCGTGCAGTCTGGCTCCGGCAGGCTCTCTGAATCCGTGCAGGAGGAGCTCGTCCGCACCGTTTCCGCCAACATCTTCCGCTGCCTCCCGCCGCGTTCTTACGAGAACACCGGCTCCGAGGTCACCGACCCCGAGGAGGACGATCCTTTCCTAGACCCTGCTTGGCCACACCTTCAGCTCGTCTATGAACTTCTCCTGCGCTACATCGTTTCGTCGGACACCGACACTAAGGTTGCCAAGCGCTACATCGACCACTCCTTTGTGCTCCACCTTCTGGACCTCTTCGACTCGGAGGACCCTCGCGAACGTGAGTATCTCAAGACCATCCTCCACCGCATCTACGGAAAGTTCATGGTACACCGCCCTTTCATCCGCAAGGCCATCAACAATATCTTCTACAAATTCATTTTTGAGATCGAGAGGCACAGCGGCATTAGTGAGCTGTTGGAGATACTTGGGAGCATAATCAACGGCTTCGCACTGCCTATGAAGGAGGAACATAAGTTGTTCCTGGTCCGTGCGCTCATCCCACTGCATAAACCGAAGTCGGTTGGGATGTACCACCAGCAGCTCTCCTACGGTATCGTGCAGTTTGTCGATAAGGATTATAAGCTAGCGGATATAGTCATTAGGGGACTTTTGAAGTATTGGCCTGTTACTAATTGCCAAAAGGAGGTGCTTTTCCTCGGGGAGTTAGAAGAAGTGTTGGAGGCAACTCAACCTGCAGAGTTCCAGAGGTGCATGGTTCCCTTATTCAAGCAGATTGCTCGCTGTCTCAGCAGCTCTCATTTTCAGGTTTGAAGTTTGCCTCATCTTCTATTTCTTTGCCCATTTTCTCAATGAGTGGAAATGTTAAATGTTGTTCAAATTATATGTTTTTCCATGATTCTTCAATTGAGCAGTAATTATTTAGATAATTTCGATCTTCGTGACTGAAACTATGTAATTTGATTGGTAGGAATCATTTCAATCTTTCATTTGCCTATAACTATTACCTTGTTATGCAGGCTTTGGAAAATATTTCAATTATGGTTTAACATACAAAGATGTGTATTGTAGGTTTTAACTTCTAGTTTTGCATATTCGTTTATTTTTCAGCCCATGATACGGTTTACTGGTGTATCCGCTTTGCAAATTAATTTGATTCATCCTATATTTTCACTGATTGGAACTTTCCTTTTTCTGCCTTTGTTTTGTACATCATCTGTGATTTGAAGTTTCTGTAGAGCACAACTTCACTGACAGGATGCATCTTTTCACGGAAATAATAAGACATGCTTTATCTATTTACTATTCACTCTTGAATATTGCCAAATTTTTATTTGCTCTTAAATATTGCCCAAAAAAATGGTACAGAGCTGGAGTTGGGAATGATAATGGGGGTGGGTCTTTTGCCTTTGTTGTGCATATTATCTGTGATTTTCTGCAGAGCAGAACTTCACTACTTAAAGGATGCATCTTTTCACGGAGTTAGTAAATATACTTTTTATCTATTTACCATTTACTATTAAATATTATTAAAAAGATCTTGTATATGAGAGGGATTTAAGGATGACAATGGAGTGGGTCTAGTGTGATTTTAACTTCCCATCCCCGCCCCCTGTTATGGGGATGGTACAGGTTATGGGAGGAACTCTTTTTCCTTATTCCTTCCCTGCTTGCACTGCACTGCACGCAACCAATTTACATTATGGGATGGGTAGGACAGGCTGCATCAAACAGTGTAGGTCAAATTTCCACCCCTAGATTGAGTTGGTTTACACTATTTGGTCTTAATTCGTTATCCATTTGTATTAGTTCTACTTTTTGATGAATCTTACATTCATTATTGTGACTTGAGTCTTGACTTGTGTGGCAGGTTTATCAAATCCTCTTTGATTGTGTTACAATGTTAGGTTAAATGTGTATTTATTTTAACAGCTAAGGTTCCTAGTGTGTTAATAGAATTTGCAAATGTTCTGAAATATTTTTTTATTTCAATTCAATTTCATATTGTTAGATCTTGACTTTACTCCCTTCCCCTACAAGTAGATAAGGTACTCCAACTTGCTAAATCCCTATACTGTCCCTTGCCCTCCTTCCCTTATCCCAAATAAACAACGCCCTAGGATTGACACTGCTCATCTCCAATGGTTGTGCCACTTGGTCGTTCAAAATAGTCAACATTGTTTGTTTATGTGTCTATCTAATTACATTTTTGATTGACTCTGCAACTTAGTTTTTCATTTTTGAGGAAGCAATTGATTGTTAGGTTTAACCTGACTAGAGCAAGAGAAAAGCTGAAATAGGATATAAAGCAGAAGAGAAAATAAAAGGAAAACTTAAAAAATAAATAGATCCACATCTACAAATAATTATAATTTATGTTCATTGCATTTTATTTTCTTTCTCCAAATTCCGCAGATTTGAACTATTATACTATGGTTCTAGAAAGACAAGACTATTTTTGCTCTTCAATGAATTTTTTTTTTGGAACTGAACTATGGAGTGTGAATGATTGAATATGAATGGCTGGGTAGTGCATGATCAGAAAATCAAAGATATGTTCTAAAATATAAAGGCAGAAATGATTGGTTCCTGGCGGACTTGATTAATTCATAAGTAGGCTAGACCACCAGCTTTTTTCTCTGATTTTTGTTTATATAGGTTTCATAGGCAAAGGATTGGAGCAAGTCGATCATACCAAAGATGCCCTCCAAAGATTAACTTTTTCTTTCCTCCTCTGTCTATTCCTTTTCCAACTTTGTAATTGTGGAATCAATTAGGTAAATTTAAAAGTTACATCTTCTTTTTCATCAGTCTCTTATGCATCGTCTCTTAGGTGGCGTATAATTAAATTGATTAGGCACTGTTAGAAGAGCTATGTTCTTCTACCTGCTTTTCTAAACCTATCTCACTATCAGCATGTTCTTCTTTGTTTTTGATCTCAGTCAGTATATTCTATATTGTACTGATTATGTTAGGCTTCATCACTCCCAAAATTTTCAATATCTTTAGAGACTCCTTATATCCCAGATTCAGGTTTAAAAAACACAATGTTGTCTTTGAAATATATGTTTGCGAAGGCTCATCATGATTTCAACATCCAACTGCCACAATTGCTAATACAGTCATGGCTTGTGAACAATCTATGAACCCTCAAGTTTAGACCCTCAAGTTTAGGGCTATGACTCTGAAACAAAGCTGAAGACTTGAATACATGATTTTCAACTAGTGTTGATCAACTTCTTAACATCAACTTGGGCGTTTTGTGTGAATATTTTTTCTGATACTCATTTTATCTTGTTATGTGGAGGGATAAGATCAATGTAACCCATCCTAAATAATAGTGGCTAATACAGCGGCTTCTTGATGATGTAGGTGATTTGTTTTTCATTTAAAACTTTCGACCTCATAATGAATTGACAAATTTGATCAACCCTTTTTCATATTTTGTTGCCATAATTTACAAAGTGTTAAATGATTATTTGTTTTAGATTTTTTTGTTCGTTTTTTTCCCTTGTGCAAAACATTGATGATAAGTTCAATTACAGGTCGCAGAAAGGGCTTTATTTTTCTGGAACAATGATCATATAGTGAGCTTAATCGCCCAAAACCGGAGGGAAATACTTCCCATCATATTCCAAGCACTAGAGATGAACATGGAGGGCCACTGGAACCAAGCAATCAACGGTCTTACAGCCAATGTCCGCAAGATGTTCATCGACATGGACAGTGATCTGTTTGAGACATGTCAACGGCAGTACGAAGAAAAGCAAGTAAAGGCCAAATCCCTGGAAGAGCAAAGAGACTTGTTGTGGAGAAGACTGGAGGCTGCTGCGGAAGCCAAGGCTGCAGGAGAAGACATGGTTATAGTCAATTAGGTCAAGTTTCTTATTTTTTGTTTGCTTATTTTTCTAAATTATCTTTGATCCTTAAAATGTGCACAATGTCGCCTCTGATCTGAATGCTTCTAAAGATATTCTTTTCCATTTTTTCTCTCTTCCATTTTGGGCATTTAGAAGAAGGATGCAGCAGTTTATTCCATGCATCATCTTTCTTTTTGTTAGTTTACTGTGATATGACCGCTGTAAGACCAATTGAACCATAATATAATATATATTTATTTTCGTGATTTTTACTAATCACTTGTTAGTAATTTTGACTATTACTGTTCAAAGTATTGTAAGATATCTAGGATAACAATATATACTTTACGCGCAGATGGAAAAAAGAGTTTTTTTTTAAAAAAAATGTAGAGAAATAATCACTGTTTAAATCTGAATCGAAGCCAAGATTGATAAATAGGCAGATTATCTAAGAAAACCATTCGTTCTTACAACTCAAACACAGAAATTGATGAGGGAGAAACCATTTCAAAAGTATAAAACTCGACAGTTGATACTAATCTCGACAACAAGTTCATCAACAAGGCAGAAAAGAGAGATGCATTATCGGTGGACTCCGATAGTTATTATTTCGAGACTATTCCCAGAGTTGTCTTCAATTAGCTTTGACCGGTTGATTCCCAACAAAGGTTTCCACATATGCTTTCCTGTATATACGATACCTTAAACCATTTGAGAACCCAAACCAACAAATGAAGAAAAATAGCAAAATGAAAGAAGTTCAATAATGGAATACCTTGCAGGGAGATGATCATGGGGGCGATTGTAGGGAGTCCAAACTGGCTCGCCGACAAAGAGGCGCATTGCCTGCAAGAGAAGTTATAGAGGTGACAATGGAGCGAGCAAATTACGTGTACTTCATAAATTGAAGAATGCAACAATAATAATAACATATGGATAGTGAAAAATTCTGCTAGTGGACGTACTACACGGCCATTTGGCATCAAAATCTCTATGCTCAGAATTCATCGACTGTTCAATATCATTACACATTGTTGTTTACATACAGTAATACAACTCTTTTGGGTAGCACACTAGAACTTAGAGGTCACTCGATATCACCCACTTAGAAGCTAGGTGTGCTTGAAATAGTCATTGCAAATAACCAATTGATTTTTTTGTCAATTGTTCTCCAAGATCCTTAGAAGCTCAGAGATTGGAAAAATCTAGAAAAAAATAAATTTAAAAACTAATTCAACCCATTGTACATGTCATCTCAACAAGCCAATTACCAAGCATGCCAATAACAACTAATATACCAGCAAGAATCCTCTTACCAAAACAGACATATGCACACATTAGGTGCATAGCTATTGAAGAAAAGCCATTTTCTGCTTCAGTAAATGCACAAGAAAACAGCATATAAATATATAATACCTTGATATAATTGTCTGAGTCGAGAGTAAAACGATGATAGATTCCAGCAGGCAAGACAATCATGCCGCCTTTCTTCACTGCTATCCTTATCCAACGGTCATTTTTGTCTCTCACATCGAAATATCCTACCAAAAAGATGAAAAAAATTAGAATAAGATGAATAAATAACATGTAACCAGCAAAATACAAACCAAACATCGAATCACTGTTCATATCGTACCACTCCCATCAAGGCAATAACGTATTTCTTCATCAGTATGCAGGTGTTCTTCAAAGAAATCCTTCAGCTTAGCCTCATAATTTGGCAATTTCTCTGGGCACACGTCACATATATCCTACATATGGGGAAGGCAATCAGCTAGTTCACTTGATGTCAATAAAGTTAAGTTGTCAATAAGAGGAAAATAATGAGGCATCACAACAAACCACGTAAGAATACCCCCTTGCTTCTCGGATCTTTTTCAAGTCTGCATCATTCTCATAATCATCAGGATTCAGGCGCCAACTAACTATTCCCAGTTCTAAAAAAAGAAAGAAAAAACAACAAAATTTACTAAGTATTAGATACACTAAGGAAATGCTAAAGAAAAAAGGAAAAATAGATTGAAATGAAAAATATAACCTGCAAGCTTGTCTAATGAAACAAATTCCTTTGGTTCACAGTGATGGGGAAGTCTCTGATCTTCCTCACTGTCATCCATATACCAAGCTTGAAGAACTTCCTCTTTGCCATCCTGCGATACATGAGTAAGAGAGAGATAAATTATTTACTGCTAGGTACTTGGTGATTTGTGACTATTAAACGGTTGAAGATACAATGAATAACACGACATGGATTGAAATTTATGGAGATTGAAACAATTAAAAATAGGAAAATCGGATTTTTAGGAAAGATAAAATATATGACACCGAGATTTTCAAGAAAGTTAAAATATATGACACCGAGAGAATGTAAATTGACCGGCAATTTGCATGAAACTTTCTGTTTGTCCATCTGCTATATCCCCTTTGTTTTCTCTCAGTATGCCCATTGGTTGTCTATTTCATAAAAATCTTTAATTGACCTGTGGCTATTGAAGTTTTGACACAAATTGGAAGCACTAACCTAACTTTGTTGACTAATATAGTAACACAGACTGGTATGATTAACCTAATACACCTTCATACCTATCGTGTTCAATTAGTCTCCTCAGTTGAAGCATGATAATTATTAGAGCAAATATGACATCGATTCGATGAGCAGACTTCTAGGGAAGTACTTCCTGCAGCAAACAGAGTATCTTCCGATCGTGCTCTGTCTGTGACCCAGGATCAAGGATCATAAGAATAGTCGATAAAATCCCTAACAAAAAATTCGTCTACCAATGTTCGATCCAACGAAATAATGGGAGCAAAAATTCGAATAATAGATCATCCAAAGCCTCGAGGCCAGAAAACGATAGATCACCCGGTCTAAAATTACAACTTACAGCAAATGACAATAGAGGAACACCATCTTACCTGGAACGCCGTCTCCATCTCGCTCCGCTTCGAGCTTATCGCAATTCTGAAACGCTACAAAACGTCAACTCGTCAAATAAAGAGGATGCCCGTCAAAGCCTCGAAGCAATCGTTACATTGGACCATTGTAGTTAACGTACGCCCATTTTTCATAGGGTTATTCCACTTAATCAAAGGCTTTCCTTTAAAACGCGTGGCACAACAACGTTACATGACCGGTGGAACACGTTTGATTATAGGCATCGCGGAACATCAAGTCGATGCTCGCGGGCAACGCCGCAAGTGTCCAATTCGGAGATGATTTTTTTTATTTAAAAAAATACGAAATTTAGGGAAGCAACAAGAGATATTTTAACAAAAGGAAATATTCATTTTGCACCCTAAAATATATTTATTAAAAATGTGTTTATTAGAAAAAAAATACTAACTTTTGGAAAGCAATGAAGTATATTTTAGGTAAAGGAAATATTTATTGTGCGCCCTAATTTTTTATTTATAAAAAATGTCCAATTTGGAGATGATTTATTTTATTGAAAAAATAACAAACGAGAGATATTTTAATTAAAGGAAACATTCATGGTGCGCCATAAAATTTATTCATAAGAAATATATATCATAATTCATGAAGTGTTAAAATTTTTATAAAAGTAATTGTCCACAAACATCTTTTTCTCACCCAAAAATCTAAGATTTTCAAATTGAATGTTTTTTTCTTCCCAATGTTGTCATTATGAATCTAGCTATTTTTATGGGTAGTTACATGATATTAATCGTGTCAAAAAGTATATTTATATATTTTAGAAAATTATTGTTAGTATGCGATTCATGGGACTTTCTAACGTGTTAATTAAGTAATTATCATAACATTTTCGGGAAATTTTCAATGGGAAATTTCAGAATTCCCAAAGGGCCTTAACGTGAAATTATAACATGAAACTTAACGTGAATGACGTGGCATTTTTTATGTACACGTTTGATTGCCGCTTGGATACCAACGGTGGTCGAAGCCGCCGCCCCGAACAAAATTATAACCTGGGGAGCACGGTGAATTCGTCAAGGATCGCTGTAATTAAAGTGTCACATCGTTTATGTTGAATTTTACGTTAAAAATTCACGTTGTCTATCATTTTTGATTCTCAAAAGAGAAACTAAATTATAATTTTGCCCCTTATGGAACTGAAATATTTCTTTTTCTTTTTCTCGCTTCCCGATATATAAATTCTCTTTTCATCATTTCATTTTTCTCCTAGATGAAATTAAATTAATTTAAATACCATTTAAATTTTAATAAATAATCATTTAAATTTATTTTTTTATTTTTATTTTAATTTTAAAACTTTAAAAAAATTATAAAAAGAAGGATAATATAATATTCAAAATAGTTTTCCTATATTTTTTTAGTATCTTCGACTTTTTAATATGTAATTATTAAAAAAATAAAATTAATAACAAGAGTTTATTTTATTAATAAAAAAATAAAAATTCACTTTGGTATTGGTTTATGAAGATCAACACTACAATGATACTAGTATTCATAAACTAGTATCCTAGTATTTTAAAAGTTTTAAATCATTTTAAGCATTATTGGAGGCTTTAAAATAGTAAAAGCGAATTTATTTGGACTCATGTTCACCTAATAAATCCATTAAAATTGAAATTAAGTCTCCTACATTAAAGTTGAAATAGAAGTGTGGATATATGGTGAGAAATCTTTATCCCAAAGTCTCCTACACAAAATTATACATATGTGCCAATTTGTGCAAAGTTTGAAATTTCCTAAACCATTTGAACTGTATTAGAAATCTTTTACGATGATAACAGAGGCAAGCACATTCGCACTCTCACGCACTACATAAACCTACATGAGTTGAAATGAGCCTAATCAAAGAGTTCTCTATGTCTATCAATGGGTTTTAACCAAAATCAATTTATGAATCTAAAATATTGAATTTTTAAAATATTACCATGAGATGAGAGATATTTGTTGGTGCAATCGACCCAAGTTTGATCGGGTAGATCATGAGTTTTGATGTGTGTGTCAATATGAGTAAGTTAGGGTTTCATGTTAATTTAATATGTGTATTTGAGAGTGCAGGTTTGCAGGATACACATGGACTTAGTTGGACATCTACAGGTCTTGTGAAGGATGGTGTGGGGAGACAAACCGTGGGCTTGTATGCATCTGAGGGACCGTGGACAAAGCAGGGACGAAGAGCTGAGGGAAGCGCACTTCAAGGCATACGTGAAGGATGACATGGGGGATGAGTCGCAGGCTTGCATGCATCCGAGAGACGAGAGCCAAAGTCGAAGAGGGCTTGAAGGCAACAGGTCGAGGTTGCTGAATGAAGGGTCAACTGAGTCGTGAGAATTCGAGTGCTGAGAGAACTGTACTCGGGAAGGGAAATCCTAGGGTTCAAGTGCTGAGAGAATTGTACTCGGGAAGGAAATCCTTACGTGGCAGTCGATTGATGCTTGATCAGTCGACTGAGGTAGAGCACAGAAAGATCAGTCGACTGATGCAGTCGACTAGCGTAGTCGACTGGTGTCGACCAGAATTTGAAGCATCAGGCTGTGACATTCAAATTCGCGAGGACCAGTCGACTGGTGTAGCACCAGTCGACTGGTAACGGTTAGAACAGTATCGAGCACTATTTAAGAGGGCTCGTTTTTTCTGTTCTTTCTTAGCGAAACAAGCTTGGGTAAAGCCTGTTAGTAGCCTAAACATGCTCAGTGGTTGTCAAGGTATTATGGTGAGGTTTCTCCACCCACAAGGAGTAACATGAGCTAGCCAGAGGTGCTCCGGGGAGTCATCCACAGAATGATCAGGATCGTCCACCTTACGGACAGTCGTGGAGTAGGAGTATCATCTCCGAACCACGTAAAGGTTGTATTAGCATTATTTTAGTTTGTTTTTGTTAGTTTTCCGCTTGCGCTTGCTAACCCTTGTAGGAGCAAAATCGAAAAGAAGCTATTCACCCCCCTCTAGCTAAACGGCAAGGCCCCAATAATGTTAATATATAAAAGGTATATATAATGTCTAATCTTGGTCCTAACATACATAAGTGAAGTTATGATCGTTTGCTAACTAGCATAGACATAGTACTAGTTTTTAGAAACTAGCACCACGTTTCTAAAGACCAACACCAAAATGGTACTAACCTTTAGAAACCAACACCAAGTCTACGCTAATTAGCAAACGACCATAACTTCCCTTACGCATATTAGGATTAAGATTGAATATCATATATGTTGGGACCTTAACGTACGGCTAGAGGGGGTGAATAGCCGATCACCCACTTTGGTCACCGATTCTTCCTACATTGTTAGTGTGCGCAAGCGGAAATACTAATAACACAAATAAACAAATGCTAACACAAACCGTTTACGTGATTCAGAGATAAGACTCCTACTCCACGGTTGCCCGTAAGGTGGACGATCCCGATCCGTCGGTGGATGAGTCCCGGAAGACCTTCGGCTTGATCTTGTCGCTCCTTGTGGGTGGAGAAACCTCGCCACAAACTCCCGACAACTACTGAGCACTTGGAGACTACTAATAAGCTCTAACCAAGTTTATTTCGTCAGCTCTTTCCCAGCCAAACCAAGCTCTCTTAAATAGAGCTTGTTGGTGCAATCGACCCAAGTTTGATCGGGTAGATCATGAGTTTTGATGTATGTGTCAATATGAGTAAGTTAGGGTTTCATGTTGATCCAATATATGTATGTGAGTGTGCAGGTTTGCAGGATACACATAAACTTCGTGTGACGTCTTCGGGTCCCGTGAAGGATGGTGTTGTAAGTACCTCTGGTTGATTTTGATGTGATCAACTGATTTAAGTTAGGTCCTGGTATGTTTAATCCCTCTGCTAAGTGTGCAGGAGCTTAGGTACGGAGGAAGTCGAGCGTAAGACGTAGCGGACGAGAAGGATTGTGCGGGGAAGTGAGCCGACGGGCTCGGTACAATCCGAGGGACGCGGAAGCTGCGGAAGAGTACGCCGGTGGAGCGAGAAGGACGTGCGCGGTGTCCGAGGGACGAGAAGCCGGGAGGAAGGACGCTCGAGGGGCGAAAGGCCGGAGTCGGGTTCGGGTGAGCCTAACTCCGGTTGGCCGGAAATCACCTAGAAGATGAACCAAAAGACTGGTCAGTTTGACCAAGTCAAACCAGGCACCTGAAACAAAAAGAATTTTATTTGTTGCTGTGAATATTCGAACCGGCAACCTCGCCTACATATATCACCAGCCTTACCGACTGGGATAAAGAAAAGATATGATTAAAGTTGTTGCGAGCAGATGATAAAGTTATTTATCTGTTGCGAGCAGAAGATAAAGTTATCTCTTAAAGGATAACTTTATCCTTTAATCAGATCCAATGGATATAGTTTAATCTCATCCAAGATCAACCATCCAGATTACATCCATGGATCAACGGTCAAGAGAAAATTCCTCAACAATTAACAATCCAGATTTATTTTCTTAGGCTATAAATAGACTTAGAGTTTTAACCTTTTCAATCACTCATTTATTTCATTCTTGTAAAATCTCTAAAAGTCTAGCGTGCTATTTTTGTAAGGCTTCTCCGCCACAAGGAGATTTTTATTGAGCGCCCACTGCCTTGGAAGCAACGTTCTCAGTTGCAACCAAGTTTCTTTTTTAAAGACGAGAGCCTCCACTTTTATAAAAAAAAATTCCCGTCTATTCACCCCCCTCTAGCCGGTCCAACCCGATCCAACAAGTGGTATCAGAGCCAAGATCGCCGCAGAAGGACTAATCGCCGACTGCAGCAATTTCAAGAAAAATGGTTGGAGCCGTAATCTACCCGCCGAAGTTTGAGGGGGAGTTCGCGATGTGGAAGCGCCGAATGCAGGTATTTTTTAAAACTGATATTGAATTGCTAATAATAATGAAAAATGGTTTTTCAGTTCCTAAAGACAATAACGGCAAGGATAAAGAAATAGAGTCATGAACCAAGAAGGAGAAATCAGACTTTGAAGCAAACGGCAAAGCTGAATTTCATCTACTAGCCGTTCTTCCCGCACAAGAAGTTAACTGCATCGAGAATTACAACTCGGCAAAAGAGCTCTGGGAGAAATTCCTAGAATTGCATAACAAGAAGAATAAGAAATCAGACATCGCCGCACTGAACACAAGGAAGATCCAACTCGACGATGAGTCCTCGTCAGAAGAGTCGGAAGGTCAAGAATACGCGGGACTTGCGCTGATGGCAAATCATCAAGAAGGGAGCACTGATGAAGGGGGAGAGACGTCAGAAGAAAGCGACGACGAAAGAGGAACTTCGCTTTTCGAAAGCGACCCGGTAAGTGAGGTTTGTTTTCTTCCTCATGATCAATTATATGCAGGAGTTAAAACCTTGCTCAAATCTAATTGTAGATTAGAAAAAGAAAATTAAAAATTAAAAAATGAATTAACACTTACATCCTCGTCTGAAATTTTGAAAAATGAAAATGATAATTTGAAAAACTTAGTGCAAAAAGTAGAACTTGATATTGCATATTTACGCCAAAAGAAAAATAGCTTTCCTGATAATTTAAATTGGTATTTTAAAAATCATAAGAGTCAATTTAAAAAGGTGCCCAAAAGTTATATTCCACCTAAGTTTTTAATTAATCCTGTAGACAGGAACTTATTTTGGGTTCCTAAATTTGTATTAAACTGATAATTTTTTTTGTTATTATATATGTGTGCATTTTGTTTCTCTAACAAAAATTATGTCATTATTTTTTTTTTTGCACAATTATGATGTCTATCTACTGGAACGTCTTTCAAAATTTTTCAAATATTTTTTTTCTCGAAATTTGAAATTAAGAGTTTAGGGGAAAGATTCATTATAATTTTTTGAAGTATTTTTTCGAATTTTTTAAACTTTATTCTTCAAGAACTCTTATGTGTTGGTTTGTTATTTTTTGGACTTGATCAACAAATTTAAAGCTTAAGATTTTTGTTTAAACTCATATCTTTATCTTCGACTTTGACAAAAATATTCAGATTTTTTCATAAATGTTTATGAATCGTTTATTGAACTCTATTTTTTCGATTTTTTATGAATTATTTATCAAAATATGATTTTTTTCAAAATTCGATAGAAAAATATTTTGACAGGATTCGATTTTTTTTTGGAACTCCTCATCAGCTGTGGATTTTATCAAAAAAAAATAGATTTTATTTAAGTCATTTTTTTAAAAAAAATAGAATTAACTTTGCAAAAATATGTCATTTTAAAATTTGAAAAATCTATTGCAATGCGATTTTTTTTCACTTAGAATATTTTTTATCGCACTCAAAAATTTTTCTTCTTCCCTACTTATATTTCCCAATTTTTTTGATGTGATCAAAGGGGGAGGAATAGTATTAAGTTAAGGGGTAGAATTTTAATTTACTCGAAATTTAAGTTTTTTTTTGAACTTAAACTGTTTACATTATTATGTATGTTTTTTATTTTGATTACCCTAATTTAACTCGGATTGATGCACATCAAAAAGGGGGAGATTGTAAGTACCCCTAGTTGATTTTGATGTGATCAACCGATTTAAGTTAGGTCCTGGTATGTTTAATCCCTCTGCTAAGTGTGCAGGAGCTTAGTACGGAGGAAGTCAAGCGTAAGACGTAGCGGACGAGAAGAATTGTGCGGGGAAGTGAGCCGACGGGCTCGGTACAATCCGAGGGACGCGGAAGCTGCGGAAGAGTACGCCGGTGGAGCGAGAAGGACGGGCGCGGTGTCCGAGGGACGAGAAGCCGGGAGGAAGGACGCTCGAGGGGCGAAAGGCCGGAGTCGGGTTCGGGTGAGCCTAACTCCGGTTGGCCGGAAATCACCCAGAAGATGAACCAAAAGACTGGTCAGTTTGACCAAGTCAAATCAGGCACCTGAAACAAAAAGAATTTTATTTGTTGCTGTGAAGATTCGAACCGGCAACCTCGCCTACATATATCACCAGCCTTACCGACTGGGATAAAGAAAAGATGTGATTAAAGTTGTTGCGAGCAGATGATAATGTTATTTATCTGTTGCGAGCAGAAGATAAAGTTATCTCTTAAAGGATAACTTTATCCTTTAATCAGATACAATGGATGTAGTTTAATCTCATCCAAGATCAACCATCCAGATTACATCCATGGATCAACGGTCAAGAGAAAATTCCTCAACAATTAACAATCCAGATTTATTTTCTTAGGCTATAAATAGGCTTAGAGTTTTAACCTTTTCAATCACTCATTTATTTCATTCTTGTAAAATCTCTAAAAGTCTAGCGTGCTATTTTTGTAAAGCTTCTCCGCCACAAGGAGATTTTTATTGAGCGTCCACTGCCTTGGAAGCAACGTTCTCAGTTGCAACCAAGTTTCTTTTTTAAAGACGAGAGCCTCCACTTTTATAAAAAAAATTTCCCGTCTATTCACCCCCCTCTAGCCGGTCCAACCCGATCCAACAGGTGTAAGGAGACAAACTGTGGGTTTCTATGGATCCGAGTGACCGTGGACAAAGCAGGGACGATGAGCCGAGAGAAGCGGACTTCGAGGCATACGCGAAGGATGACATGAGAGATAAGCCGTGGGCTTGCATGAATCCGAGGGACGAGAGCCAAAGTCAAAGAGGGCTTGAAGGCAACAGGTCGAGGCTCCTGGAGCAGGGACTATGAGCTGAGGGAAGCGCACTTCAAGGTATACGTGAAGGATGACATGGGGGGATGAGCCACAGGCTTGCATGCATCCGAGGGACGAGAGCCAAAGTCGAAGAGGGCTTGAACGCAACAGGTCGAGGTCAATGAATGAAGAGTCAACTGAGTCGTGAGAATTCGAGTGCTGAGGGAATTGTACTCGGGAAGGGAAATCCTAGGGTTCGAGTGCTGAGAGAATTATACTCGATAAGGGAAACTTTAGGTGGCAGTCGACTGATGCTTGATCAGTCGACTGATGCTTGATCAGTCGACTGATGCTTGATCAGTCGACTGATGCTTGATCAGCCGACTAATGCTTGATCAGTCGACTGAGGTAGAGCACAGAGAGATCAGTCGACTGGTGCTTGAACCAGTCGACTGGTGTCGACCAGAATGCGAATCGTCAGGCTGTGACATTCAATTTGTGAGGACCAGTCGACTGCCCCA
Organism: Boesenbergia rotunda; assembly: GCA_024364735.1. Lineage (NCBI taxonomy): Eukaryota > Viridiplantae > Streptophyta > Magnoliopsida > Zingiberales > Zingiberaceae > Boesenbergia > Boesenbergia rotunda. The sequence continues at coordinate 148,698 of JAGFNQ010003408.1, read as the reverse complement.
GAGCCAGTCGACTGGTAACGATCAGAACAACATCGAGCACTATTTAAGAGGGCTCGTTTTTTGCTGTTCTCGCTTGGCGAAACAAGCTTGGGTAAAGCTTGTTAGTAGCCTAAACGTGCTCAGAGATTGTCAAAGGATTGTGGCGTGGTTTCTCCACCCACAAGGGGCGACAAGAGCTTGCCGAAGGTGTTCCGGGGAGTCATCCACCAAAGGATTGGGATCCTCCACCTTATGGGCAGTCGTGGAGTAGGAGTTTCATCTCCGAACCACGTAAAGGTGATGTGCATTGTTTTAGTTTAGATTTGAGATTTCCGCTTGCACTTGCTAACCCTTGTAGGAAGGAAAAAATCGAAAAGAGGTTATTCACCCCCCCCTCTAGCTAAACGACAAGGTCCCAACAGAGCTCATAGCTGAAAAGACCGTTACCAGTTGACTGGTCCAAGCACCAGTCGACTGGTCCACCTTGGATTCGAACGTTACAGTCCAACGTTCGAATTCCAGCCGACACCAGTCGACTACACCTAAGATCAGTCGACTGATCTTTCTGTGCACTTCATCAGTCGACTGATCCAAGCATCAGTCGACTGGTCCACCCTTAAACCTAAGGTTTCCCTTCCCGAGTATAATTCTCTCAGCACTCGAACTCGCACGACTTAGCTGACCCTTCCAGCAGCCTCGACCTGTTGCCTTGAAGCCTTCTTCGACTTTGGCTCTCGTCCCTCGGATGCATACGAACTCGCGGCTTATTCTCATGTCATCCTTCGTGTATGCCTCGAAGTGCGCTTCCCTGGGCTCATCGTTCCTGCTTTGTCCACGGTGCCTCGGATGCATATAAGCCCACGGCTCGTCTCCTCATGTCATCCTTCATCGGACCCGAAGTCGTCCAGCTAAGTCCATGTGTATCCTGCAAACATGCACACTCAAATACACATATCAAATACAAGGATGAACCTAACTTAAACTCTTTGCCTAAACATCGAAACACATGGTCATTCGAACCATCGATTGCCCCAACAATATATACCTTTTATATTGATCAGGTTTATTCCAACTCATGTAGGTTTCTGCAGTGTTTGGAAGTCTAAATATGCCCTCCATTAGCATTATAAAGGTTTTCCAGTATTGCTCAGAAGGTTTAGAAAGTTTTGGACTTTGTGCAAATTGACATGGGCTTATAACTTTGTGTGGGAGACTAAAGATTAAGATTTTTCACTATATTTATCTTTTAGACACTCTACACTTCTATCTCATTGTAAAATTTCAGAAATTAGTCGTCTAGGTCCATCAATGAGTTTCGGTCAAAAATTCATTAATGGACTTAGAGAGCTTTGATCAAGTTTATTCCAACTCATGTAGATTTTATGCAGTGTTCAGGAGTCCAAATGTGTCATCCATTATCATTATAAAGTATTTCTAGTTAGGGGTGTCAATTCGACTGGGTCGGGTCGTCTTGGAATTTTTTTTTTAACTCCCAACCCAAACTCGAACCGAACCCCAATTCAACCCGAAATGCCCAAACCCAAACCCGACTCGAATAATCCGAAAAAATCGATTCAAAACGTTTTTTTTCGCTATTTTCCCTATAATTCTTCACTTTTATTTCAATACTTCATCATGATCATATACTAATTTTGATATTAATATACATAAAAATATCATAATTTTCAAAATAAAATTTGATTTAACCCCAAAAAATCACTAAACATTAAATTCGAGTCAACCCGAACCCGATCCGAAAATTTTCAATCCGAAATCCTCCAACCCGAACTCGACCCGAACCCGAAAATTTTCAACCCGAACCAAATTTTTTTCGGGTCGATTCGGGTTGGATCGTCGAGTCGTGTTGATTTTTGACACCCTTATATCTAGTGTTGCTAAAAAGATTTAGAAAATTCAAACTTTATGCAAATTGGTACAAACCTATAACTTATTGTAGGAGATTTGGATCAAGATTTCTCACTATATTTACTTTCTACAAATTCTATAATTTTATTTCATTGTAAATTTTCATAAATCCAAGTCTTCTAGATTTATCAATGAGTTTCAATCGAAATCTATTAATAGACCTAGAAATTCTAATCTAACTCATTCCAACGTCAATAAATTTATTAGGTGAATATAAGTCTAAATAAACTCTCTTTTACTATTTTAAAGTCTTCCAATAATGCTTAAAATAATTTGAAATTTTTAGAATAATATGGTACTGATATCTAAAGACCAGCATAGTGATGCTAGTCAAATTAGAACAAACCAAAATATTTTTTTAATTTTTATTAATAAAATCAAACCTGGCCATTAATTTTTTTTACTCTTTTATAATTACATATTAAACTTTAAAGAATTTAAAATCAAGAAAAAACTATTTTTAATTTTTATTAATCTTCTTTTTATATTTTTTAATTTTTTATTATAGCTTTTAAATAAAAAATAAATTTAGATAATTATTTATTAAAAGTTTAAATGATATTAAATTAACTTAATTTCTTGAAAAAAAAAAGAGAGAGAAATTGTTGCAAGTAAAGGAGAGAGAGAAAAAATTGAAAAGAAATAAAGGTTATGTAATGTCGAATTTGGAGCGATTTCCATGGAAGTTTTTCAATCGCTGTTAGAGTAAATCAGGAAGTATTTGTGATAGGTGATCGAGAAGTTTAACATCTCATAGTTACGTATCCTATTCGAAAGAAAAATTCTTATAAAATTTATCATAGTTAAGAATCAATCGCAAATACTTAATAGATAACTAATTACCATAACCCTAGGGTTTAGGGTATAGTGTACCGGAGGAGTAAAATTATAATTTAAAGCACTTTTGAAAATATCGAAACATTATTTAAACATTGATACGTCTTTTGTAAAAAATTCCGAAACTTGATGTGTATCCTTTGAGAATGTCATCTTATTTTTAATTTTCTTTTTTTTCTTCTAATCTCTAACATATTAAATAATTATGACCCATCAAATCATTCAAGGGACCAGCCTTTATTAAGGGTCTTAATAATTCTTACGGATATATATAACAGAGTTGATTTTATCATCACACTGACATAATTTAATTTTCTACAGTTGGAAATACTGATGAGACAAGGAATTCATCTTTTTGCCACCATTCAATATTCAATGGTCTTAATAAATTTTCAACTATTAATAATCAAGAAGAAAGGTATAGTTCGAAGAAATCCCTGTTAAGAATTTTCAACTATTAATAATCAAGAAGAAACGTATAGTTCGAAGGAATCCGCCTTAGCAAAAAATAGCCACATTTATATTTACCTTTCAGCATTGGTTGGTTAGGCAAAATAGATTGATCATTTGGACCCCTCTTGGAAACTAGACATTAGAGAATATTTACATAATTATATTTTTACAATCCAAAACCACATAAACTGTTGAAAACAGATGATGAAATGTATTTCCACTGCTTCCAGGATAACGGTGAATGTTTCAGGAGGTAGAGAGTGATGTCGACGTGTGAATCAGAGATAGAAATTGTCGCGGCGGCGGAATAAAGTCTATCCTAATTTCACTTCGTAGGTCGACGAGAGAGGAGGCGGAGAGAGTGGGAGAGAGAGAGAGGGAGAGGGCATCGCGGCGTCAAAAGGGAAACTGCTTCATAAGCATGAATTTGAGAGAGAGGGATTAGAGAGGGAACATGTTGCGGCGGCAAAAGGGGCTTCTGCCATAATTTCGTCGTTAGTTCGGAGATTATGAGAGAGAGAAGAGGAGATGGAGAGGAAAAATGAATTAAAAAAATATTTATAAAAAGTACATTAATTTTGAAAAAATATTGAACAATGCCATATGATATATATTATGTATACAAAATAATAATTATTTTTGGGGCCCCACCTAAAGTGGGGCCCTGGGCAATTGCCCTGCCTGCCCACCCTCAGGGCGCCCATGCCATTTAGCATTTCGCATATAATTGGATAACTATTTTAATTTTTTTAATCTCTAACCTACTAAATAATTATGACCAATCAAATTATTCAACGACATTAATGGTCCCCGCGAATGTAATAGAATTAGTGTTCTAATAAAGTTTGTCATCAAGGATATGATTTAATTTTCGACAAATATAAATATCGTTAAGACTACAAATTCAATTTGTTGACACCATTCAACGGCCCGTAATAAATTTTCAACTATTAACTTAATAGAAAAGAAAGGTATAATTCGAAGAAATTGCCCTTAGCAATAAAAAAACGCTTATTCCTTTCACATTTTGGTAGCAAATATGGACCGCGATAATTCATAATTATATTTTCCTTGTAAAAGATTATTCCTTTTAGCATTTCGCATATAATTGGAAGCTTCTAGATTTTTTTATTTCGATTCCGTTGGAAATGACGGTGGCATCTTAGTAAATGTAAATATTTCCCAATGACTAGCGTTTCGCATTATAAATATCGTCGCCCAAACGTCTATTTCCGTCTCGTCACAGAACAGGAGTCATTGTCGGTGCGAACTGCGAACCCTAATTTCATTTCGAGCGCAGAAATCTAATCGAAGCAGATCAAATGGCGGAGGGCGTAGTGATCGCATGCCATACCGTCGATGAGTGGAAGCAGCAAATCCAGCTCTCCATCGAGTCCAAAAAGCTGGTAAATTGCTCGATCTAGTTTCCTCTATTCTATACGTATTTTCTTTTTTTCTTTTTGGTTGTTTGGGGGGTGGGATGGGGGGAATTTCTGCCTGGTTTGCGCTTAATTTTTCTTTGTTTTGTGTTCGAAGCATTTGCGTTTGGTTTCTTGCAATTTATACTTGAAGGATGTTATGGATTCGAATCTGCCCTAATTTACAGTTAAACCGCGTTGTTTAGAACCGATCTGTTACTGATAAAAATTGCACTCCGTTTAAATGCTTGGCTCGATAGTATAGCTGATCACAAGAACTTGCGACGTCAACGATCTTATGATTCGGGTTATTGGTGCGCAGAGAGGGAGATACTAGAGAATTGGCTCAGAATTGTGGAAAAAGGATTGGATGAGGAAGAACTAAAAATTATGTGACTGATGAAATTTTAGCGTGCTTCATTGGGGGAAATGATTAATTTGCAACAGGCAACAGCATGTGATGTTTTTCCAGTTGCTTCTTTTTGGAGCCTGGGTTTGTTGTGAATTGATTCATCACAAGGGGAAAAAACACAACCTTTCTTTTCTGATTTCTTGTTCATCATCTCAGCAGAGATCGGGAGAGATTTTTAACAAAAACACATGTTATTTGAACTCCTTACCTATCAGTTCAACTCTATGATGTCGGGATAGCAAAAAAGATCTGGCTAATATTGGATCTTCATCCTTTAATTGGTAGTTTACATTATAGAAGATAGGAGGGAGAGGAGGGAAAACTCAGAACATTACACATGGAGATCACGTTTAGATACATGTTTTAATTGTCTTCCAACCTTCCTTTATACTTCCATCCAAGTAATTGGACCCCTACTGTTGAATCTTTCTGTAGTTTATTATCTATCTAATATATAGCGACAGAAACTTTGAGTATGATCAAATACTATGAATATTCATTTGTTAAAAACTCTATATTATCATACTATTCAATAGGTTGGTATTGCAAATTAAGTGGTTCTGCCCTTGTTATCTGAAGTGATAGCAGTAAGTTCTATGAAACTACTCCATTTTGATTTTTGTATCGTCTCCAATCTGTTGATTGAATGTAGGTGGCGGTTGATTTTACTGCTTCATGGTGCGGACCTTGCAGAATCATGGCTCCCATCTTTGCTGATTTAGCTAAAAAATTCACAATATTATTTTTCTGAAGGTGGATGTTGATGAGTTGGAGGTAGGCAGCATTTAGCTAGATTAAACTGGTCGTCTTTCCTTTTGTTGATGATCCATTCATTGGTTCTACATTTCTAATTTTGCCTTCGATACAGTCGGTCTCGCAGGAGTGGAAGGTAGAAGCAATGCCTACTTTCCTTTTCATCAAGGATGGAATCGAAGTGGATAAAATTGTTGGTGCCCAGAAAGAGGGATTGCCGAAGAAAGTTGAATTGCTCGCGGCAATTTAATGATTGGATCATCTTGCTGCTTACATCTTATGGCTATATCTGCATCCTTAAGATTTCCAATTACGATCTATGAATCGTTTATGTTATGGGTTGTTGTTCCTTTCTTGTTTGCAAAACCTTCTGTGATTTTATTATAAATAAAGACTGAAGTGTTATGAAGCTAAATGCCAGATCCATGGTTTTTCTAATCTATGTATACCTATATAAAAGCATCACGCTGTTCCGATCACATTTTGCAGTCGAAACTTAAGAACAGATGTTTCCTCATAAATCAAGAATATGAAAACAAATTGTGGGGCAAGAAATTTTCAGTCGCATTTCAGACAATTAAATATCTACTTCTAGCTGAAAAAGCAAAAAAACACTGTCTGAGCTTCCTTTGAAGCTAAGAAAGTAGGAAGGAAACAGTCCGCGAAACACAAGCCCAAGAGGCCGAAACGACCCGATCCGATAGAGTGGCGAGCGCGTGACCTTCTGCTCCGTGTCCCCGCCTCTTCCTATCTCTATCCCTCCCTCTTGGAGTTGGTTCCTTCCGTCTCCCCCTTTCGCCGTTAGCCTCCAATGGCTCTCCGATCCCTTTTCCCCTCCCGGATCGTACATCTTAGCCTCAGCGTTCCTCGTCTCCCGCCACCAAGAACTCATTCCTCCAGATCACCAGGTTCTTCCGCTTCCCTCACTCCCTTTCCAATTTCGCAGCGCTACTTATAGTTTACTTGTGAATCGCTCGAATAAAGATTTGGCAAAATATCAAATTTTTTTAACTTTTAGTTTACTAGTAAAATTTGTTAGAAAAACTGAATTAGCTCAGATAGCAGCTTACAAGGAGCACAAGAATACAGCCTTGCAGTTCAGTTATCAAACTTAAGATCAACGAATGAGTTATAACCCAATTATGAGTAAAAAGATGAGAATCCTTATATTGTCCATAATCTATATAGCCACCGGTCTAAGATATTCTCAGGACCTCAGAGAATCATAACCTTTTTTTATTATTTTATTTTGTTAAATAAATTCGGATTTATTTCGTTACCTTATTATGGTTTTTTCAGAATGCTTGTTTGGGATATAAGATCTGGCATATGAGTTGTCTCAGGTTGGCATTTAACATGAGATTAGTAGAATAGTATGTACTGGTGCCGACAATATATCTATATCAATCCACTAGTGGAATGATAAATTTCTGCTGTGCCAACTAATACCGATTGAGACTTGAAGCCATACTTTGGCCACCTCCTGTATGTAAGCCATGTAGATAATCAGATCAGTTTTTCTTTCTAAATATTTTATTAGAAACAAAACTGTTGTATATATTTTGAAGTACAGAAAGACAAATGAAAAGAAGAGATGAGTTTAAATGGTTATGCCCCTTATTTGGGGTGCTTTCTGTAAGGCACAACATTCCAAAGAGGAATAAAACTCTTCCAACAGGAGTGACAATCACCACTCACCGATCTATGAACTATTACATGAATACTGCTGCATATGAGAAAGGGAGCAAATAAAATTTGCATGGGTATTCATTTTCTATGAATCTTGGTACTTTTATTGGTATAAAGTATTTCTTATTACTTTAATTTATCGTATGCATGAAAAATGTTATAGATAGTTCAAGCTTAGGTAGATAGAGCCTTAGTTGGGGTTCTATGGATGGATCACTCATTAATTAAAGGTATCAACTATCCATACGGGCCAATTTCTCTTGCTTGCATTTTTGTCCTTTATTTTATCTTATCAACTTGTAGTTTACAATTATTCTCCACGATGTACTTAACTGTTATCATCTCTCTAATAGAGCAGCAATCTTAAAATGACAATTACCTTTTAGAAATTTCTTGTCTGTAGTTAGATATAGATCCAGATTCAGGTTGAGAATAGTACGTCATGATGTCAGAGCTCAAGCATCCAACATTGACACTGGGAGCTATGGTGAAGAAGGAATTCACAGTAATCTCATGGATGGTTCTACCAGTGAGACTCCATCTAAGTTGTGAGTTTTATCTTTTTAATATGATCTATCTTTTGTTGTTTAGTCACTTCTAATCTGGACTATATTTCTGCATCAAAGTTAATTAGACCATTAGAACTACAGACAACACAGAACTTGCCTTCAACAAATTTCATGTATTGCATATGCTTATGCCTATCATGAATCTTGTATTTCCATATTTATCTTTTTGATGCTATTGTGGCCCTAAATTGAGTAATGAAATATCAACAACAATCAGTCTTTTGTCCCACTAAGTAGGGCCAGCTGAGTAATGAAATATCTGAAAAAAATTTTAAGGAGCTCTTGTTCTCGTCTACTTATATTTCACAAGGTAAATCAAACTTGTTGAATTCATGAATTGTAATTTTAGTACTACTAATTTTACTCAGACAATATGGTATATGGCGGATCATATTAAAATTAAATATGAGTTGACATGAGCTGAACTGTGATAACCTGGTGTATTTATTTCTTTGGCGGCATCTATTTTTCTTTAGCATATTATTAGCTAATTTCTATCATTTGCAAATTAGATCGCAACTTTACCTAGTTACCATGTAATGTTCCTTTACATGACCATTTATTTTGTTTCGATGGCAGAATTGTTAATTAAGAAAAGTAAAAAAAAAATGTTACTTGTAGCTACTTTATTTCCAACTTAAGGATTGCTGATTAGGGAGATCCAACTTTATCTGATCCAATTTAAATATAGATCAGAATTTTGGTGCAAAGCTAAAAAGTTCATTAGTCAATCCATATTCTGCTCTAGAAATGTGAAGAACTTAAAAGACAATTGACTATAGATACACTTCGTTAGTGTAGTATCCATTATGGACTTCTAACATAGAGGATCTTGTATACCATTACTTTTTTCACCACCGGTTGTAGGTTTCAATACAAGGTGATAATTTGCAGACTGCAAAGCTTACTCAACCTTGTTCATCAGACTGTGGAAAGTTTGTTTATATTTGTTCACATCACCTTCTCCAGATTTATGCATGTTAGCAACTGAATAAATATGGTTTCATTAAACTTCAGAAAACAAATAATAACTGTCTTCTTAAATGGCAGCCAAACACCTCTTTCAGGAATGAAGTATCCATTGTCTATTGCTGGTGTGCTACTTGTTTGTGCCATAGCATTTGTGCTTATTGTCTCCGTGAAGGGAGGACCTTCATCTTTTATTGCCACACTTGCAAAATCTGGATTTACGGCTGCATTCACATTGATATTTGTTTCTGAGATTGGAGACAAGGTGATATATTCACATTAACATGTTATTCTTTCCCTGTTTCAGTACACTACTGAGAACTAGGATATTGCCAGAAGCTACATTCTTACTTGCTACATTACTGTTAGTTTGAAATCATTTTAATTTTGGAAGTTATTTCTAGATCTGTTTTTCTTGACTAGCTGTTGCTGATGCAACATGATTATTATTATTTTTTGTTAAAAAAAAAATCTATCATCATCTAGTTAAGTAGTATTAACTTTTCAAATAGCTGTTATCTCTGTTTTACTCTACTTTCTGTTTCTACGAGTTTAGTATTAATTTGTGTTTTCTAAATTTTTACAAATGATATTTTAGATGCATCTACTTTAGAGCTATTTTCTCCTCTTCTTTGTACATCTCTCTAGATATGTTATTTTAGGTATATCCAGATAAAAGAAAATAATTCTGTATTGACTTTATGATTACATAGCGGGAATTGGGTAACATGTTCAAGTATGCGTGAAAGTTAAGATTAAATATTTGTCAAACACTGATTCCCGCATGTTAATTACTCTGTACTTTTCTATCTATATTTTACTTATTGTAGTTACTTTTACTTCTTTTAGTTTCCTGTTTAATTTCTTGTATTTTTTTAAATAGATTTAAGTGACTTCATTTATACTATAATTTTCTATTTGAAGCTTAATTAACCATTTCCTAAACCAAGCAAGAAGAATCTGAAATAATCTTAACTTCATGAATGGTATGGTCAGCCCTATTAGAAAAGGCACCAAGTGATAAATATTATTAGACATGGCAGTAATGGTGCGTCTAGTTCATGGAATGGAATAAATTAAGAATAAAATAACTATTTCTAAAGAATAGAATGGACAAGGAAACAATAATTCCTTTGTTTGGTTCATGGAATGCATTATAGAGAATAATTATTCTTATATTTGATTAGAAATGTTATTAAGAATAGAATAATTATTCCAAGTCTTTGCTTGGAATGGAATGCAATATAGAGAATAATTATTCTTATATTTGGTTAGACATGCTATTAAGGATACCCGCGGAATAGTTTGCAAGTGAAAAAGAAAATCCCTATAAAAAAAGTTTTTTTACTTGTCTTACTGCATGATCACCTAATCAGTTAATCATGCCCAACTAGTCAATATGACCCAACCGATTTGACTCCCTCAATCACTTGATTGGTTTGCCTGGCCCGAATGCTCCAACTGGTGCAATTGACCCAACTAGTTAGGCTGCCTAGATTATCTCAACAGGTCCATCTAGCCTATCTAACACATTGACTGATCAGCCCTTCTGGCTCTACCACCTCAACTAGACCAACTAGTCTATCCAACTCAACACCCTTCCATCTTGACCACCTAGATCAGGCAGATCGACCTGATTGTCCTGATCAATTAGATATCCTGATCGATCCACCTGGCTCATTCGAGTTAACCAACTCTCTCGAACTGCTCAACACAACTGGTGTATCCAGTTCACTCAACTCGACTGACTCATGTGATACAACGAGTCTACTTCATTGGCTGGTACTTCACTTTACAGATCCATTTGGTCCTTTTAACCTGTCTATCCCACCTACCTGCTAGGTTCACCAAGTTCTCCTTGTCCCTCAGGACCTCTTGGCTCAACTAGTCCCTCAGGCCATCGCAATCTGTCAACTTCTTTTGGACCAACCAATGTATTTGACTAGATGACTAGACTGGTCCCTTTGGCCTGATTAGGTAATTTGGATCGGTCAATCCTTTTGGCCTTCTCGGTTGGTCTAATTGGCCCGATCAAGTGTTTTATTTAATGGATGGAATAGATAAGAAATTATCTTTTGCACTGAAGCAAGGAATATAACTATTCCATAATAATAGGTATTTCAAGTTTTTTTGCTTCTTGCAATCAGACATAGAAATGTTTATGATTATGTTAAGATGCGCACATTTATTTGAAAATTTTATTCCTGTTATCTGATCATTTTTTATGCATCTTTGTGTTGAGAAATTTAAATTATATTTATTTGTCTACTAAAGAAATGACAGGTTCTACTCTACGTTTTGTGATTGTAGACATTTTTCATTGCTGCATTGTTGGCAATGCAATATGACAAAGCAATGGTATGTTTCTTAATCCATTTACCTTTTCTACATTCTTTTCTATGTTTGCAGTCTCCTTACTAGGATGTTTTCTTTTGGCTGCATTGGAGTATCTAATCTATGTTTTAAGATTTCTAATTCTAGTGTGCCTTCATATTTCCTGAAATTTCCTTACGCTTGCATATTCTGCAAAGATGTGAAATTATGAACTTTTTTCCTTGATTATTTATATTTTTCTTGTTTTCTATAATGTCCACTCTGAACAGGTTTTACTTGGTTCAATGGTTGCTCTATCTCTAATGACGGTCTTATCTGTAATAATAGGACGGCTATTTAATTCTCTACCAGCACAGTTTCAGACAAGTAAGTCTTCTCTTTTTGCTATGCACAAGGGTCTGAATTATGCCATCGGCAAAAAAATGAGAAAATTTGGAGTGACAGTATTGAAACACGTGTAGACAAGTTGGTTCCTAGATGTTTGTTGTCTTATAGAACTTTAGAATTTATACAATTGTTTTCCTGTAGATAGTTAATTAGATTGACAACATGAAAAAAAAATGAAGAGTTGTTTATCTACCAAGATAGTCGTTACCATCCATCTTTTTTATTATCATTGTCGGAGAATTATCCGGTTTGTATTAATTACAATTAATTCTTTAGCACTTCCAATTGGAGAATACGCAGCAGTGGCACTCTTGGCATTCTTTGGTCTGAGTTCTATAAGAAATGCTTGGGAAATTCCATCCAGCACTAACAGCAAAGAAAATACTGAACTGGGTGAACTCGTTGAAGCTGAGGAACTTGTTAAGGAAAAGGTTACATAGTTTGGGAAGCTTTTTTTTTTTTGGCACTGTTAATACATCTTACCTTCATCTTATCTTCATCAAACTTGTGTAGAGATTTTCATTGCTATGCTAATTCTTGTTCTGATGCTTGTTGTTCATTAAAATTTATTAGGAATAATAAAGTGAAACCAAGTAGAACCAAGAAAAATGTTTAATGCTGCTGGTTTGGAGATATTACTTTTTATTCATCTTAATCAGAAGAAAAAAGTTCTTGCCTTTTACAAATTGTTGAAATATTATCGATTGACATCATATTTGAGTGCACCCTCTTGTCATAGCTAGTTCAGCAGGTCACTTAAAAAAGGTAAACAGTTGGATAAGAGAGGCCATTGCTATGTAACAATACCTCGAAGAGGCAAGTCAAGCGATATACATAAACCATTCGAACAGAATGGTAAAGAGGTGTATTCCACAGTCATAAACCACTGAAATTTATACAAATCGGAAAGGACACTTTTCTCCTTTCCAACTTGATCTTATTGCGCCCAACAATAAACATGTATGAAGCATTCCTGATGTCTGAATATCTGAAAGTCTTGATGGTTAGCTCTAGGTCTTCCAGTCAAAAAACAACCCAAGATAATCAGGGAAAAGGTTTTGTTCATATGCTCTTTTATATTTAGTTGTCCACCTCAAGTTTTATGCCATCCAAAAGGTGTATTCTTCCATCTCTCAGTACAATAAGTTTCCTAGACAACAATTGTAGCAACATCATAATACCATAAGTGCCCTAGCGGTTGGTGGATACTGGATACTATGTAGTAACCATTTTTTGTTGGAAAAGGAAGGTTTTTCCTATCTTATTAATGATATATTGGTATAGCGAGACATTGGGAGACATTCCAAAGTTCCTTCTTGAAAACTCAGATTACATTTTTGCAGCTCTGCATTTGTAAATAAACAGGCCTCACGACTGGCGTCATGCTAAGTGAGGGTCACAAAATCTAACTAAAAATGAAGGATACTTTTATTTATCCGCATAAATGTGCAAGACAAACTAGACATCCTTATCAGTTATCCTGATTAACATAATGATAAGTTGAACTAGTATGTGGATTAGTAGAGCATCGCTCATAGAATGGGTTGGACATTTAGATTGTCTTTGCTGCAATTTTATTGGAGTAATTGGGGCAGGGTGTTGTGGTCACATGAACAACAAATTTTCCTCTTCCTCTAAATAGTCTATGCTATCATAACTCATAGTTTAGATTGGCCTGTTTATGTTGCTTTTCCTCTTCATCCCCTTCCTATCTTTCCATCCTCAGTTTTCGTAACATTTTCTGTGTTTTGAAGCGTGGAATACAATTGGTCTCAGGTTGCAAAGAAACTCACTAGTCCCTTTGAAGTTCTGTGGAAGTCTTTCGGCCTTGTCTTCTTCGCTGTAAGAGTTCTCTCGAAGATCTCTCTTTGTATTTGGTAACTATATGCACATATTTGCTAAAACGTTAAATTGTCCATATAGGAATGGGGTGATCGATCAATGTTGGCTACGATAGCTCTTGGGGCTGCACAGGTATGGCTGATGAATCTATCTGTGGTCATCTTGTATGCCCATTATATCTACATTACCTCTCCAAATTCCTACATTTTCAGTCCCCTTGGGGAGTAGCTGGTGGAGCCATTGCCGGACACCTTTTTGCTACATCTATTGCAGTTCTAGGTGGAGCCTTTCTAGCCAACTACATTTCAGAAAAACTGGTAAATGTTGTCACGTTTTCTAAAAAGTGCCATGAGTTTTAGTAGATTTTTAGACCTTAGGGCGCACTTTTTTGCCATTTTTCTTCTTCCTTAAATGGCTAAATATCCGCATCGAGTAGTATCCATTTGATTTTTGTTTAATACACCATGAACTTAAAAACTAAGACCATATTTGTGTTCTTGGAAACATGAGAATTTGAAATCCTTTCAATTTTGAAATGTTTTGGTCTATCTAGTGTTAACCAAAATTTCTAGATAGAGTGAAACATTTCGAAATCAAAAAATAAGAGTAAGTGTTAGGAATTTAAACATGTTCTTATAATTAAAAAAAAATGGTTCATCTAGCAGCTTTGATAAAAAATTACTAGATGGGATCAATTTGCTATTCCTAAAATTCTGATTAAAATTGTTAGATAGATCAAAAACCATATTGGAATTCTTTGCACTTTAATGAATACAAATAGCATCATTTCTTGTATTTAAAGTCTATTTGATCCATAAAATAACTAAATGAACACACTACTGAATGTTTCTCTTTTGGTTGACAACAAAGTTTTGTGGCGCTTAAAGAAGAAAAGTTAGAGGCGTCCTTCATGAAATCTGCGATAAATGTTTGCTTGAAACGATATATTTAACGACTGTTTATTACCAGGTTGGATATCTAGGTGGTGTCTTATTTCTCGTCTTCGCCGGTGCTACGCTACTTGGGATTTTCTAGTTGCTTGAATTGCTGAAATCTGTTTGAATGGCCGAAGAAGAAGCATTCAGCGATCTGATGATGCAGCAGCCGAATAAGTGGATTGTTAGTGCCGGCATGAATTCTTTCCTTCAAGAATTCCACTGTTAATTCTAGCCGCGGCTTGTTGGGTTACATCAGGAATAAACTCACTCATTTGCTGCTAAAATTTGCTCAAGTACTGACCCATGAAATTATGTGAACAGAGCTTGGTGCTGTTGTTCGGCATGTGAAATTATTGGGATAAGATACAATTCGACAAAGCTGTAAAATTTAATTTTATGGAGATTAATATAAAAAATCAATCATAATTTAATAAAAACACATTAAAATTTCTAGAACAATGAAGCATCACTTTAAAATTTATCAGAAACCATATTTATTTTCTAAAATATGATATATTCAATTGATCCAGCTTATTTATCAGAAACCATATTTACAATAGATTAAAATTACTTCCAACGTCACTCATAAGACCATTTCCAACCATAAACATCATTTTAGTGCTTCTACAATACCAATTTGATGTCACTTCAACATCAAATTTTTTTTCCACTCCAACCAAGAGATACTATTTCTTACACTAAAAAGAATATTCCTTAGAATATTCTATTTTTCCATCTTATAATTTATTATTCAACATACATATTAATTTTAACATATATATTAATATGTTAAATATTTTTATTATGATCATAATTATTAATAAAATTAATATTTTTATGGTACATAATCATTAATTTTAATTATGATCGTAATATTTTATTTTTAATTAAAAAAATAAATATTAATACTTTCTTCTTAATTTTGATGAAAATAATTTAATAGACATACTATTATTTAAAGATAATACGTAATCATAAACAATTAAGATAAAATATTTTAAATATTTTCACAAAACAGCTAATACTTCATTGAAAATACATTGCACGAAACAACTAACACTTCATTGAAAATACATTTTACAAAATAACTAACACTTCATTGAAAATACATTATACAAAACAACTAACACTTATATATTTTAATTATCAGAATTACCATATTGTTCCCACAAATGCTCAATTAATGCATTTCTAAGGGCAAAGTGAGCATCTCTATTTTTGATACCTTCATATCTAGCAAGAAACTCTTGGAATCGGGTATTGTCATCTACTGATGTATCAACATTTGCAGCCGACGGGTCTTCACCTTGATCAATAATTGATGCATTTAGGTCGCGCTCATCTTCAATTATCATATTATGCATAATAATACATGAAGTCATTATATCATGTAAAACATTCTTCTGCCAAAAACGTAAAGGTCCTGCAACAATTGCAAAGCGTGATTGAAGCACTCCAAATGCTCGCTCAACATCTTTTCTGCATGCCTCTTGTTTCATTGCAAACAACTTATTCTTTGTACCGCGTGGATCATGAATTGTTTGAACAAGTGTAGACCATTTTGGGTATATACCATCAGCTAAATAGTAACCCATGTTGTACTCTTTTCCTTGAATGACATAATGAGCAGGGGGAGCAATACCTTGAGCAAGATTAGAAAAAAGATTAGAAGACTCTAATACATTAATGTCATTGTTAGATCCAGGTAAACCGAAATATGCATGTCATATCCAAAGATCGTAATCAGCTACAACTTCTAGAATAATTGTTGGCTTTCCACTGCGACCAGAATATTGCCCAGCCCATGCAGTTGGGCAATTTTTCCACCTCCAATGCATGCAATCTAGACTACCCAGCATACCAGGAAAACCACGCTGCTCACCAATATGAAGAAGCCTAGCAACATCATTAGCATTGGGTGATCGCAGGTACTGTCCTCCAAATACTTCAACAACAGCACGACAAAATCTTTTCACACTTTCTACGGCAGTTGATTCTCCTATTTTGATGTACTCATCAGTAGCGTCTGCCGGCACACCATATGCCAATATTCGAAATGCAGCTGTCATTTTTTGTAAACCAGACAAACCAAGTTTTCCAACTCCGTCTCTTTTCTGCACAAAATAGTTATCATGATTACTGTTGATGCTGTCTGGCCCGATTGTTATTTTGGTGTTTGACAATGATTTAAGTTTGGTTGAGTGAATTTGGGTTAAGGTCCTGGTCGGGGACTGGGCATGAAACCCTGGTGAGTGAAGTCATGTCCTAGCTTGTGAAGCTAGGTTGAAATCCCGGTGAGTGAAGTCGGGTCCTGGTGAGTGAAGCCAGGTGATTGGAAATCCTGGTGAGTGAAGCCGGGTCCTGGTGAGTGAAGTCAGGTGTTGGAAATCCCGGTGAGTGAAGCCGGGTCCTGGTGAGTGAAGCCAGGTGTTGGAAAAGTCCTGATTCGGAAGGGTTGGGTGAAAAGTCCTAGCTTGGAGGGCTAGGTGAAAAGTCCTAACTTGGAGGGTTAGGTGCAAATTCCCATCCTGGAGAATTAGGTGAAAAAGTCCTGGCTTAGAGGGTCAGGTGCCTAGCTTGGAGGGCTAGGTTGGATGATGTTCTAACTCGGAAGGGTTGGGTGAAAAGTCCTAGCTTGGAGGGCTAGGTGAAAAGTCCTAGCTTGGAGGGCTAGGTGAAAAGTCCTAACTTGGAGGGTTAGGTGCAAATTCCCAACTTGGAGAGTTAGATGGAAAATCCTTAGTTTGGAGGGCTAAGGTGGATGGAAACTTAGCTTGGAGGGCTAAGTTTGAGTCCCTGGATCGGTCTGGTGATCGATCAGGGATTCTGGCACGCTGCTCCTTCGTGGATCGGTCTGGTGACCGATCCAGCGATGACTGATCGGTCGGGTGACCGATCAGGGAGCACACAGTCAGGTTGGGAACCTACTGTGCTGCTCCTAATCGATCTGGTGACCGATCAGGGAGTATGCGTTTCACCCATTGACTGGCTCCTGATCGGTCTGGTGACCGATCAGGGAGCGAGCAGTAAGGTTGAGTTCCCTTGCTGAACTGCTCCTGATCGGTCTGATGACCGATCAGGATCACTATGCAGATCGTTCTGGTGAACGATCCAGCTTCGCGGGCTCCTCACTAAGATCGATCAGGAGGCTCTCTAATCGATCTGGTGATGACCTGATCGGACTGCTGACCGATCAGGTGACACCCTGATCGGTCAGTTGACCGATCAGAAGGCCTAGCCTGCGAAACTCAGAAATCGCCCAATATAAGGGTGGATCGGTCAGGTGAACGATCCACGACCTGGGATCGGTCTGGTGATCGGTCCAGGAGAATCTCAAAGAAATCGCGATTTCTAATTGAGCGTTGGGGATCGATCAGGACGGAGCCTGATCCATCTGGAACCATCCTGATCGGTCTAGTGACCGATCAGGAGGCTCTCTGATCGGTCCGGTGACCGATCACTTTAATTCAAATACGCTGTCAGAAGCTCTGATCGTGTTTGTTTTCACTGCCGATTCTCTGATACATTGCTGATATATTTTGATATGCATTGCTAAGCCTCTGTTGGAGTTTTTGCAGGTGATAGCAGGTGATTCAAACACTCAAGGAGGGTCAATGGGAGGCTTTCCGTTGAGCAGGTTTGGCTGTTTCTCATTCTCAGGTTTCAACGGGCAACTGACGCAGCTGGCGACTGACGGAGGCTCAGCTGGAGAGGGAGTCTTCAGTGGACTGAGTGCTCAGGGAGGTCAGTGGGTTCAGGCTGGCTCAGTGGATGCTGATGAAGCTTGTGATGGTGAGCAGAGCTTAAGTGATGAAGCTGAGGCAGAGGAGACGAGTGAGACAGACAGAAAACTTGGGAAGTTGTTGCTGGGCTGTGTTCGTGCTCTCTGTTGCTTTGTGCTTGAGCGATCTTGTTGCATTCCTGTGAGGTTTTTGTGAGTGTTCCTTCTTGTGTGATCTCCTGTACTCAAGTTCCATCATCCGTGAGATCTGTGGAGAGGTTTCTCCACCGAGAAGGAAGCTCTATTGTATCCGGTGTTCACCGGGGCTTGATCTGCCTACGATCAAGGGATCGCCCACCTTACGGGCACGCCAAGGAGTAGGGGCAAGTTATCCCCGAACCTTGTACATCGCCGTGTCATCTGGTTTGCTGTGTTTGTTTTGATTTCTGTCTGTTATTTCTGTTTCTGCACTTGTGTTGTTTGTTTCCGCTGCTTAACTCTTGAAGTGCAGAATAAATTTGAAAAGCTCAAAAGTTTTGTGTCCGACTAGATTCACCCCCCCCCCTCTCTAGTCATCTCGTCCCCAACAATTAGTAACCACATTAAAAATACGCATAAATAAACTTCTTCCCATTCTGAATCTTCTTCGGAACATTGCAGCATTATATGTAGGATTTTCGGCAAAGTAATCATTGAATAGATTACAAGCAGCAGCTTCTCTATTACGATTGATCACTATGTGACCAGGAATAGATCCTCGATGTTTGCCTTTGTCGCTTTCTTCACTCAGATGATTCAAAATGACTTGATTGTTGCGGTAAATCGCTTGAGTGACAAGCCTTCTGTGTGCTTCAAATATTTCATCATCTTCAGAGCTTGAGGATGATAAATTTGAAGAGGATGATAAATTTGAAGTACCCTCATATATAGAACTCATTTTTTAAGAGGAAGAATGTGGTTGAATTGTTTTAAGTTATGGTATGTATTTATAATGTATAATGCACACAACATTATTATTTTTTCAGGCGACGGGACATTACAATGCGCACATCATTATTTCAGAAGACAAGACATCACAATGCATATTTTTGCAGACGACGGGACATCACAATGCACACACTATTATCACACACCATTATTTCAGAAGACAAGACATCACAATGCATATTTTTGCAGACGACGGGACATCACAATGCATATTTATGCAGATGACGGGACATCACAATGCACATACTATTATCACACACCATCATTTTAGAATGTATATTTTTTCAGACGATGGGACATCATAATATATTATTTCCTATATAATGGCATACTAGACATGGCCATCACAATGCATCTCTACTCTTGAAAAAAAAAATGAGTTCATCTCGTTCATCATCCTACTCAGTTGAAGAAGATAAACATTTGTGTCATGCTTATCTTCATATCTCTCAAAATCCAATCTTAGGAATCAACCAAAAGAAGGATCAATTTTGGGCAAGAGTTGAGATGGAGTATAATCAAGATCCAAATTTTCAAAATTCAGAGCGACCTAGAAGATCGTTACAAAAACGAATGAATACTATCATTGCTGCTATTTCCAAATTGAAGGGTTGTGTTCGACAAATCGAAGAAACGAATCCGAGTGGAGCATCAGAGGAGGATATTGTAAGTTGTTATCATTATTTATTTTGTAGAGTATATCAATTTTATAATCAATATCTAATTTAGTTAATAATTCTATTTCTGTATTATTTTTTTTACAGATGAATCGTGCACAAATGTTATTAGTGCAAGATCCTAATTACTCAAAGGGTTTCAAATTTGGACATGTGTGGAGCATTCTTCAAGGTATTGAGAAATTTAACAGTGACAACGCCAAAACTGGATCTACGAGAGTGCAACGACAAACTGCTCAAGCTGATTATTCACTAGTACAAAAAAGACCTTTAACAACAGTTTTTAACACCGGTTGTATTAAAACCGGTGTTAAAAAAAAAGGCGGTGGCATTTTTGTAATTATTTGAACTTTAAAATACTTTTAACACCGGTTCTTTTAACAACCGGTGTTAAAAATATATTTAACTACGGTTTTATAAATAACCGGGGTCATATGCTATAATTATTTGAATTTTAAAATACTTTTAACACCGATTCTTTTAACAACCGGTGTTAAAAATATATTTGACTATGGTTTTGTAAATAACCGTGGTCATATGTGATTAGACTTGGGTGGTTTGAATTTTGAATCTTAAGCCAAGTGGGCATGGGTTAACGGGTTGCGGATTGCAGTTGGATCCGATAGGGTGAGGGGGACCCGATACCTTATTCTTAAGTTAGGGCTTGGCAGATGCGTGGCTACATGAGGCGGCGGCCGCCGCAATGGCGACCCCTTGCCCCAAGCAGACCATTCGCAACGCGAGATTCGGCGCCCCGATTGCTTCGAGGAGGGAGGCGCTTGACAAGGCTGGAAGATGGCGATCCATGGACGTCGCGTGGGGAAGACAGCATCCCAGGGCGCAACAGAGAAGCAGTGGCATCAGAGGCAGTGAAAGATCCGGTTGCTGGAGATCCTGTAGTGGTTGGGGAGACGGAAGCACCCAGATTTCCGGAGCAACCCACAGGCAGCACTCCAGAAGTCAGGGCACAAGGATCGCCAACGGCTGGTGCAGCGCCGAAGACGAAGTGGGCAGATCTGTTCAAACTCAACAGGCACTGTGATGGCAGTACGGCGCTGTGTCGGGTTCAACAGGTTGCTGCTAGGGTGCCGCTTCAGCAAGAGGATATGCAGCCGGTGGAAGAAGCCATGGGGCACTGTTTGGTGGGAAGATTCATAGGGCGATTCCCAGGCTGGCAGGCGTTGAAGGATCTCACAAGAAAATGGAGGGCACCCCACAAAATGTTTACACATCATACACTGTGGCTGGTGTTCAAATTTGACGCTAAAGAAGATGCTGATCGCGTTCTCCAGGATGGGCCATATGTGGCCTATGGGTGTCCGCTGTACCTCAAGGTGATGCCACAGTGTTTCAGCTTCCAACTGGAATCTCAGAGCCGAGTACCTTTGTGGATGCAGATTTTTGGATTACCTGTGGATTGCTGGACCGTATCAGGGCTAAGTAAGATTGTATCAATGGTGGGTAACCCTCTGCACACTGATCGGGTAACGCAATTGAAAGAGCGCATCAGTTTTGCGCGTGTTATGGTAGAAATGGATATCACTGAACCCCTGCCTAATTTGATACCCGTAACACTGCCGGATGGTCGTGATGTAGATTTGCAGGTTGTTTTTAAGTCTCCATTGAAGCTGTGTAGCAGATGTTGTCAGCTAGGACATTACTCGAATAACTGTAAGTCTCAACCACACAAGGACTCAACTGTGCAAGAGCAAGGCGTGGGAGTAAAACCACATGCTGGCAGAGTAAAACCACATGCTGGCAAAGGCAATATATTTTATGCACGCAATGCTGCATGTATACTGAATTTCTTAATCTACAGTACTATTGCTGCAATTTTTTTTCTTAGTTGCTGCTATAAATGGCTTATATGTTGCACTGGGTTCGCCTCCTCTTCCTGGATGGGTTCCGAATGGAGGAGACCCCTGCACAGAGAATTGGCAAGGTGTTCAATGTGTTAACTCAAACATAACTGCAATGTACGGTAATTGTCTCCTAACTTATCCAATTGAAGAATCTTGCGTTCTTATCTTAATGGCCTTATTTTGATAGAGTTATCAATGCTGCAAATCTTGGAGGACAACTGGGCGATGGTCTAGGCAATTTTTCTTCAATAATTACAATGTCAGTCATAGTTGGTTGAATTTCATTTTTCTGTTAGCATGAGAAACTACAGTCTCATTCTCCAATTCATTCAGTTCATTTCTCAAAGCTGAAGCCATCACCTAGAATTTGTGTATTGACTATTGTTTGCTTGCTACTTTCGGTTGTAGCCATCACCTAGAATCTTCCTCTCACCCTGCGCACATTGTATGTTTTAAATGATAATATGTGTCTAACATTTCTTGTTTCCATAGATTGCTCTTGTTCTGTGATGATCTGCATGATTTGCCTTGGGACAGTTTTCTTTCATCTAATCAATTCACAGGCAGCATTCCAGATTCCTTATCAAAGTTAACCCTTCTGACAGACATGTAATGTGTTGTTTGGTTTTACACAATTGATCATGTGTTTCGTTTGTTAATCTCAATTTCATTGGTGGCCTTTGTGCTGTTCAGGTCAATTAATAACAATAAATTGAGTGGTGATCTGACAGATGCCTTTAGCTCTCTCACTGGTCTAATAAACTTGTGGGTTGGGTTTTGTATTTCACTAGATATTCATGTTTTCTGCTTATCCTTTATTATTAATGAGTAACATGTCCATTTTCAAGCAGGGATCTTTCTTTCAATAATCTCAGTGGTCCATTACCGGCCACAATGGGAAATTTATCATCTTTGACTACATTGTGAGTCTCATTTGAATGCATAAGATTATTTCTCTTAACCCTTTCGAGAGTAATATAAATATGATGATTACTTTTTTGTAGTCACGTGCAGAGTAATCAGCTCTCCGGTCTACTAAATGTGTTGGAAGATCTTCCTCTCAAACTGAAGAAAATCTCCGGCCTCCTGAACCAGTTTTAAGCTCAAACTGCCGCCGGAGGAGTGAAAGAGAGAATGGCGTAAAGCCGGGTACAATTGGAGCACTGGGGTGCATGGTGTGGGTTTCAAGTAACTACAAAATCAACTTCTACAGGGATGCAATCCTTCAGCTAAAGTGCAGATGTGTTCTTAGGTGCCTTCCACACCTAAATTTCCATCTGTTCCTTGTTATAGATTGTATCCATTGAAGTTCGTTGTAGACATTAAGCTAACACTTGAGATGGTGTTCATCGTCCTTTCACAAAACTTGAGAATGTAGTTTTTTCACAAGTTTTATTATAGACAGAATTTTGTTTCGTCTCATTAATTATATGAAGCTCGTCCTCAAAAAATAAATATGAAATTTATATAAAATTTATATAAAAAATTAATATGAAATTTATATAAAAAATTAAGACTTTTGACACCGGTTGTTTCTAGAACCGGTGTTAAAACATCATTTTTAACACCGGTTGTTTCCAGAACCGGTGTTAAAAATGATGTTTTAACACCGGTTGTTTAAAATAACCGGTGTCTAAAATGGCTTTCCCGCCTCATAATTGAACTTTTAACAACGGTTATTAACCGGTGTTAAATCTATATATCACACCGGTTTGTTAACCGGTGTTAAAAGTCTATACTTACAATGCCGGCTGGATCAACACCGGTTCCGGAACCGGTGTTAAAAGTCGAAAATAACCGGTGTTAAAAGCCTTTTTTCCACTAGTGATTCTCAATCTTATAATCTTGAGAAAGATGTTTATTCATCTCCATCTCCACGTGTCTCTTCGTTTGATCTTAATATCGCTGATTCGGATAGTCCTGATACTTCAACTAAACGATCTATTGGGGTGATGAAAGCAAAACTGAAGCGAAAGAATGAACAACAACTTACAAAAATAGTTTCACAAAATGACCAACTTGTTGCGGCATTGGATAGAAGTACCGATGTTGCTATATTCAAGGAAGAGAATAAAATTTTATTTAAAGATTTGAATACCATCGCCGATCCGATAATGCGTGAATTTATTCACAGTGAACAAGTCAGAATTATGCAAAAGAGGAAAATGCACCAAAATTCTCAATCAATTCCACATCAAGGAGAAGGATCTAAATTCAATTCGTCTCAAGAAGAAGGACAAGAATTTGAAGATCCTTTGAATGGCTCCGGTCAATTCCAAGATTATTTCAGTGGTTTTGGAGGAAGTGATTTATCAGAATATTAAACATTCAATGGCTCTGGTCCATTTCTGAAGATCATTTTAGGAAGTTATTTTAAATGCATGTTTACTTTAATGTTTGTTGCATCTTTAAATTATATGCTGGGCTATATGTTATGTATTTTCTATATATGCATTTTGAAATATTAAATGTTTAATTGTGTGTTTGTTATAAAATTATCAGTATTATAAATTTTAAAATATTTATAATCTTAGTAATATAACAAATATTTTAAATATTACTTATTTAAGTTAATAACTAATATAAATTTATAATATATAAAATTTACAAAATAAATTCAATTAAATAAAATAATAATAATTTATAATATTTAAGAATATTTTAAATATAAATTTAATATTATAATACATTTAATTAAATCATGCAACACTTATATAAAATATTTTAAATATAAAATTAATATTATAATATATTTAATTAAATACAAATATAATATTATAATATATTTAATAATAAAATAACCACTTGCACCAATTTAGTGCAAGTGAATAGTGCGGCACCATAATTGGTGCTCATTATAGTGTATCCATTGAAGATAAAATGATGCTTTTCTAATATTATTTTAATGTAATAAGGTATTGGTTGGAGATGATCTAAGCATTAAGCAATCGATTAACAATCAAATATAATATATTCAATTGATTAGAATAGTACAGTCGCCGATTTAAATAGTAAACAAATCTACTAGTCGATTGATTCGACTTGTGATAAATCGGTTAGACAAAGAATATTTTTAAACAATAAAAAATTTAAAAATGCATAAATCACTAACGGAATCCAACCCACACAATGCTCGTTAATCGTAATGATGAATCACAAACGAATGCTTATTAACCGTGCTCCTTAATCACGAAGGGCAATCCGTACACAAAGACCAAAAAAACTTAGTCCACTCCAATTGAAAATTCGCACCGCATCGCATTTCTGTGGCCATGCCTCAGCGCACCAATGTTCCAAGCGCCACAGACACGAACCCAAAACATCAACCCGTGGGGCTGGCCCGGTTGATTCTTCCCGCTGCAATTCATAAGACAATGTTGCTGTCTCTGCGGGACGAACTTACGATTAAAACGTAAGTATTATTATTTTAAAATCTAAAAATTAAAATTAATATTTTTGTTTTTTTCACGTATTAATTATAATATCCGTGTTAATAATTTTTATAATTTATCTCTTTCGTATTTGTCCTAAAATGAATTGAGACGTTGAGACGAATAAACTATCTTTTGTCACCTTTATATTCACTAAAAGATAGCAGATTTGTTAAATAAAGAATAATCAACTCCTAAACTCTTTGCTATCTCCATCTCTATGGGAAGTTGGACTTTTGCACCGTCCGTCAAAAATACTTTTCGATTTATCCTAACGAACGGTGAAAAATTTTCATGGGACCGGATCAGTTACTTGAGATTTGACGTTACCCAATCTCATTAATAATTTTTTAGGCCGAGACTATGGTGCAGCGGAATGATAACTAGTCATCATCGAAGATATTCGCGATTCGATCCCTAATTATAGCATATTTTACAGAAATTATTCTTCAAATGAAGCGCGAACCATGCAAGCCCGTCTCAAGATTATTTAGGGTCCTGGGCGAAAAAAATTAAACCTTTAATATTTTTTAAATTTTTTTATAAAAAAACTCTCATTTTCATTCGAATTTGAAATGGATATGACGGATTAATTTTTTAAAAAATAAAATATTAATTTTTAAAAATAAATTTTTATTGAAAATTAAATTTTCTAACTTTTAATTAAAAATATTAATTCAAATTTTATATTCAAATTTTAATAATAAATTTTTCAATTGATAAAATTATTAAATTATTTAATCTTCTAATAAAAATTTAATCGATTTACATATAAATTTTTAATTATATTATTTTCTTAATTTTCATATTGAATATTAATAATAAATCTATCAAATATCTTTTTGAGATTGAATAAATTATTTTTTTCTATACTTTTTATATATTAAAAATTATATTTTTTTAACAGATATATTTATACTCAAATAATAATAAAAATATAAATATAAATCTCTCAATTTTATCAAAATGAAATTACCTACAACTAAAAAAAACTTAATTCATACCATTTAATTTTAATTCGATGATATATTAAAGTTCAATTATTACCTACCCAAATATAATAAAGCAAATATCAAATTTTATAATATTTTAATATTTAAAAGGACTAATATTCTACTTTGTATTTATATAGATAAAAAAAATCTTTATTTAATTTCTTATTTCTGACATAGAAAAAAGAAAAGAGCAGAGTAAAAAAATATTACTGACGAAGAATGAAGAGTCTTATTTTTCTTTCTAAATATTACCAGAGAGTACATGGGAGGAGATTAAGAAAAAAATAGAACAGAACGAAATTAATATAGAACTATTGATTGATTAGGGTTGGATCAAATTAAAAAATAATAATAAAATTTCATTTAAAATAGTAGAAGAGAATGCAATTAAATGTAATTAAATGCATTTAATTGTTAAGATAATACAATTAAATGTGAAGGTAATGTAATCGGAGAAGGGGATATAATTAATAGGAAAGTAAATTAATAAGGAAATGGTAATTGTAGTTAATAATATGAAATGGATAGTGATATTAATAATAAATTTTATAAAATAATCAAATTTAATATTTTTATAAAATTAACTACCCCAATACATTGGGAGCCCTAGCCCTAGGCATAAACTTATATCTTGAGCTAGTCTCGAAATCACAAGAAGTTATGTTTCTAAACTGAGCCGCGAATACATACTTTTCAATTTATACGATAAAAAATATCCGTAGATTGAACTCATTCGATATTATCAAACCTCATTAATTATTTATCAAATTTCATTATTATTTTTTTCTGTTATCTCCATCCCATATCTTTACACAAAGCTCTCTATTATCTCGATATTATCAAATCTCATAAATTATGTATCTCTGTTATCTCCATTCCGTACCTTTAGACGAAGCTCTGTGTTATCTCCGTCGCTACGAGACGGATGGATGACAAATATATATGATATTGTTATTTTAAATTAAAATCAAAATCAAATTAAATCATCCTCCCGCTACGATTTAACTTTTGCCGCGTTAATTCTGAACAAATCATCTTTTCCCACATCTGTTTTATCAACGCAAAGATATCTATAAAATAAAAATCAAATATGTAATTAAAAAAATTCCTCTCAATTCTAACACTTTAACTTACTAATGAAGCCCTGAGATTTACCAGGGCCGCGCCCGGTTGCACGCTGCCAACGAATCAAACCACAAGAGTAAACAACTAATATTAATTTTCTAGGATGTGCCATACAAACGCACTAAATTTACAACAAGCAGCCAGTTCAACAAAGAAATTAACCAAAACGTGAACAGGGAAAAAAACACTAGGAAATAAACCGGTAACATCGCCTGCCTACTTCGTCCTCTTGGCCCTCTTCGCCGGCGTTTTCTTGACCGCCGGAGCTGGTGCCTTCCTCTTGGCCGCGGCTGGAGCCTTCGGCGCTGCTGCCTTCTTCGGAGTGTCCTTCGCTGCTGGCTTGGGAGGCGCAGTCGGTTTCGTTTTAGATCGCGTCACGGCTGGCTTGGGCTTTGCGGGAGCGGGCTTTGCCTTGGGCTTTGGTTTGGACACCGCTGGTGCTTTGGGCTTAGCCTTCGGCTTCGCCGCCGCCGGAGCAGGCTTGGCCTTGGACTTAACCGGGGTCGCTGGCTTGGGCTTCGCCTTGGCCTTGGGTTTTGGATTAGGCTTTGGTTTCGCAGCAGGCGCCGGCTTAGCTTTAGGCTTGGCGACCGCAGCGGGTTTCGCCTTGGGTTTCGCCGGTGCAGGCTGCGCCTTGGGCTTCTTAGCGGCGGCTTTAGGCTTAGCCTTCGGTTTAGCCTTAGCCAACGGTTTAGCTTTAGCCTTCGCCTTCGGCTTGGCCGGGGCAGCAGAAGTGGAAACAGCGCCAGTAGCGCCGGGGAGTTTATAAGAGTTCTTTACCTTCTTCAGCTTCCCAGCGGCCACAAGCCTCTTCAGCTGGCCGAGGAGAACCTTCTTAAAGTTCGCAGGAAGGTGATCCTTTTGCTTGTCCTCGATATACTTGCCGATGGCGTATTGGCTCGAGCCAGTTCGCTCCTTCAACGTCACGATCGCCTCGGTAATCATCTACACATCCCAACCAGAAATCTCACAATCCAGATCTACTCTCAAACCGAGATCCAACCGGCGATAAAGTCACCGCTCTTACCTCAGCGTAGGGCGGGTGGGCGGAGGGCTTCCGCGGACCCGAGGGCTTTTTCTTAGGCTTGGGCTCCTTCTTCTCCTTGGAAGGATTGGCATCGCCGACCGGAGGAACTTCGGTAGCCTCCGCGCCGCCTTCCGCCGGCGCCTCAGCGGAGGGAACATCGACCAAGGGCTCGCCGACCGCCGTCGGGACATCTATCTCCTCCTGCGCCATCGCCGGACCTCCGCTACGTCAATGGAGATTTGGTAGCTGATTGCAGAGATTGTTGAGATGCGAAGGTAGGAAGAGGAAGGATTTAAATATAAGCTGGAAGGGAGAACAACGAAATCGGATTGGTCCACAGTTTGTCCACACGGATCACTCCCCGGCCGCCTTCAAAAGTGAGCCCTCGGATGGAAAGTTATCAACGGTCAAGATGGAGTCAAGACAAGCAGCCAGCTCCTAGCTTGGGTGGGCAGAGTTTGAACTCACATCAAGTGTGCTTCTTTTCTCACTTTGGATGACAATAACTCAAGAAACACTCAACCAATTTCTGTAAAATTTCGATCATTTCGTAGCTCTTGAGCTTGGCTTTCTAACGAGTTCGGAATCAGGTGAATTGCTTCAGCGAGCAGGGAGAAATTGAGCTTTGAATGCACAGAGGTCCAATCGAAAGTTGTGTGTGAGTTCGTCGGAGTTGAAGGGCTCCAGATACGAGCACAGAGATCCTCATTCAAGGATCACTATTTCAGATCAAAGTGCACTAAAGGAAGAATAAGTAGAACTTGGAATCATGCGAATTGATCAAGAAATGAAGAAATTATCATCCATTTAAAATCATGAAGCCCACACACCATAGATGCATGCTTGATGCTCTTACCACCCTTGATTTGGTTGAATCAAGTTCATGCTAGCAAAGAGGTAAAATAATCTCATTTTTGCTGAATCAATGAAGAACTCTTGTAGATCTGAGGATTAATGTAAAAATTAAGACTTTTTTTGTTTGTTTTTGGATAAAGTTGTGCGTGTGTTATGACTGACTCGATGAGTGTTCCAAGTTGAGTGAATTGTTTGAGCTCCCGATCAAGTTTGTGTTGTGTTCAAGAGCTTGCTTATACACTCATAAGTCGATTCATTTATTTGTTTGATGAATAACTTCTTGAGTAAAGTTAGATGTTGTATGTTGCATGGATGAGTTTGAACTTAATTAGATCTCAAAATTGGCCACACAATAAGTGAAGAAAGATATGAACTCGTATGACCATGGCTAAGCTGGGTTTCGGATGGAAATGCAATTTAAACAAGTTGAACTTGAGTTTAAAACTCTAAGAGACTCTTACCCATGGATGCCTGCAAAGATAAATCATTACTCGTGTTGCAAGGTGTTTAGGTTTAACCATGTTCGAGTCACGCCACTAGTTGTTGGAGAAGGCCCTACTTGTGTTGCAATTATTCCTCCTTGCTCATCTTCCCCGCCACAAAAACACAATATGTGCCATCCTTGATCATCTTTGCAAAGAATGTGTATACACACTTGTTCTTTGTATTATCGCGCTTACGGTCGTTACAGTTACACCCTGTTCCTCTCTTCTTCTTCTTCTTTTTTAAGTTGGCACCAAGTATCCAATTTACGCGTCCTCTGTTCCTATTTTTGCATCACATGCACATGTTCCTAAATCATATGCATTTGTTTTTCATTCATTTGCACACTCTTCATGAAACTTCTATCAAAGAGGTTTGGATTGAGGTTTACAGGCGAAAAACACTAACTATTTTTTAGCTCAAGTGCTCGAACGATCCAAATATGCCCTCGGAACACATCTTATACCACACAGAAATTTGCTTTGGAGTTGCAAACTAATTTGATACTCGATATAGGACTCTTCAAAATGCTAATTGATATGGGAGAATTTTGGACTCCTATTCTACGTAAGATAAAGTCAAGGTGAAACAACTGGCACGGCTAAAGTTGCAGTATATTAGGACCAAGATCAAAGGAGTCGGTCGACTGATCAGGCCGAGCAGACCTAAATCGACGAGGTAGGCCAATCGGACGACCTTGGTCCATAATCCATAATCCGATCTCCTTGACCTTAACAGACACCTCGCAAGCTACGATTTAGCTTGACCAAGGGAGATAGATAGCAGTCGATCGGTCGACTCATGTTGGTTCTCCATCTCATCGGCAGGTCGCGGACTGTATACATAACCCACATGATTCGGTAAGCTACACTAGTCGAGTAGACCCAACTAAAGGACAGAATAAAGAATAACTACGAATGATCAAGGTACCCACTGTGATCGATCAACAACCCACTTATAGTGGACTTACGGGGTGCTCAGCTCAGGCAATGGTCGATCGACCAACCCGCCTACAATACTCGGCATGCTCTTGAGACCATTATAGTCGATCGGCGACACACGGGCATCCCTCTGACATTCAGCTACTTTGACCAGTCCACATACAAAACACTCATGGCTCAACCCTTTTTCCAATTTTAGCCAGCTTAACTAGCATGTTGGTCCTCCACGTGCTTTATGAGTCGGGCTTAATATTGCGGGACCCACAAATTGGACATGACAGCCCTGTTACGGGTGATGTGACACCATGACGGTGAAGGGTCATCAAGGGGTATAAATAGGGGTCATTCATTCACGGTGTAGGTATGAGTTCTCTTTATTTTTTGCTCCATTCAAATTCTAATTCTCTAATTTTTTGGAAGAAACTAACTTAAACGTCGGAGTGGACATGTCAGAAATCCCCTGGACATGCTACTAATGCTCTCTTGCTTGAGTAATCTCTTTTCAGATTTCGAAGACGGTGGTGTCAGCCCAACCAGGATTAGCAATCTTGCAGCGTCACATTTCATTGACGTGGACATGATGATCACTAATAAGCATAACTTACAGCCAGGGGAATTTGGTTTCGGGTTGCAAAATAATTTGATAGTCCATATAGAACTCTTCAAAAAGCTAATAAACATAACTTTCTCTAGAGGCATCACAAACTGTCTAAATTTTTGTCTTTCCAATTCGATAACATCGGATTGATCTAGTGAATCAGAGATGCAAATATTCACTAAAGAATACACTCTCACTGTACAATAACTTCTTGCAGGTAAGGAAAGCTTTTCTTTTTAGTTATTTGGTGTAAATTATTGTGTTCTAATCAAATTAGACATCTCATAAACCTTAAATTGCATACATAGAGACGAGATTGAATGTGAAAGGGGAAAATTGAGAAAATTGATAGCATATTAAGATGGGTGAACTTGGACTCCCTTTGAGTGCCCAGGGTTTCAACATGGAAATTTATTCTTCAATTGTGAGCTTTCATTGGCGATGCAATGGCCAAGTTCATTCATTTTCTGAAACCTTGCGATGGCCATAGGCTAATACCATTACAAATTCCTTAGCTGAGGTGCCGACTGTCGCCTGAAGCCTTTGCGAAGATCTCTCTCCGAGCCATTGTTCCACAAGCTTGTCCATGGACATTGCGGGACTCACTGGTTCTCCGAGACAAGTGATTTCCAACTGTGACCATCAAGTTGTAGCTTGTAAGCACTAAGTTGTGATATTCCACAAATTATATACGGTATATTTTCTAATAATTAAAAAAATGGATTTTGAGTTTGATTATTTTATGTTAAATAATATATATTACACAACAGAAGGGGAAAAAAAAGAGATGAATGCAAATGAAGTGAAATGAAGACTCTTCTATATATCTCTAGATCTCTTGAACAGCCTCATCCTTATAATCCTTATTTAAGATAATACCTACTCAAATTTCATTATTAATTCTTCTAGTGTAGTAAATTTTAAAAGGTGTATTGCCTATTTATCTAATCTTTTCTCCAACAAGAATATAATCATGTAATTAGAGATTAGATTCTTTACTTGTTGATCCGGGTGGATGATTTCTTAGAAGGATCAGGAGCTCGGTCGGGTTCTATTGCCGCTCTGAACCTGCGATAAATAGACCGGGCCAAGGGTCACCCGAGGTCTGACACTCGGAGTCAATCATCCGGGGTCGGGACACTCGGGGTCGGGCACCCGAGGTCAGGACACTCGGGGTCGGTCGCCCGAGGTCGGGACACTCGGGGTCGGTCGCCCGAGGTTGGGACACTCGGGGTCGGTCTCCCGGGGTCGGGACACTCGGGGTCGGTCGCCCGGGGTCAGGCACTCGTGATCACTCGGGGATGGTCGAACGATTATAAGCTGTCCCTATCAGTATTCGGAAGACAACCCCCTCGACATAATCATTGCCTGACATAGCCGCCCAGAGTTGATGGGGAACAGAAGAGACAGCTTCGACAGGGTGTCAGGCGGCTGTGGCGGTCTCACAATATTAATGCGGCTGTCACTATCACAATCTATCAACTGATCCTCTCTTAATGAAATTTGCCAGCCCTGACACAGCAGAGAGTTTCCTCTCCCCTATATAAACCCCCCTTTGGGCTTCAGAGAAGGGATTGCTGTCATTTTGCAACCACACCACCACTTTGCGAGCCCCGTTTTGGTCCGAGCCGAGTGACTTAAGCCCGACTCCTATTCAGCCCGAGTCCGACCCCCCGAGGTACAGCAAACCGGGTCGTCTTGGTCAGATCGAATCATCCTAGAGAAAACCAGTCCTCGCTTGTCGACAGGATCAAATTTGGCGCCGTCTGTGGGAAATCTCGCCTGATCGAAAGCCGGGGATGAGTGACTCCAATCGGGTGACTGTTACTCTCTCACAAGAGGACTTGGAGCTGCTGATAGAAGCTAGAGCTAAGAAATTGGCGGAGGCTCAGCAGGCAGCCGCTCGCCCCGCTCCACCGGGCCCGGCTGAGCAGACCGCCCGCGTGGGCACTGAGGGAGGAGGCCGCCAGGAGGATAGCCCCCATTTCCACCGAGTGCTGTTTGGCCCGGCGGAGGGGGCAGGACAGTCGGACCC
This sequence comes from Boesenbergia rotunda, assembly GCA_024364735.1. Classification (NCBI taxonomy): domain Eukaryota; kingdom Viridiplantae; phylum Streptophyta; class Magnoliopsida; order Zingiberales; family Zingiberaceae; genus Boesenbergia; species Boesenbergia rotunda. The sequence goes on along the minus strand of JAGFNQ010003408.1, from coordinate 115,455 downwards.
TCACGAAGTTTCTTCCAGCCAAGCCCGAGCCAATAAAGGGAAGGCTCCCCTCGTGCTGACACCGGCGGAGTGCACTGGGCTTCCCTTTTCCAGTCAAATCTTACTGGAGCCATTGCCCAAACATTTTCGACTCTTGTCCATCACCGAATATGGAGGAGTTGCTGATCCGGAGGAGCATTTAATGAAGTTCGAAAATGCTTCAATGCTGCACCAGTATACGGACGGGGTCAAATGCCGAGCCTTTCTGACCACTCTGGCCGGGCCAGCCCAACGATGGTTCGACAGGCTGCCGGAGGGGTCCATTAGAGAATTTGCTGACTTTAAAAGATTGTTCCTCCAACATTTTGCCAGTACCAAAAGACATCACAAGACCAGCTTAAACCTGTTTACCATGAAGCAGGGCTCCAAGGAGCCCCTAAAAGCCTACATCAAGAGGTTTAATCAGGTCGCTCTGGACGTGCCCACCGCTACGTCTGAGGTGTTAGTCAGCGCCTTCACGCAGGGCTTACAAGAGGGCGAGTTCTTCAGATCCTTGATCCGAAAACCTCCGAAGAACTTTGAAAGCCTTCTGGGTAAAGCCAGTAAATACGTGGATGTGGAAGAAGCACAGGCTGCCAGAAGACCGGAGGCCAGACCTGCGCCCGAGACTCTTCAGCACCATCAGCGAAGCATGCCCCCAGGTGGACCTCTCAGAAGCCCCCGAGCTATGGGACACAGACAAGCAGCGGAACGGGGAATAGTTCAGCAAGTGGGTCAGGGTTGCCTCCCTTCCAGATGACAACCCTACTATTCTTTTCATAACAGTCATACACACGACCTTCAGGACTGCTGGCAAGCCGGTAGAGGTCGAGGTCGTACCGGTCGAGGAAGTCCCAGAGGAGCCCACCAAGGAGGTGGTCGAGGTCGGGGAAGAGCCCCGCCAAGCCAATCTGAGTCCCCTGCCCGACCAACCGCCCTTACCGCTAGACAGTTATTCCCGGCCTCTGGCTCCACCGAGCACGGGAATGCCAGCGAGGAGCAAGCCAATCAACAAAATGCAGTGCACGGATCCATCAACGTGATTTCTGGTGGCCCCACCTATGGAGACTCCAACCGGGCGCGAAAATCCCAAGTCCGGCGCCTCGATATATATCAAGTGGGTTGCAGTGCCGCCCAAGCTCAGGGGCCACAGATCAGTTTCGGCCGCTCGGATTTACAAGGAGTGGAAGTGCCTCATGAGGATGCTTTGGTCATCACGGCGATCATAGCTAACTATCAGGTCCACCGGACCATTGTGGATTCAGGAAGTTCTGTGAATATCTTATACTTGAAGGCGTTTGAACAACTGCAGATTGAGATGACTGAGCTGCAGCCCGTAGCCACACCCTTGTTTGGATTCACGGGAAATGAAGTCCAACCGCTGGGCCAGGTCAATCTGGCCATATCGCTCGGCGAGGAACCCTTAAGGAGGACCAAGTGGTCTACCTTCCTGGTAGTGGACGCCCCCTCAGCCTACAATGCCATCTTGGGTCGACCGGTGTTGAACGAGTTCCGAGCCGTGGTATCCACTTTCTACTTGAAGGTCAAATTCCCAATGGGTGACCAAGTTGGAGAGGCTAAAGGAGACCAGAAGGTAGCACGGCGGTGCTATGTGGACGACGTCCGCGTGGAGGTCAGTAAGTCCTTTCGAGTTGCGCCGGCTAATTGTAACATGGTTCAATCTTCTCAACCCTCCCCCTGGGCTAAGTTGATAGAAGAAAAGGAAGAGATCCAATTGTCGCTCGGCCGAGAAGAGACCAAGGTGAGAATAGCTCCTGGGCTACCGCCCGACCTCCGGCAACAACTGATAGAATGTCTGACCCAAAATCAAGATGTATTTGCCTAGTCCCAACAAGATCTGAAAGGGGTCAGGCCCGAGGTCATGGAGCACAAGCTGCATATCTACCCGGACGCCCGACCTGTGAAACAAAGAAAGAGAGACTTCAGTCCTGAGCAGAATAAGATCATCCAGGCCGAAGTGGAAAGGTTGTTGAAAGCAGGACACGTCCGAGAAGTGCAATTTCCTGCCTGGCTGGCTAATGTGGTGCTGGTCTCCAAACCGGACGATAAATGGAGGGTGTGTATAGACTTCAGGGATCTCAACAAAGCTTGCCCAAAGGATTGCTACCCGCTTCCCCGAATAGACCAGATGGTAGACTCCACCGCGAGGAGCGAGCTTATTTGCATGCTGGATGCCTATCAAGGGTATCACCAAGTCCCTTTATGCATGGATGATCAAGAGAAGGTCAGTTTTGTCACAGCGGGGGGGGGGGTACTTATTGCTACACCGTCGTGCCCTTCGGACTCAAGAATGTCGGGGCGACTTATTAGAGGCTGATGAACAAGGTCTTCAAGGAACAGCTCGGGAAGAACGTGGAAGTGTATGTGGATGACATCCTCATCAAGTCCCTCCGAGCCACCGACCTGATAGCAGATGTGCAAGAAACCTGTTGCACTCTCAGGAGGTATGGCCTCAAGCTTAATCCAGCTAAGTGCTTGTTTGGGGCGAAGAGCGGTAAATTCCTCGGATACATCCTGACCGAGCGAGGGATAGAGGTTAATCCAGGCAAAGTGAAAGCCCTGCTGGACATGCCTCCCCCCAGAATCCTAAAAGAAGTCTGCCGTTCTTCAAAGTTCTGCGCAAAGCCACTAAGTTCCAATGGGATGCTAAATGCGACCAGGCCTTTGAAGAGTTGAAGACCTACTTGGCCAGTCTGCCGGTGTTAGCTAAACCCGAGGAAGGGGAACCATTGTATGTTTATTTATCTGCTACTGAGGGAGCTGTAAGTGCTGTGCTTGTAACCCAGAAGGAGACCGAACAGCAACCGGTCTATTTCTTTGGGCACTTACTTAAGGAGGCCGAGTGTAGGTATACTACACTCGAGAAATTAGCTTATGTCCTTGTGTTGATGGCTCGGCGACTGCGACCATACTTCTTGGCGCACCCTATCCAAGTACTGACCAATAGCACACTCGGAAAGGTGTTGGTCAACCCTGAGGTCTCCGGTCGGATGGTCAAATTGACGACTGAACTGAGTGAATATGATATCCTGTACCAGCCCCGAACGACCATCAAAGCTCAAGCCTTGGCCGACTTCCTGAGTGAGCTGCATACCGAAGAAGAAGAAGTGATATGGAAGATCTATGTGGATGGATCGGCCACTCGGACAGGTAGTGGCGTGGGCGTTTTAATGATCTCTCCTAAAGGAGACCCTCTTCATCTGGCCGTGCGCCTAGAGTACCCGGATACTAACAACCAAGCGGAATATGAAGCTCTTCTGGCAGGTCTACAAGCAGCCAAGCATGTGGGGGCTACTCGGGTTATCCTGTACTCCGACTCCCAGCTGGTGACCCGACAGGTGGTCGGGCAGTTCGAGGTTAATGACGAGAAGTTGCAGACTTATGTAGACGCATACAAGCAATTGCAAACGGAGTTTCAGGAAGTTCAAATTTTGCAAATCCCTCGGGGGGATAACGCCAAAGCAGATGAGCTGGCTAGGTTAGCCAGTTCGGTCCATCCCTGGGTCTTCCCCAAACCTTCACCTCAGGTCATGCTGGTAGCCCAGGTGGAAAGAGAAACAGAAATGGAAATACAAGGAGATTGGCGAGCCCCATTCATAACCTATTTGAAGGAAGGAACTCTTCCAGTCAGCTCAGAGCAAGCCAGGATATTCAAGATAAGGGCGGTCAGGTTTACTCTGATAGGAGACGCTCTGTACAAGCGAGCCTTCTCCCGACCACTGCTTAAATGCCTGGGAGAAGACGATGCGGATTATGTGTTGCGAGAAGTGCACCTGGGGTCCTGCGGAAACCACTCAGGAGGTCGGTCCATGGCGCGGAAGGTTTTACTAGCAAGTTACTTTTGGCCGACCCTTCAGAAAGACGCCGAGCGATTGGCCCTCTCCTGCCTTTCTTGTCAAAAATATCAGAATCTATCGCACCGACCTGTAGAGATGCTAAGGGTTTCCATTGTATCTTGTCCTTTCGATCAGTGGGGCATGGACATAGTGGGATCGTTCCCCAGGGCAGCCGGTCAGAAGAAGTTCTTGCTGGTGGCGGTGGACTACTTCTCCAAGTGGATTGAGACAGAGGCCCTAGCCCGAATTACTGAACAAGCAGTGAAGAAGTTCCTGTGGCAGAATATCTTATGCCGATATGGCATACCGCAAAAACTGGTGTCGGATAACGGTCGGCAATTTCAAGGTCGGGTAATAAGAGAGTGGTGCAAGGAATTTGGGATTACACAGGCCTTCACCTCAGTGGCTTATCTCCAGAGTAATGGCCAGGCTGAGGTAGCTAATAGAGAGATTTTGAAGGGGCTTAAAACCAAGTTAGATCAAGTTGGTGGATCTTGGGTAGATGAGCTACCCGGCATTCTGTAGGCTCTCCGGACCACTCTGTTGGTGCAGGAAGCACCATATCGAACCTTGTTTTGATATTGGCAAAGGATTCAAAGTTAAGTTTGTTTGTGATCTAACAATGTTACTCAAGTGTGCAGAGACAAAGCCCTAGCGAAGGACTGCTAGGCACCTGGCGAAGGACTGCCAGTATCCAAGCCCTAGCGAAGGACTGCTAGGCAACTGGCGAAGGACTGCCAGTATTCAAGCCCTAGCGAAGGACTGCTAGGCACTGGCGAAGGACTGCCAGTTTCAAGCCCTAGCGAAGGACTGCTAGGCACTGGCGAAGGACTGCCAGTCTCAAGCCCTAGCAAAGGACTGCTAGGCAACTGGCGAAGGACTGCCAGTTTACAAGACCTGACAAAGGACCGTCAGGCAAAAGTCCAACCAAAGGAGCGGTTGGCATCAGGAAAATTCTCCCGAGAGGAGTAGGTGAGGACGCGTTCCCCGTCGAGGGAACAGTAGGCGTCGGTTCGACCTAGGGCTCCATTTTGGAGACCAAAGTCAGAACCAAGACAGCTAAGGCTGTATAAATCTAATTAATTGTTATGTTATCTTGTTTTGGTCTAACCCTGGATGCAGGACCGAAGGAACGTGTGTCTGCAGCTCAGAAAGCCTCAGAGGAGAGAGGCAGTTGCTGAGAAGGGCGCCCGGAGCGTCCCGGGCGCCCCCAAGGGCCATACAAAACAAGTAACAAGAAGACTGGTTCGAATACACACTGGGCCGGGCGCCCCCGTGCTCCCGGGCGCCCCCGTGCTCCCGGGCGCCCCCTGGCGCATACCTCGAACCAAGAAGCCCTCGAAGCCAGATAACCTTTGACCCGGTCAATGCGGGCGCCCCGAGCGCTGCGGGCGCCCCGGTCAAAACTGATCCCGAAGATAAGGGGATCAGACGCTGACCGAGATCGGAACGGATCGGCTGCCACGTAGGGGGCGCCCCCGACGTCCCGGGCGCCCCCTAGCCCTATATAAAGGGCCCTCGACCCCAGGCTTCAACAATCACTACTTCCAACGCTTCAAAGTTCTTCTACGCTCGTGCCTTGCTCCGGAAACGCTTCACCTCGAGCCGACGACGTCCCGCTGCCCCAAAAAGATTCGATATACTCCGGACGTCGGTAACGAAGAACTTAATATTTTATTATTAATCTATTGCACTCCCTTTGTAATTGAAATTATTGTAACCGATTTTGCGCAAATATAGAATTGCCCAAAGTAAACGGTCAATGACCGTGGGCCTTGGAGTAGGAGTCGACACAGGCTCCGAACCAAGTAAAAATCACTGTGTCTTTGTGCTGTGTATGTTATTTTTATTTCCGCTGTGCACTTACTCTCAGTTTTCCGAAAAAGTAACGACTTCCGATATTCACCCCCCCCCTCTATCGGTTTTCACGATCCAACACACTCCTAAAGAAGGGTCAGGGTGCACTCCCTTCCACCTAGTGCACGGTAGTGAAGCGGTAGTACCCGTGGAGGTCGGCTGTGAATCCGACAGAAGACATCTGTATGGGGAGGATAATGCAGAGAAGAGATGAGCGGAGTTGGATCTGATTGAGGAAGTCCGAGCCAAGGCTACCGTTTGCATGGCCGCTTATCAACAAAGAATGTGGCGTCGATACAATCAGAAGGTTATACCTCGAAGTTTTCAAGTAGAGGACAAGGTATGGAAGAGAGTCAAGCCAGTAGGAGAAGTCGGCAAGCTGGAGCCTCAATGGAGTGGCCCCTTCCTGGTGGTCGAGGCGCTGGGGTCAGGTGCCTACTATCTGCAAGATGCCCAAGGAAAGCGACTCGGAAGACCCTGGAGTGCAGTGCACCTAAGACTGTACCGTGAGGATAGCGAAGAGAAATGATTCTTGTAACTGTACCCAGAAAAAATGATAACAAAAACTCTGACTCTCCAAAAGGCAACTAAGGCAAGTTATAAGTAGGCTCGCTCTCACGCACCCACCGGACTCGGCGTCGATCGGGCGTGGCGTTCCACGTTCGGTCGGGCCCGGTCGGGCGTGGCGATCCACGCTTGGTCAGGGTAAGTCGGACGGTGTCCAGACTCTTGCTAAGACAAGTTATAAGTGGGCTCGCTCTCACACACCCACCGGACTCGGCGCCGATCGGGCGTGGCGTTCCACGTTCGGTCGGGCCCGGTCGGGTGTGGCGATCCACGCTCGGTCAGGGTAAGTCGAACGGCGTCCAGACTCTTGCTAAGGCAAGTTATAAGTGGGCTCGCTCTCACGCACCCACCGGACTCGGCGCCGATCGGGCGTGGCATTCCACGTTCGGTCGGGTGTGGCGATCCACGCTCGGTCAGGGTAAGTCGGACGGTGTCCAGACTCTTGCTAAGGCAAGTTATAAGTGGGCTCGCTCTCACGCACCCACCGGACTCGGCGCCGATCGGGCGTGGCGATCCACGCTCGATCAGGGTAAGTCGGACGGTGTCCAGACTCTTGCTAAGGCAAGTTATAAGTGAGCTTGCTCTCACACACCCACCAGACTCGGCGCCGATCGGGTGTGGCGTTCCACATCTGGTCGGGCCCGGTCGGGCGTGGCGATCCACGTTCGATCAGGGTAAGTCGGACGGTGTCCAGACTCTTGCTTAAGGGACATATGAATTAACACATTTCTGTGATCTTCACTACTAGGACGTGGCTCCTCACGTTCTGAAAGACAAAAGGGATATTAGGTCAGCTTGATAAAGCTGAACTAGTCGAACCAGCGCACACAAGCCAACTCGGCTTCGCCGATAAGGTTAACTCATCGAAAACAAGATAGAACGCTAAGTCAGGGTACCAACCCGACCGAGCGATATGCCTGAACCCGGGCAACGGCCTGATTGAATGACTGAGAGCTCAGATACACTGAGCGTCTGACACTTAGAAAAATTTTCTGCTTGGCTTACGAAATCAAACTAAACGGAACAATATGCACGCCCTGAGCAAACAACACTTAGTGAGAATTCGCAATATAGTTCCAACGTCGGCCCTGGCAAAATAGTTCGAGCGCACTGAGTGGACGATACTTAACAAAAATCTAAACCATCATAAACGAGCAAGTGGGGGATCAAGGAGATGGAAGAAAAACCATAAAAAGTTAGCATAATCAAGAAAAGGCTCGCGGCCGTTACAAAATTAAGCCCCTAGGGCTAAGCCGACTCAGAAATATAGCAAACTCTCTAAGGCCCAAAGGCCGAGCTAGTACAAAACGAAGGAAAGCAGAAAGTTAACCTAAGTGAATGGAGGGAAGGCATCTTCCGGAATAGACGCCTTGATCCGCCTCGGCTTTACTACATTCGGGGGAAAGTCCGCGGGAAGGTGGCCGACTTCAATCAGTTGCTGGACGACGCCCTTCGCGCCGTACAAAATCATGCCCCCAGTCCGCTCAGCTACTTGATCCAAGAAGGAGTCCGACTGAATATAGGCCACCCGGGCTGCTTCAATCCGGGCGGACTTGCCCGACTTATAGTCCTCCAACTCCTTCTTGAGCCGAGCAAGCTCAGTGTCCTTCCGAGCAAGCTCAGTATCCTGCCCCTGGATGGTGGTCTCCCGAACAGCCAGCTGTGCTTCCTTGTTCACTAGTTGAGCTTCTAAACCTTGAAAGGCCTCTTGTTGGGCGGCCAGCTCCGTCTCTTTGTTCTTCAGAGTAAGTTGAGTCTGGTGATGAGCAGCATCCGACTCCTTCAATTTCCGTTGGAGTCCCTTGGCGTCTGTTGTTTTCTTAGCCAGGTCAGCATGGGCTCGGGTATACCGGGTCTTGAGGACCTTATTCTCGCCCTCCAAATGAGCCACCCGGTTAGTTAAGCGCTCCACCTCCACCGCAGACTGAGCCATCAACCGCTGCTCTTCCTCTGCACGGACCTCCAGCTCTGATATGTGAGACCTCAGCGCGGTTATTTCCGAACGCAGCTGGTCTAGGCCCTCGTCACCTGGAGGAAGAGTGCACTGCGCCACTTTGGCTTCTAGATCTCTTACTTGTCTTTCGGCCGCTCGGGGCTCTCGGATATTGGCGACCAGCGCTTGGCTAACTGCATGACTCAGCGCCCATTGCTGCAAAGTGGCATGAAGGTTGTAAGTATAAGCATAAACAGTCGAAGGAGGGGAGAGGGTACCTGAGTCATTCCCATAAAGAAGTGGTCAGCCAAGCTGATAGGGTCCATCGCGAAAGACGCCGTCCATCCTTCCTCCCAGCCCGAGACCAACATGTCGTGCAGATTAAGTGGCTGAGGCTGGACTGTCGGAGTTAGAATAGTAGCCGAGGGCACTTGAACGTCCACAGTTGACCTCGGAGGGGAATGCATGGACAGAAGAGCTTCTACGGCGTCAATGTTGGCGGTGCTCGGCTGAGGGGCCTGAGGACGCGGCGCGGTCCCCGAGGTTGATGCACCGGATGGTACTATCACAGAGGTAGGAGGTCGGGTTGCCGAGCGAGGTGTTGTCCGGGTCAAAACCCGAGGGTCAGGTCGGGGAACTGCGGGAACCGAAGTTGAGCTCGGGGCGGGGACTTGAGGGTTGGGCAAAGCTCGGTCAGGTCGAGAAGGCACTGCGACCTGGCCCCCCACGGTCGGTGCTGGAGGTGAAGGCGTATCCAGGCGGAGAACCAGCCGTCGACGTTTTCGGACCAAGCTAGGAGAAGCTGCCTGGTCCGTTTCCTCTTCTTCTTCCTCTGCCTGGGTGGATGTCCCCTCGCCAGCTACCCGAGTTGTCGCTCCCACATCCCCGGTCGGGAGACTCTCTCCGAGGATGTTTGCTACAGCTTCCGGCAGCTCGGGATCTGATGCAATGCTTACTGGTGGTACCGCCCGAGCAGCCGCTAGCTGGGCGGCCAAAGCCTCCATGGCTTCTTCATCCCGATCCAGCACGGCATCAACCCTGGCACTATACATGACTTCGGCTGCATAAAGGAAAAAGTTTTAGTTAGCATTAACAAACTTACAAGTCGAATAGAGACGTACCTGTTGGATCGAGAGTTGCGAGAGAGGGGGGTGAATGTCGTAATTCGTTCGGATTTAAAAAGAGTTAGTGCGCAGCGGAAATAAGACACAACAACAATGCTAACACGATCGTTTTACTTGGTTCGGAGCCTGTGTCGACTCCTACTCCAAGGCCCACGGTCGTTGACCGTTTTCTGCGGGCAATTCTATACGTTCGAGAAAGTTTACAGTCACAAGTATTACAGAATTAGCTTCGTAAACTTAAATGAATATTTCGTTACCGACATCCAGTGTAGATCGGAGTATTGATGCAGCAGGACGTCGTCAGAGCTCGAGTTGGAAGATTTCTGGAGCGTCTCGTGGAAGCAGAAGAGCGTATGAAAGTCGCAGTTATTGATTGTTGAAGAAGAGGGTCGAGGGTCCCTTTTATAGGGCTGGGGGCGCCTGGGATGCTCGGGGCGCCCCCCCCCCCCCCCCCACGTGGCTTTCGATCCGGCGAGCCCTCTGGTCAAGGCTGATCTCTGCTTCTTCGGGATCACATTTGACTGGGGCGCCCGACGCGCACGGGGCGCCTGGGTTGACCGGTCAAGGCTTCATCTTCTTCGCGAGGGTGAGCTGCTGCAGCTGCCAGTGGCGTGGCACAGTGGGCGCCCGCGACACGCGGGGCGCCCGATGCGCGCGGGGCGCCCGAAACATCCGGGGCGCCCCCAAATGTGCTGCTGTCGGGGCGTTTACTTGCTCTGCTGACTTTGGGTTGACTCTGGGGAGCCCGAAACATCCGGGGCGCCCTGCTCAGCTACTGCCTCACTCCTTTGAGGCTCTCTGAGCTGCAGAAACACAGTCCTTCGGTCCTGCATCCAGGGTTAGTCCAAAACAGCAATTAATAAGTTAATTTTACACAGCCTTGGCTGTCTTGGTTCTGACTTTGGGTCTCCAAAATGGAGCCCTAGGTCGAACCGACGCCTAATGTTCCCTCAAGGGGAACGCGTCCTCACCTACTCCTCTCGGGAGAATTTACCTGGTGCCAACCGGATCCTCCAGTTGGACTTTTGCCTAGCAGCCCTTCGCCAGGTCTTGAGTTTCGCCCAGCAGCCCTTCGCCAGGACTTGGTTTTTGCCCAGCAGCCCTTCGCCAGGTCTTGAGTTCCTGACAGCCCATCGTCAGGTGCCTAGCATCCCTTCGCTAGGACTTGGTTTTTGCCCAGCAGCCCTTCGCCAGGTCTTGAGTTCCTGACAGCCCATCGTCAGGTGCCTAGCATCCCTTCGCTAGGACTTGGTTTCCTGCACTCTCAAGCAGCATTGTTAGACAACAAATAACCCTTAACTTTGAATCCTTTGCCAATATCAAAACAAGGTTCGATCTGGTGCTTCCTGCACCAACAGTACCGAGGGTGCCGGGTAGCTCCGCCGGAACTTCGCTCAGCCGGAAGAGATACAGCATACCCTCGATCAGTAGCTTGCCCGCGTGATATCGGGCTCCCCCGAGCTTGGAGAATGTAGACCGGTAGCCCGGTTCCGAACGAAGGTTCTTGGGTAGCTGAGGATGATCAGGCAGGTTTTCTACCCACGCAGTAGGCCAGTTCGGTCGGGGATTGATTGGATATAGAAGAAGTGAAATTTCCAACCTTTATTGGAGGAAGGAACCTTCTCTAAGAAGGCCGAGTTAATACGAGCTTGAAAGTAGAAATTCCCGGGTTCTTGTTTCTTGAGATAATAGAAGAAGTGGAACACCCGGGGTTCTAAGGGGATTTTATGGGCAGTAAAGATGATCACGGTGCCGCACAGGATTCGGATCGAGTTGGGGGCTAATTGAGACAAGGAGATCTGGAAGTAACGACAGATCTCGCGGAAGAAGGGATGCAGAGGAAAACGCAGACCGGCTAACAACTGATCAGAGAAGACGGTGAAATGACTTAAGGGGGGCTCGTGTGCCCGACCCCGACGGTCGGGCAGAGTTATTGAATGGTCTTCGGGGATCAGGTAATCTATACGCAGGGTCTCTATCTGACCTAAGGTTAGGGAAGACCGGGTGGTTAAATACCATGGCTCGGGGGGCGTAGACGACTCGGCCATCAAAACAAAGTCGGAAAAGGCACAGCAGGGGCTCGGCAAAGGAAAGGAGTACCTAAAATCGAAATTCGCCGGAAACACTGTTCGCCGGATTTGAGAAGGTCGGGTGGCGGAGGTCAGACAGGGGTCGGAGAGAAGGCGAAGGTCAGGATAAAAAGGGGTGAAATGAGGGGTTAAGCCTATTTATACCGCGGGTAAAATCAGGAGGACCGTCCGATGAAGGAAAGGAAAATGGCGGGGCGGATTCCTCACCGTCCGATCTCTGCCATTTCCCAGACCTCGAAGTTTCGCTCGCACGTCGCACGAACCACGCCAGTGACGCTTCGTTACCAGAGACCTCCAGTCGGGAAATGACACGTGGCTTTGCATTAATAGGGATTTGATAGAGGATACGGCATTTAAAGAGAAAGATTAACCGTACGATGCGACGCGCGGAAGGCAAGAAAGAGGTGTGCCGACCGAGCAAGGAGCCTAGTCAGTCGGACTGAACTCCTCTTTCGACTAGACTTGAGAGGAAGGCTTGTGATCCGGGTGGATGATTTCTTAGAAGGATCAGGAGCTCGGTCGGGTTCTATTGCCGCTCTGAACCTGCGATAAATAGACCGGGCCAAGGGTCACCCGAGGTCTGACACTCGGAGTCAGTCATCCGGGGTCAGGACACTCGGGGTCGGTCGCCCGAGATCGGGACACTCGGGGTCGGTCGCCCGATGTCGGTCGCCCGAGGTCGGGACACTCGGGGTCGGGTCGCCCGAGGTCGGGACACTCGGGGTCGGTCGCCCGAGGTCGGGACACTCGGGGTCGGGCACCCGAGGTCGGGACACTCGGGGTCGGTCGCCCGAGGTCGGGACACTCGGGGTCGGTCTCCCGGGGTCGGGACACTCGGGGTCGGGCACCCGAGGTCGGGCACCCAAGGTCGGGACACTCGGGGTCGGTCGCCCGGGGTCAGGCACTCGTGATCACTCGGGGATGGTCGAACGATTATAAGTTGTCCCTATCAGTATTCGGAAGACAACCCCCTCGGCATAATCATTGCCTGACATAGCCGCCCAGAGTTGATGGGGAACAGAAGAGGCAGCTTCGACAGGGTGTCAGGCGGCTGTGGCGGTCTCACAACATTAATGCGGCTGTCACTATCACAATCTGTCAACTGATCCTCTCTTAATGAGATTTGTCAGCCCTGACACAGCAGAGAGTTTCCTCTCCCCTATATAAACTCCCCTTTGGGCTTCAGAGAAGGGATTGCTGCCATTTTGCAACCACACCACCACTTTGTGAGCCCCGTTTTGGTCCGAGCCGAGTGACTTAAGCCCGACTCCTATTCAGCCCGAGTCCGACCCCCCGAGGTACAGTAGACCGGGTCGTCTTGGTCAGACCGAGTCATCCTAGAGAAAACCGGTCCTCGCTTGTCGACAAGATCACTTGTATTGACAGATAACAACCTGAGAGCCCTTGGTTATTTACTTATTTTGCATCACATCTAGATGTCGATACGATGGGCTGTTCCTAAGCAACCTACTAGCTAGCCCACCTTTTGCACATCACTCACAAAGAAACAATTAAAATTCATAGGTTTAGGCAAAGTATGATGTTGGCTACAATGTTAACACAACTCTCAAACATTTTCATCAGGGCTTGAGACCAACACCAGCAGTTTAATAAGGCAGCTACATATATACTCAAAAATTTCCAGAAACATAATTCAAGCAAATGCAAATCTAATTCGTTTCATAGACATATTTATGCTAGATAACAAAAAGCCTAAATCCAGCTTAGTTGGATTAATATGCATGATTATTTGTAATATTTTATCTTATAGGAATTCGTAGGTTGATTATTATGATGCATTATCCAATAGATGTATATCTTTGTATGGAATTATGGTTTAGCTATGATGTCGTGCTGACCTTTTATTATCTCAATAACTGCAGTCAAAACAACAACATATGAACTAATAAAATAAAGGTTTACTGCATTACAAGATATATACTGGAATTGGAGGGAAAAAACTGACCACAGCTTCATTCTCAAGATTGAGCTTCTTTACAAGGTATTTGTGGATGAAGGACACAGGCATGCTACCATCCCTATTGACAAATTACAAACTAAATATTAATTATATCAAATAGACAAGGAGAGTAAAAGCAACAAGAGGAACTGCAAGAATAATATTCATATTAATGAGAAATTTATAGGAATTAATATAGCTGCAGAAACTACTGAGAAATTGCTAAATTAAGGCTGCATTTGGTTTGAGTTATTATCCTTTTCATTTTCTAGAAAATCACATTTTCTTATTTTTGAAAAATGACTTTTAGATATTCTCTAATTTTTCAGAAAATGATATATCTTTTTTTAAAAAACAGAGGTGGAAAATACAAATCAAACACCGTTTTTCAGAAAATCATATTTTCTCAGAAAATATAAACGAAAAATAGACAAACCAAATGCAACCTAATTTTTTCCGGTTACCATACTGCTCAAACCAAATTAATCCAAATTAATTACTTTTGGAGATTTATTTTTTCTCAGAATAATGATTAATGAGGTAAAAAATGGAGCTTCTAGCTTAATATTAACCAAGGATGCAATCTAAGTTGATCCACAAATTTGATTTTTTAACAATGTTTTCCATTAGTAAGAACATAGGATCACTCAACAACCACAAGTTGTAATTTTCAATTCCTAAATCATTTTGTATTATCTAAATTTGCTCCGTGACTAATTGGAGTAGAAATATGGGTGATTCATTAGATCATGCCCCTAGTTTTAGACTTTTATCAAATCGCAACCCTATATACAACAATTTTGAAATTATGCCCTAGTTGAGATTTTTGCTGATTTACCCTGTGCTTCCCACATTCGGTGGTCTCTCAACCCTGCCATTAACTTGTTGCATCACTTTCACATGAAACTTTGTGGAGTTCATTTACACCCAATGGTGCATTTTAATGCCACTCTCATCCTTAAATGTCCTGAACAAGTCCTATTGGTCCAACAAGTTAATTTCAGAATTAGTTGAGCCAATGTGATTTGTCTAGGAAATTTTAGGAATAGGAGTGACATCAAAATGCACATATTAAAAGTAAATGAACTTACAGTGACACAAGCCATTCCGTGCAGTTCTTTCAAGAAGCTAATTTTGAAATTAGATTACTGGGTCATGCTCAGTATGAGAAAATTGAACTTGATCGGATCAATTTTTTCTCCGAGAAAATGGGTCCTGACTAAGGTCTCATGTTCGAATATTCAACCCAAATTTAACCAGTGCCAGCTCCTACTTTCTGGGCCATTCACTTTTGTTTCACTAAAAGATTAAGGAAGCTACATGCCAATCTTGAATGAACAGAATGGCAGTAGGAAAAGTGGATGGAGACAGATATGTGAATAAAATTCTATTGATTAAATGCCCATTATAGGATTAAGATTAAAGAAACTCACTTGATCTTTATATAGTTTGTAGATAGCTGCTGAAACTGTGAGTCTTCTGTCCTGTAACAATTCACACAGGTAAAGGTATCAGAAATAATAAACATTCATGATAATAAGAGATAATATGACTTGCACAAGTGAAGATATGTAACTGTTCGACAGAAGGAACCAAGGAGAACCATACTGGATTCCTCCTAACACATGGAGAACTTCCAGAATCAAGGGATGTTTGAGCAGATGCAGTAGGCTCCTTCCTTCTTCTCTTGACTCTTTGCAACCTACTTTCTTTTGGTATTACTTGTGGCATTGAACTATTATCTGTCTGTTCGGTAACTTTAAACTTGTGTGGATGCACTTTAACCCTTTCCTTCTTTCTATCTCCTTCAGTATCAGTGTAAGGGCTCTCGGGAACAGATTTAAAAGACTCTGTCCTGTTTGCAGCTTCCACCAGGCAATTCAAGGAGTTCCAGATATCAACATTGTCTTTAAACCCACCACTGCTATCTTTACCCTCATAAAGTGTGTGGTTGGATGACTCCAAGCTAGGATGAGGCTGGCAAAACAAACAGAAAAAAAGGGGATGATTGTACAATTACAGAACGAGATACTAAATGCAATCTCCTTGTTTAAACACAAAAGCGAGTCAATAAATTGATAAGTTCCACTTTTATTACCTGTTTTCTCTTTTGAGAAACTTTGCTCGATCTATCATTTACTTTGCTCATTCTCACATTTGAGCTTGGCTTTTGAACATGCTTATCGAAATAATTGCCCTTATCAGTTGATTCATCAGCCAATGAACTCGGATCATGAACAATGACTGCTCTTCTAGTGACTGCTTTAATTTGCTTTCCTATTGAACTCATCTGTGTTGCTACATTAGGAGGATTGACACCCAATGAAGAAAGTGATTTTTCTTTAATTTTAACTGGAGATACTGTGGTTGGTGCTTCCTCAGGAGGTTCAACCTTGCTTCTTTTAGAAGGAAAAATCTTTTCCCTAATGTCTTGTAAATTGCGGTCAGCTCTGTAAAATATCTGATATTAACTGCAGAAAATCATGTGCTTCTTTACGAATTGCATATTCTCTTTTGTAGCAAAAGATGATTACACTCACCCCATTTACTACTAAAGAGAAGATGCATA
The DNA here is from genome assembly GCA_024364735.1 of Boesenbergia rotunda. Classification (NCBI taxonomy): domain Eukaryota; kingdom Viridiplantae; phylum Streptophyta; class Magnoliopsida; order Zingiberales; family Zingiberaceae; genus Boesenbergia; species Boesenbergia rotunda. Next base: position 99,480 of record JAGFNQ010003408.1, on the reverse strand, counting down.
TTCTCAATGCATATAACTCAAGATAAACATTTAACATTGGTATTGCTAATGAGTTAAGAGCTATAATATCCAGTTGGAATAAGAATTTTCACATAAATTAGCATGAGATGGAAGACACTTGAAACTTATTTCATGCCATGTTATAAGTTGCAAATGATAAATTAGGTAATTTGGTAATTTGGATAGAAATTTAGTAGTTGTGAACCAATGGCTGATCAAGATCAAAGCCTTGTATACTTAAAAGAATCAATAGGGCAAAAATAGCAAGACAAGCAAATGAGAAGAAAAAAAAAAGAATAATGTTTGCCTTATTTCATTCAACCTAGGATGACTCAAGTCCATCCTTCTTGCAATTATTTTTCTGTAAACGCAATTTATTGGAACTCATCTTAATGGTGATGGTAAGTTGTTACTTTACAAGTGCAAATATGAGAGTTCCAGAAAACACTTTGAATCATTAGGATTTATGTTGTACATTTAGCAAATTCATTTGTGGATATTCCCTTAGCTTAATTCAAATCGTGGTAAGTTTTCTGCCCTTGGCATTTTAAAATACGAGTGGCTAGAAAATGAGAACCCGTAAATTTTAAACTACGTAGAAAGAATAATAGTTTTTGAACTAAAATTGTTATTACATATATAGTAAGGAGAATCACTGGGAAACAGAAAAATTAAAAGGCAAGAAATTAACCTGAGCTTCTCCATTGGAACAGCTCCCAAACTAATATTACATACAGGGCAATAATCTATCTCCTCATCATTGAGTTTCTCTGTAATACATTTCCTGCAAACTGATTAAAAACACAAACATCAAGTCGTAGCCAAATATAAAAATATAGAACATAATTGAGTAGTTCTAAATATCAATAACTTGCAAGACCTAAGTTGTCAAAAGCATCCAACCATGGGAAATGATCCCTTGATGGTGTAGTTATAATACAGATTAGTTTTTGATGTCAACCATTCAAAAAAAAAACTTAAGAGTTAATACATTCACAGAATGCATGCCTTGACATACAACAACAATTACAATTGCAAATCCACAAGGGAACTCATTTACTAATCACTCAAGCTGAGAAATTCAAGAAGCTCAGTCATCAATTTATCTTATTAAAGTGACGCAATAATTTACTCTTATGATTACTGAATAATTAGTCCAATAATTATTCATTTAATGACCCATATTTAAATAAGAAATCTAGATCATAACATAGTAGCTATGAAATACATAGGAATTTCCTAAAAAATAAATGTCAATATATAATGGTGCATGAAAGAATGTGTCAAATCGTACTTTAAGCGCAATCAAACAAAATATGTCAATTTGAAGAGAAAAAGATTTGAAGACCAAAGAACAGAGAGAGTGAAGGCTGAAAAATGTAAACATCAATGCAAGTTTAATCTGGTATTCCATATTACAATGCTTGCTTGGATACTTCATCTAAGAAGCAGAGTTATCAGATTCACTCAATTCTGTTGGAAGAGTGAATAGTGAATACAAGGGAGCAAAACAAACGTAAGTCTAATGTAAGCTCTCAGATGGCAAAGCTTCGATTCCAAGTAAGAAACAAGGATATTGGAAGAATGTACAGAGGCTCTGCAAAGATGAAATATCTGCTTAAATGTCAATGGTTATCAAGTAACTATTGCTAACGATTGAAACATAAATATGATGAACTTTTACCCTGCGACAATTAGTCAGACGAGTATATAGCAGTTCTTGTTGCAAAGCACAAAAGTATTGCATATCTGAGTTCTAGATGAAGCATGGCATCCCTTAAAACGCAGCCAACGTTCTAACTTTGACACAAAATAGAATTATGGTTTTAAAAATGACCAGAATCTCAAATTTTCACCTAGATAGGGAAGTAAAGTGTAACATCGTGCAAAAATGTAACAATCCATGGTCAAGGAAAAATTTAAATTTGTTTCGAGTAGACTCTACTGCTGCATCCATGATCCGTGAAATATAATATGAATTTTATCATGTATTGTACAAGATTTCCAATGAACAAAGAAGGAAGGCTAGTGAAGAACCATCTCTCGCCGAACCGGCGGACATGAATACACCAATAATCCATTTCACTGTAGAAGCAGGGCAAGAGACATCATTGTTGAGAACAATGCTTATACCCTCAAGCTAAAGTTAAGGATCAGAACATAGTAATAAAACTATAATCTTTCCATCTTTCATACACCTTACGAGATTCGGATCTCAAAACGACCAAGAAAAAAATCAGATCGAGAGAACCATTTAAAAAAAAAAAAAATGCGTAAGAAGTGGAAATTCTACGTTCAATAATTCGATAAAAGCCCTTGGACGATATATTTGTACCAGGAAAATGATTAACGAGAGCATTTAAAGAAGCCGATGGGGAGAGGGAAGGGGGAACTCACAAGTATGGAGGCACTCGGGGATGGTAGTGGCGTCCCTGAGGAGCTTTTGACAGATAGGACACTTCATGCACGCGGCCAGAACCTCCCGCCTCACCTTCACCACCTTGGACGGCCCCAGCGTCGCCACACCTGCGTCTTCCATCGGTCATGCTCACACTGCCAGCTTGCGAGCAGCCCTCCGGGTAGTCCAGTGCATGCAAGATCCTAGTTTCGTGGGTTCATCAAGGAGAGTAAATACTCATCCTATCAACGAATCGCGTAGAGGCAGTGGAGAGGCGGCACGGATCGGGCGGCGGAGGCGGCGTAAGATGCGATTTTGACGAGACGTGAGGGCGAGAAGACGGATCACTAGACGGGATTGATAGAAAATGAGGAGAAGGGCGAGGGATTGGGAAGGAGGGAGAAATCGAGAGCGCGACGAGGAAGAACAGAGTTGAAGCGTGAAGAAAAGAAGAGGGGGGAGGAGGGTGAGCAACGAAGGAGAAGCGAGGAAATAATATGCTAATATATAAATGGAAATACAAGGGCAAAATCGGAAGTGGAACGAGAACGAGAGAGTTAGAAGACTCGGAATTTAACAAACGTGGCAACAAGGCGGGACCCAGGCCGGGAACCGTTTCAGAATTTAAAATATATATATATATATATATAAAAGTTATTCATTAAAAAATATTTAAAATAAGATTGACTAAATTTACATGCCTACCTTTGGCAAACAAACTACCCATTAAATACATGTAGTCCTTTTAAACAAATATATTTCATAAATATTTTGTAAGAAAGCTTTTTTTAATACCAGGTATTAGTAAGAAAGCTTATTATTTTTATGTTTGTATTTTTTTTAAGTTAACATGATATATCCGATTTACACTGATTATTTTTGGGATGATTGATTCAGTTCTAAAAACCTTTTTACCAATCAAAATAAATTTGAAAAAATACTCATAGTGAATATCCATCAATCAGTGCTCTTAGCTTAGGTAATCAGACACGTATGACTTCTAATTGCATATTAAGTATATTCTGTTAATGTTTATTTATTTTCAGAATTTTTATATCTAATTCAATGTAATGATTAATGAATCAATTAATATTTTTATTAATTTAATAATATTATAATAAAGACAAAATATAAAATTAAAAAAATGTTGGAGTGGTGTCCACCTGATATGAATGAAAGTTCAGTTAACCTAAATTAATCGAATTTAAAATTTTGATTATTTTTTAAAATAATTATTTAAGATAATTCCATTTGGTTTTAATTTGAAAACTGAATAAACCAAAATTTTGATATTAATTTTTAAAAATCAATACCATAACAAATATCAATATTGTTGTGATATTGATTTTTAAAAAAATAGTACCACAACAAATACCAGTATTGTTGTGGTAACGATTTAAAAAAATCAATCTTGTTGGTATTTGTTGTGCGAGTTAAAAAATTGATAAAAATATAGTCTTGTTGACCATTTTGATTCATTTAGTAAAATATCAAATTAATTGATATTTTATCGATTACTTATATACACATTTTTTTTCAAATTTTATTAGAAAATTAGGTAGTTAGAATTTTTTTTATTTATTCGATTTCAATTAAATTAATTTGGTCAGTTTGATTTTAAATGGATTGCTTGCCCTTTGGAACGAAGATTCGTAAGTTTATATATAGAAAAGGATAATATTAAATTTTGTAAAGCTAAATGTTGGAGGATATACCTTTTTTGGAAAATTTACAATAAATTAAAATTTCAAAAAAAAATTTTAACTTAGCTGTTAAGTAGTCCGAACTATCTTTTATACAGACTGCAGTCTCCCGAGCAGAATTCCTGAACTGGAATTCCCGAGCAGAATCTCCCGACCAGGTCTCCCGCCCGACCAGTAGTCGGATGTCTCCCGACCAGAGTCTCCCGAACCGATCTGCCTGAATCGGAGTATGAGAGTTGCTGAGGTCTGCGTTATGCAGTTTTCTTGAAACAGATTTGTCCTCCTCCGACGGTACTTCGAGGCTCCGATGGACATCTGTCTCTTAGGATACAACAGCGGGATCACGGGCACAACGGAGCACACGTTCCTCGTGACGAACTAATGAAGTACCCGAACGCTATCAAGGGAGGTCGGTTTACTCTCGGTCATAACCTCTTTACATAGTTTTAGACCCCCGCAGTAATCAATGACCATCTTGGGATTATTGATTTTATATAGTTAATGCATCAGTTATATTTGAGCAAAAAATTTGACAAAATATTGGTTTATCTGCTTAGACAAATTTTGCCCCAACCGGTCGAATATTCAACGCGCACAGATCCTGCACACACACGGGTCCACTTGGTTCGGTACAAATTCGGGCCCTTGATTTGTACCCCCTGCACACCCACGCGTGAGAGAGAGTCTCTCCCTTTGCATTTGTTCACAACTATGCTTGTGAAACAATATAAACCAACAATTATGCCTTAAGACTCCCAATATGTGACTAAAGTCTCATTAACAATGGAATCCCTTTATTTTCCACCTCCCTTTACATTCACATGAAACTCCTAATGTGAGATTAAAGTCCTACTCACCAAGGAGCTTCTTTCCTCCCTTCCTTCAAATGGGGAGCGAATCCTAGGATGCTGGACTTCTAGACCGCCCACTGCAAGCGCTTCTCGATTTATCCTAACGGTCGATGGGAAACTTTCATAAAATCGAACCGATCGCCCGAAATTGAAAAAAACTTCATTAATCATTTTTTTTCCCTCTCTTTTCATTCGCAGTATATCCAACACTAAATATATATTTGATCGTATGATTTTTTTTTTTCATTGCATTAAATTTTTCTTAACATAAATACAATAAAAATAACGTTTACTTCTTTAATGGTGGCGTTTTCTATTTTTTAATTTGCTTAATAATTTTTAACAATTTTATAATTCAGTAAATTTATAAATCTTAAATCTTAAATTTTATAATAATAACACACGAACACTATGGGTGAGAAAGACGAATTTAAGTTGGGTTTTAGCTAAATTAAAAAAAAATTATATAGGTATTTTATAATTTATAATTCACTTATCGATTTATTGTTCAATCATATGAAGAAACCGTTAATTTGAATAAGTTTGGGCTCTAATCAGACTCGATTCGAGTTTAATTTAACTCAATTATAGCTGAACCGGATTCGACAGACAGGTCCGGTTCAGCCGTCGCGTTGAAGCGGGAATTCAAAATCTTCTCCGGCCGCCGCATTCCCCATCTCTCCCGACTTCTCTCCCTGGTCTCTCTTCACTCGAATCTCACCTGGACGCCGCCGCAGCTTGCCCCCGACAACGATGTTCGCCGATTGCTGACGAAGATCGACCTTCTACGCTGCTCACTTCGGTGCGCCGCTTCCCAGTGCGCGTCCCCGTCTGCAGCCGATGTCTTCTTGCCTGGATTGCCGGAATACTCGAGATTGGTGGATGCTGATGCTGAAGAACTCCCTAACGCTCCAATCAAATCAGTTAAGTTTCACAGAAATGATCGATTATTTCTGATTGTAGGATTCTACCAAGTATTTTTTTTTAAGATTGCCATGTTCATAAGCCATCCTTTTCGCCGGATTGTTCCGAGGTTATACATGCAAGGGGGGAATTATCTTACAGATTTAATTTGTTTGAAACAGATTTGAATAAGAGAAGATAAATGCTTAGAACTTTTTGAGGTTTCTCCTGATTCAAACCCCATTGCATTCATCGGTAATGAAGGTTGACGGACAAAGGAGTTAATTGGGGCTTTGAAGATGAATGGAAGTGCTCGACGTTTGGCTTTTTCTGATGGTGGGCAGCAGCTATGATACAATGATTTCTAAGAACGTATGAAGTTCAACCCTGATTCTCATATTTTGGCTTGAAACAATGATTTCTAAAAGCCTTGAAAAAGTTAAAAATTACAGTTTTTGATTGAAGTGTTGTTGATGCTTGTGATCTAATTTTCTCTCTGAATTTTAAAAGTTCTGATCTGAGTTCTTTCTAAAGATTATGCAGTCCTTCATTTTGATCTAAACAGCAGGATTGATTGTAATATTCTTTTTTTAAACCCAAAGTACTTGATCATGAATTCTGTGATTACTTTTTCATAAAATTCCCCTCACAAGTCAAATGTCATCATGATTGATACAAAGGCCTAACTTATTTGAGTTTGCAGCAATATTCTTCATGATTGATCAATGCGTAAAGTAGCTTAGATTGTCTCTTTAATTGGTTTTGTCTTCATTCTTTTAAATAATTCACAGTTTTTTTAGCTAATTATTTAAAGCACCTAGTGATAAGTTATTTTATTGTCCTCTGATGTCACTTCAAACCCTGAAGATTTGAAACGATTTTAGTTATTGTCCCTTGGGTTAAAACAAGCAGTTCTAGATCAAGTTGGCATTTTTTTAAGTTTATTGCCATTTGGATATCACTTTGGTTGTTTATTTACATTGTGTTTATTCTTGAGGAAATGAAAAAAAAATCAAGAGGGTAGAAAGTAAAAAAGAAAGGAGAAGCTAAAAAAAATTATACTATTCTTGTTTAAGATAATAATGAGTGAGAGGTTGAAAAAATATAGTAGTTTTTTTTGGTGAAGTTCTCATGTTGAATAAAAAAGTCAATAATTAGATAAGTTAAAACCAATTATGGTCTCTTAATATTGCTTAATATGTTTTTAAAAACTAAAAAAATTTACTTCATTTTTTCTATTTTTGTTATTTTTCAAAAAAAAAGTGAAATCTGTTGACAACCCTAGACTGTTTCATGCCATTTAGAAAAAGTAGATTAAAAAATTAAGCTAACAATAAGTAATTATTTGGATTTTATTATTTTAAAATTATGAATCAAAATTAAGTGATCTTACATAGATTGCTTTTATATTAATAAATTTTGGCCAATAATATGTCGACACATGTAAAATGATGATGTCAGAGAAGATTTTTAAGGATTTTTGAAGTTGATATCCGCTAAGTCTTGAATATTTTAGCACTATTCTTATGATAAGTTTTTTTTTTGTCCTCTTTCTCTTATTATTTAAGCATTGATGCTCATTAAAGTTTGGAGGGAGTATATCTCCCATGAGAGATTAAGACATTAAACCAATGAATTGTGTTAATTATTTAATGCATTTCACTTTCACCCAAATGTTCTTTAGATGGGATGGAAGCACATTAATCTCTATAGGACAACTTAATTGAAACGTTGAATCTACTTTAGCAAGAAATAGACTATAAGATGAGACAATTGATAAACGAACATATATTCTTTAAATTTAATTCATAGATTATAATGATCTTTGAAAACTACTTATATATTCGACTGGTAGTGAATTCATAAGCAATGATTTTCATAATAAAAAATAGTCATATAAAAATTATTTATTTGACACATCTCACATGATCTATTTGTCCTACCGATCTAATAAATCCAAACAACACAGATCAATTTCAATAATCTTGAACAATTTTGATAGATTTTGTTTAGATTTGATATCAAACATGAACACCAAGCACAACAAATAAGGTCGAATCTCTTGCGGCGCAGGTCACACGGTCGGTCGGTCCCTAGCTGTTTATCTAGTTCCTAATTGAGTTATCACAACTTTCTCACCCTTCCACAATTCTCATTAATTACACTAATCAATCTAAGTAAACACCAAATAAGGCAAGAAAATCTAGAATGGGAACAAGATTTGCCACCGAGATTTCTTCTCCAGGATTGCTAGAATACGATCTGCTCCGTTTCGTGCCAAGAGGAGACAATGTCTCCGAGCTCTGCTTTCGCGTGCTCCCAGCAGAATCCGGCATCGCCGCCGCTGCCGCCGTCGTGCTCTAGTTTCATCTCCACTAGCAGAAGCTGCGAAGCCACCTCCGACACCTCCACTGAGAGAGTAGGACCCCAGCCCCCTGCTAGCGCCGCCGCCGCCGCCGCTTTCTTGGTCTCCACCACGAGGCCGAGTTTGCTTCCGGTGAGCTGGATCCTGTCGATGATCTCGTCGACGGAGTGCGTGGAGGTGAAGCGCCGCTCCTTCTTGGCCTTGGCGTCGTCGAAGAGAGGCGAGAGGTCGAGGCCGGAGGAGAGGGAGATGATGTCGAAGGCGTTCATGGCGGGGGCCAGTTGGTGATCATCGGCGGCGGCGAGAGGGTGCGTGTTCAGCTGGGAGTCCACGCTGAGGGAGCGCTTGAGCCAAGGGTGGTCGATCAGGGCCGCCAGGGTCATCCTGGTGTCGGGATTTGGGTCGAGGAGGCGGACGAGGAGGCGGCGTGCCGGGGTAGAGATCCCGAGAGGGATCTCGTAGTCGCGGCGGTGGATCCGACGGTACATGACGGCGAGGTTGGCGTCGTCGAAGGGGAGGGAGCCGGCGAGTAGCACGAAGAGGATGACGCCGCAGGACCAGGCGTCGGCGGCGGCTCCGTCGTAGCCCTTGCGGCGGACGACCTCGGGGGCGGTGTAGGCCGGGGTGCCGCACGCGGTGTGGAGGCGGCCGTCGCGGAGTCGATCGGGGAGGGCGGCGAGCCCGAAGTCGGAGACCTTGAGGTTGCCGTCGCGGTCGAGAAGCAGGTTCTGGGGCTTCAAGTCGCGGTGGGTGACGCCGCGAGCGTGGCAGTAGTGCAGCGCGGAGACGAGCTGGTGGAAGTAGCGCCGGGCGGCGTGCTCGGGGAGACGGCGGCGGGCGATTCGAGCGAGCAGGTCGCCGCCGGGCGCGTGCTCCATCACCAGGAAAATCTTCGACCGCGTCGCCAGCACCTCGTGGATCTTGAGGATGTTGGGGTGGGACAGGCGGCGCATGGCCGCCACCTCCGTGAGCACGCTGCCGGCCATGCCCGTCGCCACCATCTCCTCCTTATCGAGGATCTTGACGGCCACCGCCGCGCCGTCGGTGACGGACCGAGCGAGGTAGACCTTGGCGAAGGTGCCGCGGCCGAGGAGGCATCCGAGCTCGTACTTACCAAGAAGGACTTCTTGGCGGCGGCGCTTGGCGGCGGCTGAGGTGGCGCAGTCAACGGAGCGTTGTCGGTTGTCCATCAAGTGCTTGATCTGATGCCTCCTCCCCCATCCCCCACTTTAATTCACCTCCATTTTGGTGGGTTCAGTGGCAGGGGCAGTTGAGGTGCGGTTTTATTTATGCACATCTCCCTTTGCTTCTCTGTTTAACTTTGTATTATACTGGTCATTATATTTTAATTAGCCGCCCAAAGTGACTTAATCACTATTTTATTTGGTAATCATGCTCCATAAATATCAACTAAATCCACCGCATAGAGCACCCGTCCCCCCAGATTTTCTATGCGAACATCCTTGTCAGCCGTCCGATCAACCCCCATTCGATCTAAGTCGTTGATCTTATTCGTATTATTTTGATATCCATTGTCAATAATATGAATTTAAATTTTGTCCTGTAATTGAAGAAATTTAACGGTCCTTCTTAATTTGGGCTTTTGTTGTTGGGATCAATATTTAATTATAGCTAGACCTACCACCTTTGGGCAACGTTAATTAAAAACAGTAATAATGACTCGATTTGACAATTAATATAAATCATAAATGGACTTTCTAACCGGCATATTCGCTTAATGAAATGAAATAAAAAAAACATAAAATTATGATTAGATTGATGGAGATAAAAAAGAAATAACTCATTTTTCCATTACAACCCTTTCATCAACGGTGGCATTGTTAATAAGAGTACAATGACAAACAATCAACTAGTTAATCATTTTACTAGCTAGAAAGAAATTCTCTAGCTAATAATCATAATTTGCCTGAAAATTTGACAAGGCCAAAAAGTAGAGGCCAAGAAATGCCAAGAGGCACATGAAAAAATGTGAAGTTGATGGAATCAACATAAAGTACCAAAATATGGCAAGATCTAAGATTCATTCAATAATTCATGGCCCCCAATGAGTTCCCCCTTGTTCCTATTAGTAAAAAAAATGGAAAATTATATAGTATCTATATTTTGGATCATAAATATGGCTAGATCTAGATCTCATTTAAGCCGTAATATAAGAGAAATAGATTTTCCTCAATTAAGCGATGGTGATCGTACAATAACATAAAGCATGAATGTTTCTTTCATGGGTCCTGCCATTCTTTTTATAGTGGATGTGGTCCTTTCAAAAATATAGTACTTAATTAGAAGAATAGTTTGAAAGTTGATTTATATAAATTATGTTTAGATTTATCATCAAGAAAAAATCATCCATCTCTATGACTCTTCGAGCTAAGTTTCAACACATGAATTATAAAAAAAACCTATTATTTAAATCTTTTCATACATTTGCAAAGGGCAATTTCTAAAATACCCTTTAAAATATTATTAATATAATTTAAAAGAATAAAATAAAGCATTTAGTATTCAATAGATATTTTAATAATAAAATAGAAATAGCAAAGGACATTCCAAAAAATGGGAGAGATTTCTTATGGCTGTCCATTATAAAAAGGAGCAATTGGAAAATGGCCAAAAGGTTGGTGAAGGCTGAGAGATCAAAATACGTATCAATCAATTGTCCATTGGGCATGAAAGTGATTAATTTCATAAAATAATTAGTAGATATTTTACTTGCCATTTGATAAGATTTAAAGAAATTTTTAATGGTTGTTAATTTAAAGCAACGAAATGCAACGAGAATTTTTAACGAAAAATTCAACAGAAATGACGTGATATTTTTTATGTATACATCCGATTGTCGCTTGGACACTAATGGCGGCCTTCGATCGTCGCAGCGAACTTAACTATATCCTGGGAGTACGGTGAATCCATCGAAGATCACTATAATTGAAGTGTCACGTTATTCTTGTTGGGTTTCTCGCTGAAAATTTTTCGTTAATTTATGGGTGTCCAAATCACTTAATTTGTTGCCCTTAAACTATTTGTTTTGTCTTATACAGATTGTGTATGTTTGGTGGCTCACGCGAGGTTTCGTGCTCTTGCCTTATTTTTTTTGTTTTAAAATACTAATTAGAAACCATTTTCAAAGAATCATTGAAGGATGGTTTTTTTTTCCTTCATTTATTTAGAGAATGATTTGATAGAGAAAAATTGAGAAAGATAGAGAGTGTAAATGTAGGGATCAAAAATAAAGGCACTCCAAAGGGGGCATCTAATTGCAATTTAGATAATGACATAGATAGTGACAAATGAGCTAGCTTTGGTTAGGGCAGATTCTCTCATTAATATCTATCAAATTAGATGGGAGATCAAAAGATGGAAAATGACTAGATTTTATGGTGTTTTAGGCAATCGATGACTAGGTATTACCTATTTTGTCCTTTTGTGTATGAAGGTCAAAGTTTGAACTATTCAAAATCCAATGATAATTTAAGATAATTTAATTTAAATTATTTACGATAAAAAATAAAAATATTGATCTCAGTCGGTTTTGTATCATCGATTCCTCAAACAGATACAGATAAATAAATCATGAGAGATTCGTCCAGCAATAATAGTATATACAGGGGTGAGTTACAGGACTTCCACACTTGCTAAAAATCAACTTCAGATTTATCTATGACAACACAACTATATGAATCATTTGAACGGCTTGTGAGGGTTAATCTAATCTAAACTACCGTGCCTAAGGACTACACTTATTTGAGAGTGATTACACCAAAACTTGGCAATCTCTAGAGTTAGGGGCTTAGCTAAAATTTAAAATCACCTATGGCTGACAGAATCGAGAACCTTGAGAGTTAAAGTCAAGAATTGTGAGTAAACAAGCAAAATTGAGTAATTGATCATCTTTGTATAAGATTTTTTTAGGATGAAAAAGAAATAGATTTGGTAATATATTAATATACGTTAAATAAAATTATGAGATATAACTTATATTTGCATAACTAGACTTATGTTTCTCATTACCTGACAAAGCAGTGGCCACCTCACATGCGCCCCTTTGCAAAATGATTGCACGCGAAGGTGTTATTAGTTGCCTCGGGAGACAGTGTTCACTTGCGTGCGATCACACATGAAGTAGTTCCTGATCACCTAGCGAGGCAATGTCCGCCTCATGAGCACCTTGTCAACCATCTCTCAAGCGGCCAATGTTTGTTAGCTCTTTGTCGGCGACGAAATTAATAGATTAGAGAAAAATTAGAGAAAAAGAATGATGTTGCGAAGAGAAAAAAAAGACTTCACTATCGACAAATTCAGGATAAAAATATTAAATAAATTAGAATTAATATGTTTATTAATTTATAAATATAATGATTTTTTTATAAAATTTATCATTCTAATTTGATATTTTATTTTTAAAATTAATTATTTTAATTTAATATTTTACCAATTAATAAATTTGTGATCAACTAAAAAAATAAAGAAATAATCAAAATTATTATTTTATAAAAAAAAGGAGGTGGGGCTGGAGCCCACCCTAGCCCAAGGTGGATCCGCCCCTACTCTAGACCCTTTGTGTAATTATGTAAGTCTAAATCTGATTAATTAATCTCCCACAATACAATGGTAAGATGTAGGATATACTCCCATGCGTTAAGAGTTTGATTTTCACGTAGACATATCATATGCACATAGTATTCAAACCACTTATGATATTGGGTCATCCGTTAGATTTATTTGTGCTTTTTGAATTTACCTTAGTAATTTATTAAAAATTTCTATGCAATTAAATCGATTATCTCCAAGATTAGCTATCACAAAGTTATCTTAGATAAAAAAAAATTCGTTATTGACCACAAGTGATAGCTTATGATATGATGATAAAATAATAATTGTCCTTGCAGTTGGTAGTTATATGAATATTTATTTTAATATATCTTAAGGTTATTTTTCAATAGATATAAATATCTGGTTTGGTATATAAAGAGCCGTTATATTATATTAAGACATAATCATGGAAGATAATAGATCATTTGAGAGGGGCAGAATTTTTTTTCTCTAATGATAAAATAATAATTAAAAATAAGGAGCAATTGAAAAAGATAACAAATTATTATTATATTACTCCCTAAATGAAAAAAACCATTAATAATACTTTTTATTATTAAATTTATGTTATTATTATTTTTACTATTTATGTCACATCAGATGAAAAATACAGTAATCCAAAATTTAAATTTTAGAAGTTTAATTAATTATAAGAAGGAAATAAATTCTTAAACTTATACGAATTGAAATTTCGTCCATCTAGCATGAAACTAATCTATCGGAATCATTTAGATGTCCGATTAATGGATCCGACCTAATTAACTTATAAAAAATATTTTGTTCTGAAAAAATCTTTAGAAATGACATGACATCGTAATTATAATGATCTTCCACGAATTTATCGTGCCCTCTTAGAGTATAGTTTGATTCGATGGTGTTCAAACGATAATTGAATATGAACATAATAACTACCACAGTACGACTTAAAATTTTTCTTGAATTTTATTTTTAAATGTATAAGAGCTCTTAAATTATTAAACTTATAAGAATTGAAATCTCATCAGTCGTGGCGAAAAGGCGAATCGCTCGTCGCCAATGCCCCCGCCAACTCGTCTCAGGGTCAACACGGAGAAGATAAATCACGGGGGCTATTAGCACGGATGTTGTGGTTAGCGCGTGAGAAAAGTAAGTATACTGGCTTTGTCAAAATTTGACCTCAGACTTCTTGATGGTAATCTCTATATATTAATTATCAGTCCATCCTGTAAATTCTAACGTAACCGAACCATCTAGCTCATTCGACTCGATTGACTCGAGGATTCTATTCATCAATTGTGCCTTCAGACCTGTTTTGTTCTTAATTCCGCGTTTTGAAATTTTCTCTCTCGTGGCTAAACGAATGCGTTGGGGGCCACCCGAGCGAGACTTGGGAGCCCGCCGCCTCCCTCTGCCCGCCCAAACCCCGCGCGTCCGCGCGCCAAACCACTGTCCTCCCCGTCTCAACCTCTTGCGCCACCCGTCCGCCTACCGACACCTCCTCCAACTCGCCGCCGGAACCCAGTCTTTGATCCTCTGCAGGCTTCTCCACTCTCACATGGTCCGCGCCGGCTACAAGCCTGGCCTTTTCACTCACAACATCCTCCTCAATGCCTATTGCCGTTGCTGCGACATGGCAACCGCTCACCAGTTGTTCGACAGAATGCCCCTTAGGGACACCGTATCCTGGAACATACTGTCTGCTGGGTTTTGTCGAGTCGGGTACAGCGGCGCAGCTTTGGGTGTGTTTAGAGAGGCAAGAAGCGCAGTCGCTTTGCTTGACCGGTTCAGTTATGTAGGCGCTCTTAGTGCCTGTGCCGACCTCGGATATGTCAAGGTAGGGAGGGCTGTCCACGGCATGGTTGTTGTTAATGGATTGGCTCGTCGTGCTTTTATAACCAATTCTCTTATAGATTTCTACTCCAATTTTGGCGTGATCAACAAAGTGAGGCTGATCTTTGATGGAGCGGAGGAACTGGATGAGGTTTCATGGAATTCCTTGCTCATTGCATACGTCCGCATCGGATGGCCAGAGGTTGCTGCCAACATTCTTGTTTGGATGCACCGCTCTGGAGTAAAGCTCAATAGTTTTGCTCTCAGTGCTATTCTCAAAGCTTGTACCAATATGAAGGATTCGCAGGATTCAGAAGATGTTCGAAGGATGCTGCATGGGTGTGTAACTAAGGTTGGATTGGACTTGGATCTCTTTGTTGGCAGTGCAATGCTTGATGTGTATGCAAAAAATGGTGGATTGGAAGAAGCAATCAAGGTCTTTGAATGCATACCGAATCCTAGTGTTGTAGTGTTCAATGCCATGATTGCTGGATTCTCTCGCTTGGGAACTGAATCCTGTGGCAAACAGAGAGTTGAAGCTCTAAGGCTTTTTAGTAAAATGCTAAGGAGACATATAAAACCCTCAAAGTTCACATTCAAGAGTGTACTCGAAGCTTGTATCTCACTTGGTGCATTGAAATGTGGGAGGCAAATCCATGCCCATGCCATTATGAATAATCTCCAAAATGATGATTTTATTGGGAGTGCACTGGTAACATTGTACTCAACCTCACATTTGATGATAGAAAGCTTCAGATGCTTTGAAATGACTTCTAAGCAAGAAATTTTCACTTGGGACTGCATGATCTCAGCTTATACTTATAATGGGCATTTTGAAAAAGCCCTGAGTTTATTTAAAGAATTGCTATACATCGGTAAAGAACCGCACCAGTTCACTCTTTCATGTGTGATAAATGCTTGTTCAAATTCAGGCATGCTACGGGTTGGTGAGCAAATTCATGGCTGTTCTATGAAATTGGGATATGATAAGTTCACTGTTTGTGGTAATTCACTTGTAGAGATGTATACCAAATTAGGAGAGCTAGATGCTTCAATTAAGACATTTCAAGATCTTGGAAGTATTGATATTTTTTCTTGGTCTGCAATGATTTCAAGCTACGGAATACACGGAAATGCAGGAGATGCATTGATGCTCTTTGAGAAGATGAAGGAATGCAGGGTGATGCCCAATGCTTCATCTTTTCTTGCTGTTCTTACTGCTTGCTGCCATGGTGGCTTGCTGGATGAAGGTTTTAGGTGGGTTACCTTATTTAAGTTAAATGTTCACACTTTCAAGTATTTCCTATTATATTTGCATTGTCTAACTCCTTTTCATTTTAATCTCGGCCTTCAAATTGCCCAATAGAATCTGAAAGTCAATGAAGCCAGATCCCTGATAAATGCTAATCATGAATATTGGAGTAGCTTCTTAGTTTAAGTCAATTTTTCTAGCAGCAATTGGACAAATGTTAGAGAAACTAATCAAGCTAAACATTTAGTATATTCTAAATTTCCAAAATAAGTTAACAAACGCATTAAGCACAACATGTTAGTTTCTGGTTAGTTGATAACTAAACAGACATAAGAATTGCCAGTATGCTACTGCGTTTAATGTGACCCATCTATATTTATTGGATTTACTTATGTTGTCTGCTTATTGGTTGACTCTAGGCTATAAGCTTATAGACCTGTTGCCAAAGGTTCTTAGTTACATAGAGAGAAATCATATTATGTTATAATCGTTATATTGTAGACTAAGTAATGCCGCTAATGTCCGTGCCAAGCTAGGATGGAAGATGAAGGGTTTTAAGGTAAACAACTATCAGAAATGGATGATGCATCATGTTTAAAATACTGAAAGATACCTCAAAATTTGGCTCAAAAAGTTTTAATCGTTGCTAAGTGTGCTTACAAAATCCTAAAAGACATCGACACTCGACAACATGTTAAATCGTAACCAGTTTTTGGTAATCATACATCCATAAACATTACTTATTGCTTTGAACTACAGGTACTATGAAAGCATGAGCATGGAATATGGATTAACTCCAAACTCAAGACATTGCGCTTGCCTAGTTGACCTTTTGGGTCGGGCTGGTAGAATAGTCGATGCGGAGGACTTCATTTCAAAATCTGGATATGCCACTGACCCATTGCTTTGGCGTGTAATTATGCGGGCATGCTTGTTCTATGGTGAAATTGAACAGGGTATACGTGTAGGTGAAAGATTGATGATGATGGAACCACTTTCTTCTACATCATATATATTGCTTTATAATATGTATTTGGATGCGGGAAAAGTTTCATTGGCAATGAGAACGAGAGGTTTAATGAGAGAAAGAGGAGTGAACAAAGAAACTGGTATGAGTTGGATTGAAATTGGAGCATCCGTTTATTCTTTCATGTCTAACAATAGTCAGCAGCCACACATGGACATCATTTATGGAAAGCTAGAAGAGATAATGATTCATATAAGACAAAAGATGGGAGATGCTGGCCTCAAGATTTTAAAGTTAGAGTACCAAAGTGAGATGTGGAAGAAGAGTCTAGTTAACAGTCATGGTGAGTTGCTGGCCTTGGCATTTGGTATGTGCAAACTGCCAAAGTCTGTTCCAATACGAGTCATGAAGAATCAAAGAGTCTGTGGGGATTGCCATACTACACTGAAGTTATTTTCCGAGCTTGAAAGGAGGGATATTGTTGTTAGAGATTCAGTTCGATTTCATCATTTTAGTTGGGGTTCCTGTACTTGTGGGGACTACTGGTAAGAGAAACATATCTACCACCTTGTGCGCAATTTCGTATGTATTTGGCATCCACTGGTGTTGCTTTGGTCGTTTGGAGATAGAATATGACAGTTCGTTCAAAGCTGAAAAATGAAGAAGCCTGTTGAAGCTGATGGCACCGACATGTTTAGGCAGCCAGAAGCAGGAGCTCTAGAAGCAGATTCTCATTCTTTCTTGAATAATCTCACATTATACATGGACCACATCATGTAAAGGGCAAGCTGATATGTGGGCAGATTCCTTTGTCCAAGGAAGGTGTTTTTCTTTGGCTGACAAGGGCTTAACTGACTTGGCCTTTCAATAATTGCCATCAATCGATTGAATGGGTTTAATCACTCAAGCAAGTTGACACCAGGGCTCCTGCAATTGCCATGACACTGGAAGGACTCTAGTGGGCACTATTCATCAGCCAAGTATAAACATCTTTGAGTCGTTCAATGAGGTTTCCCATCTTTTTTCTTTTAATTTGATTTAATGAAGTATTCACTCTAGGAGACGTCATCATGCTTTAAATATATTCCTTTATCCAGATAGATTATTATACATCCTCTTTAGTCTCTAGTATACACAACCAAACTAATTACCAATTGGTGAAAAGTTGCACAACCCTTTTATTTCCTTCCGGTCAAAGCCATTATATTCTTTAACTGATCAGATCCCTTTGATTTCAGAATGAAGAAGATGATGTTTCCTTTATGTTAAAACTAATAACTCACAAAATACAAGATGAAATTATTATTTGTTTTTCTTGATTCCTGTATTATGTTCATATTCATAAAGCATCGCGGAGAAGTAATGTATCGGCTCCAAATCTCGAGAGCTAATTAATTTGTTTGAGGTTGGTTAGGTGTGTTTGGATTGTTTAAATACAAAAAAGTTTTTGTTTTTAGTTTCATTATCTGACAATTCTTTGTGAATGGTCACGTAATTCCTGGATTTTCTCAGATCAAGGATGGCTACAATCCTGCTACATGGATTGCTTGGAGTTTGGAGCAAAAAAGTGATAGTGCTCATTTCAGTATCGTCAGTTCCTCAGTTAGATATAGACAGGTAAATGACAGGAGTATTTTTCCTTAGTACGGCTCTTTGTATGGAAGAGATTAAACACCCAATGAGATATTTTATACCAGTTAAGAATTAATTGTAAGATATATTGAAATAATTATCTATGCAGATATCAATTATGCCAACTCGTGAAGACTACTTGAATTGACTAGTCCTTTGATCGAAAATTACCTTGGCATTCATTTTGCTGATTATTATAAAAAATCTAAATTATTTCGGTACCAGTTGATGACCTGATAAATTGGGGATAAGAAATCCATCATATTATTTGATTATTGTAACGGTTACAGGAACTTTACGAGCAAATAAGTAGACTGCCTTTGTAAACTTTAGTAGTTAGACCAGGTAACATTGAGATACTGCTTTGTCTTCTTTAATTGTTGCTTGGGATCTTCACACTGGCAAAGGAGGGATTCCTTTCATTATTCTGATACTATCACTGAAGCACATTCTAACAGTTGGTCTCCTTTCATTATTCTTTCGGCGGCATTTTGTCTTTCAGACGCAACGAAGAATTGGTAGAGAACTTGAGAAGACCGAGCAGTGAATCTAAAGCGCCTAGCTTTGCAACCAAGTGTTCTCAGCCATTTATCACACAATGTCATGCTCATCTTTGGAACCAGAATCTCTTATTGAAGGAAGAACCGTCAAAATACAGTCTTCCTTCTTTTTTTTCTCCCTCTCTATACTGTGATCATTTCCTTGATGTTTGGAACCATCTGTCGTGGATTTCAAAGAGGTGCCTGAATTTTCGACAAGATATTTCATTGTTATATATTCTAACCTGGAGATTCTTATACTTAACGTGTAAATCGACGCAGCTTCAATTTATAATTTTCGTGGGAGTGTTGTGCGCTGCTTATGGTTCTGATGAAACTTCTCATACTTTCCCCGTTATATTTATCGGAATTAATGTTTTTGTTACCCTAGAACTATGCTGCACTCTTGTTTCTTGGAATTACAAATGCTGGTGCAGTTTGTCTTTTGCATATTGCAGTAAAAAAATTGACTCATCGTCTCAGCGGTCCCTTCAAAACAATTCTACATATTGGATTCTATATATTCTAAAATTGAATAAATCATAAAAGATTTTATCCTACCCAACGAGATTTTTAAACCCCCCGTTGAGAATTAATTTCAAGTACTATTACAATAAACGCCCCTACAGATATGAACGGCACCGACCCCTGAGGCAGTTTGTCTCCGACCGAGAAAGATGCCGGAATGCATTCTGCAGTACCATGGGGCTGATGCACTTCACATTTCTTTTTTAATACATATAATAAATAAACTGTAAATTATTTTTAAATTTCTAATTGATTCTTAAACTTTATCCTCAGTTCTATATAAAAAAATTTATTTTCACTCTCTACATGTAAAATTTCATTTGCTTCAGCTTCCTAATAAATATTACTTTACCTAATTACTTTTATTATTTTTAGGTAAAAAAAATCCATAATGAGGTACAATTCTTCCTAAATTCAGTATCGTATAATAAAAATCTAGTTTATTTTTTTATCAAATTAAGTATCATACTTTTTATACGTATAAAAAATCTAGGAAGAAGTATAATTCTTTCTAAATTCAGTATATTTCAATTAAAATTTAGTATATATTTTATCAAATTGAGCATATTTCTTTTTCCACCGGACCAATTGATTAGGAGTTCATACCTAATTGCTCTTATTATTTTTAGGTACAACAAGTCCAAAATGAGGAATAGTTCTTCCTAAATTCAGTATCATATAATTAAAATCTAGTATATTTTCTATCAAATTAAGTACCACACTTTTTATATGTATAAAATGTCCAAAAATAAGTATAATTCTTTCTAAATTCAATATATTTCAATTAAAATTTAGTATATATTCTATCAAATTAAGCACAATTCTTTTTTTACCAGACCAATTGATTAGGAATTTATACCAATTGATTAGTTTAGGATGAATTGATCAAGTCATACTCAATTTGATAAAAAATATATTAAATTTTAGTTAAATGATGCTGAATTTAAAAAGAATTATACTTGATTTCAAACTTTTTGTACCTAAAAAAATTGAGAGGTAATTCGATAAATCTGTAGTTGAAACATATGAAACATTGCATGTAGGGAATGGAAATAAATTTTTTCTGACGTAGGGACCGAGGAGAAAGTTGAGTTTGCACGCAGGGAGTTTAGGATAATTTCCCCTATAATAAAAGATGTTACAATAGATATATGAATATATAAAAATAAATAAATTAAAAAAATAAAAAATTATTATTAAGGTGTCGAACATGAGGAAATAAATTAAAAAAATAAGAATATTATAAAGATGGTCATAATTCCATATGCGTTTATGATAATATTAATTTATCTAAGCTAATTAATTATTTATTTTAAAATAATATTAATACGTCAGGATATAATTGAGTTATCATCATATTATATATTTATAAAAAACAAAGGTCAATTTCTAAAGAAATTGAAAAAAAAAATATTCTCTTATGTGGTTGGTTCGATTTTTAATTTATGTCTTTATAAATTGTTATGAGATCAACCGCATGAGATCCCCAAGTCAATCTATGATCTTTTACTTAAAATTTAAGATAATATTATCACATATTTAGTCATTAAATAAGTATCTTTAATTAGGCGAGGTGAAATAAATATGTATATTAATAAAGTAAGAGGAAGAGTAAGAATAAAATAAAATTTATTTAGATATAATCAAAAATATAGTAAAACAGATCAGATTTAATTTTCAATTGTTATTTTATTATAATACATTTGCTAATTATATTTTGATACAATCAAGATGGGGCTCTTGTTGGACTTTGTTAGACAACAAAAGGCAATCTTTCTTAAGCGTGTAGCAATTGAATCTTGTTATAAAGTTTTTCTGGCATGTTACAGAAAATTAAAAACAACTATTCATGCCAGCCCCCCGATTATGGTTCAAGTAAACGGAGGAATAGAATCCTAGTAAAACTTGAAGAATTATCTATAGTTAGTTTCGATTTTTTAATTTACTCCCTCTCAATCAATGATATGCATGGGACATATTGGTGTTCATTCAAGATGATAGATTTCATCTTTTACATAAGAATAAACGGTGATGACGTATTTCTTCTTTTACATAAGAATAAACGATGACGACTAATCCTGTCGCGAATCGAGATGAAAATCTCAAGGATTGGATGGTCTCCCGAGTGACACGAGCGACTGAGGTGGCGCCGACCTGGCTCTGACCTATCTTCAGCCTGTAAGACATCGACCGTTAGCAAACCCGCGGGGGAGTTTCCCCGGCAAGGCACTCCGACGGTCAAGTCAGTATCCGCAGGAAATATAGTAGAGCAAATGGAAATGCAGTAGAAGGGAGAGTTCGTGCGCCTCTCTTTGCGGAATGAGGAGTGGAGGGCTTATATAGCCGGGGGAGCTGACAACCCCTGTCCGTGTCGACGATACAAGGGTATGGTACCTGTTAGCTCGTATGAGAGCAGCTGAAAGTACTGCGGCATGGTGCGCGGTGCTTGGGCAGTACGACGGTACTGCATCGACGGGATAACCGCCGGGGGAGGGGTGTCATAAATGGGCAAGACGCGTATTACCCCGACATCAAGATCGTACCCCGGATATAATGATATAGGGTGGCGTAGGGACGATCTAGTTCGTAGCCCGAGCGTCAACCGGTGGGTCCGAGTGTCAAGGACTGGGTCGGGTAATGGCCAGGGAGCGTGGGCCGCCATGCGTCCGACTGGGAGAGTTGAGGCGCGGGGTACGCCCTTAGTCGGGGGTCCGTTGGGCTATGTCTGTCTGGCTCTGTGTCAGTTCTGTGGGTTGTCAGTTCCATGGAATGCTGAGAGAGCGTGGGTAACCATGCGTCCGACTGGATTGTCCGACCCAGATCCGGACCGGGGTACGGGTGTAATCGACCGAGTGAGGAGACGCTCGGGGTCGGTTAGCGCATGGGGGGG